>QJPP01003340.1:0-160743 GCA_003996215.1 Jaltomata sinuosa
CTTTGGATGAACATCGTATGTGTTATCTATGCCATCCATACTCGTGTCAACCATGCTATCTATGCTAGTATCATCCTCTCCTTCTTGAAAATGATTCGTCCTCGAATCCAAATCTTAAAACACATGAGAAGGACAACAACCAAAATATCCTCAAAGCATGAGGGTTAGTACAAGGGTTAGCAATAATATCATCATGCCAAGGAGGCACAAATTTGAGGTACAACCAAATATCCTTTGCTTCCAATAAAAGCAACTCATCATACAAGGTGCAAAGGTTTTGGTTATGATAAACATCAAGAGACAAGACAAATACAAAGGTCTTCGTGGCATCAAGAATTCCAAAAGATGGTATCATATTTAACTTTGGAGCCATAAGACACAATTGTTTCATTGTCTCGCAAGAAGGCCACACCAAAAGTGGTGCAATCACCCATAAGGGTTCATTGGGGTGAAAAAAGTAAAAGACCCACATATCATGGTCACAAAGATAATTGGACAAATTAAAGGAACCCCTACCTCTATAGAAAACAAATTTAATACAAACATAGACATCGTCATATGCAGAGAGGTAGTAAAGAAAGGTGTCAAGATTGTCAATCCTCCTCAAGGTGCCCTCACATGCAAGATCACAATTTGGTTTATGAATCTTATCAAGCACATCAACACATGTTGGGACACATGAAGAAGACAAGATACTTTGTAGGAAAAAGTCACCTTCCTTCCTCAAGTAGCAATCCCCAATTTGACCCACACCACCATTAAGACCAAAGAGATTAGAATTCAAGCCATCGCATGAATTAACTAACTCATCTTCATATTTAACAAACAAAGGTGGGGTGTCATACAAAGGATCACAATAATCACTAGTTGGATTTTTCAAACCATCAAACAAATCAATGTTAGCTTTATCCCAAGGATCATCCCTTTTGAAAAGTGATAGGCCGATGTCTTCAAGTGGGTAGATAGTACAATCTTCACCCACATCTTGCTTGTCATCTTGACCAAGCTTCACCTCACAAGTAAGAGGTCCACAGTCCCTCAAGAAGGAAGTTCCTTCCTCAGAAAAGGTGTCATCATCCCATAGTGGATTACCAAATAACTTGTAGCCTCCAAGAGTAGCTACACTTTCAACATTATAAGAGCTATCACTATGCACACTTTTAATAGTCATGTCATCATCAAATAAGATATTATCCTTAATAACATATTCCATCATATGAGTTCTTTGAGAGACACAAGTAATGGAATCACTAATCAAGGAATCGTTATCTAGAAGCAAGGAACCTACATGACTATTCACATGATCAATTACATCAACATCATCACTAAATTGAGGTTCATTTAGCACATCACAAAATTCCTCATTTAATGGACAAGTCTCACAAGAAATTTGATCACCACAATTTGCAACACACAAGAAAGAGCTATTAAGCTCACCACATGGTAAAGGCTCATTAAGATCATACAAAGATAAACTATCACTCACACTCAATTGGCTATTAGCTACACAATGATCCATCAAGTTTAATAAAGTGCAAGAGTTAGCTTTGTTACCTTGTAGCTCATAGGAAGAATTGCCTTCACCTTGGTTATTAACATTTAAGTACAATTGCTCTCTTTGGAAGCTTTCAACCACCTTATGATGCTCCACATTTTGAGGTTCCACAATAGGTTCGCTTTCAAGAATACCTGCACAAGTATCAAGACAACTAGAGAAACAAGAAATGTTACATGAGTTAAGATAAGGTTGTGACAACCCTCTCACATCACTCCACACAACCTCTCCTTTTTTCACTCTAGAGTTGTCACTTATCATACCCTTACTCCTCTCAATCTTTTGTCTCTCAATTTCATTGGAGTTAGGACAAGTGCCAAGTATCCCTTGCGAAGGGTTAGATGATCCCTTCACTTCAAGCTTCCATTTTGGTGCATAAGGAGTGGATGTGTTTTCTTCTCTAGGAAATATTAGTGGAAAGAGAAGTTCCCCTTTGCGATCTATGATATACTTGTACCAATCTTGTGCATGTGGAATCCTATGACTTTGGAACCAAGGATTTCCCAAACATATGTGACAAGTATCCATGGGAGCTATATCACACCAAACCTCCTCTTGATATTTCCCAAGTGAAATAGGTACTTGCACCCTTTTATTAACATGATACCCTTTTTGAGTAACAAAGGAGTCTCGCTTCGGCCAAAAAGGTATCCCAAACAATTCAACCAATTGAGGGGTTATAAAGTTAGAAACACTATGATCATCAAGGACAAGATCAAACCCCGTAGTACGATAAACATTCACTTTTATTTCAAGACTTTGCCTCTCCGGGTCTTGCCTATCTTGAAACATCAACTTGTCTCTACTTCCTCTAATACCATTTTTATATCGTGTACAAGACACATTGGTATTAGGATAAGAATCGCACATTATCATATTTTGAGAAGTAGGAAATGTACCTCTTCTATAGCCCATACGATATCTTCGAATTGGTACCAACCATACATCAATACCTTATCTTTTAGGATAGAAAGTCGCACAAGATGAGGAAGGACATTCAACCTCACAACTTCCATTTTCATCAAGATTTCCCTCAAAGGATTCACAAGACATATGGAAGGAAGCATTGTACCGCACATCGCCTTCATACTCATGGTGTGGAAAATGAGAACTTTCATAACCTTCTTCTCCACTATAATATTCTCCACAAGGTTCCTCTACCCCTTCAACATCATCACAAGAGCTATAAGCTCCATTCATCACATATTCATCTCCGGAGTAGTAGTTCTCTCCATCATAATGTTCATGAACACATGATCCTTCATATCCCTCATTGGCTCCATCATAGCCTTCATAGGCCTCAACATTAGAATCATAGCCTCCATCGCTACAAATAGAGCTTTCCATGTCATCATCACAAGTATCCGAAGCTATGGATGACATGCTACCTTATAGCTCCTTTTGTACCTACAAAACTCATCAAACAATATTAGTAGAAAAAGCCTCACATCACTCGTATGCAAACTCTCAACTCACCTCCTAAAATGTCGTCTCAAAATTGGTAGTGAACTAGCTTTGCTTGATCAATTCAAGATCACCTATCCTTTGTAGTGGAGTGGATTTTTGTGACTCTTGAAAGACGGACGACTCGATTGAAGGTAAAAGGACTTGAATCAAGAAATTTATCAACGAATTAAGATGAGAAAAGTTGAAGAAAAAAGCACGAAAGAAAACGAACTCAAAAAAAACTAAGTAACAAAAGTAGAAAAGTTACTTGTGTTGCTTAATTTGAAGAATCAAAGAGATGATTTGATGATTAAAACTAGTTAACAAGTAATTAAAGATGTTAATTAGTTATTAATTAGTAGAGAAATAGAAGAAAAATGAGTGTAGAAGAAGAAATTTGAAATTTGGACACTTAGAAAATTTTTGAGGTCTTAAGAGTTCCAACACTTAGAAAATTTTTGGGGTCCCAAAATTTGAAGCATTCTGTCCAAGTTTGCAAGTGTGCATTTCAGCCCCCAAAACTTTTCTAAGGGGCAGATTTGGTCCTTTGGAATTTATTTATTTATTTATTTTTTAAATTCCACTTGTGGACCCAACAAACATCTTTGACCACTTTGACTTGGAAAAGTTGGATCAAATGTACATTTTGGCTTCTTCTTCTTCAAAATGTTCTTGATGAATATCAAAAACACCTAGAACACCAAGAACACACACTAAACACCAACACCTTCAAATCAACTCGGAATTGGCTCAAACTTTAGGATTAGCTTCCCCTCGACTTAGGGAACAAACCCCAATAGTTTTTAAGCTCCAATTTCTCCCCAATCCAAAGACTCACTTTTCAAGTTTGCAAGTTTTCAAAGCTTCAAAGTCCTTCAGTGGCAACTTCACTTCTACAACTCCAAATTGAATATAATTTGAAATCTAGACTCAAAAAACACTAGGGAACAAGAATCTAGTGTCAAAAACAAGAAATCAAACAAGAAAATAATTCGTTTTTTTTTGGATTTTGAAGATATCAAATTTCCAAGACTTAGATTTGTTGAAACAAACCTAAACCTGGCTCTGATACCAAATGAAAATGGACAAAGAGGGAAGAACAAGAAGGAAAGAAAACAAAAGAAGGATATTAGAGTTTATATTCAAACTCTTGAATTTATGGACAACAAGGGACTTGATACCCTCACCTCCCAATTGAATTCAATAATTCAAACACAAACCCTAGTTTGAGAAAAATCAAAGGAACTCAAGAAACCACAAATGAGCAACCTTCGATTAACCAAACCAAGAAGGTCACCAACAATTCCAAGATCCACACTACTAAAATTACCAACTAATGCTAGGCTTCACCTAGAAACTACAAGCTAAATACCTAGAAACTACAAGCTTCAAAGCTCAATATTCAATATTCATCAAAAACTAGTCTTCAAAATAAAGAAAAGCTACTACTTATACTAAGGAAATAAGAAGACATTGACTTTTTACAATATTGCCCTTAATGAAGCAAGGGCCTTGTTTGGTTGTCTTCTTTATGGATTCTTGAATTTAAAGCCTAGCCACTTGCACAAATAGCCTCTTTTCTTCATCCACATCACTCCCACGTACTCATAAGCTTCCCTTTGCATGAACATCGTATGTGTTATCTATGTCATCCATGCTCGTGTCAACCATGCTATCCATGCTAGTATCAGTGAGCAAGATAAGTTACAAGTAACTATACAAGTAATATAAGTCGTGTCTAGCACAATGTTGCTATCTAGAGAGTAAGAGTCCCGACAAGAGATAAATTTATCTACTATGGCATCCAACACAATCAACCACTATTGCTATAAATAGGTCATCTATAATATACTAGCCATAGAGCCTATGATATATAGTAGCCAATATTGTTTCATAGGAGGCAAATTGACAAGTAACATAGCTCAAAGAAACAAAAGCAGGCATATTAATATGTGTCTTATGAGAAAGTCTAAGCATGCCTGGAGCTTGATCTCTAACGAAGGAAAAGAGATCTAGCAAGGATGTAGTAATCTACTCAAATGGCCACATGGAGAACTACGGCTACAAGTAGTTCATCGATAGTAAGCTAGCCTTATCACACTATTGACTATAAAGGAACATGCCAAGGAGAAGGATAGCCTTAACAAACCTTTCAATTGAATCCTCAAAGATGTTTCAATGAAGCTCGATCAACATACCATAATGCAACAAATATGAGAATAAACAATGTTGCAGGAATGAGCAACAACTAATCAGTAAGGCATTAAGGTCGTAATTATGACTAGCCCACTTTAACTAAAAAATGACATCACAATTTATATCAAACCAATAGCTATTAATAATAACAAGAAGCTATAACCACCTCACAAGAGTGGCAAGCTCCCGATGCAATATAACAAGGTATACTTTACATTGTTCAATCTGACAACCATCGTACGCTACTCCAAAAAGAAATGCACCAACCCACCAATCCCTCCAAAACCTTAACACCATCCTTATACAACAATGATTATCCAATTTAATGATAAAAAATAGGAGCCATGGTATTCAAAATACCACTTCATGGTTCAAAAATTTATAAAACAATTTATGAACATGGGATCATGAAGGATGGTCATAGGAGGGAGATTACCTCGATAGAAGCTTCCAAATCCAAAACTAAACAAGTTGTTAGAGTGATCAACCACCTATACTACATCAGAACTCTGTCAAAATACAACTTGTAATAATTTTGATCCTACCTGATTCTGCTCAGATAGTCCATGGTAAAATGGTCATAATTCTTTATTCTGATGTCGTATGGATGAATAATTTGATATTCTAGAAACTAGACTCAAAGAACTTTAATTTAATAATAGTCTCTCTAACTCTGTATAGATTAGGAAATATACTCATCCTAAGTCAGCCCCTCAACTAGATTACATACATAGTTATTACTTTTCCACTTGACACGGGGTCAATACTATCAAATATGAGTTCGTGACGAGGAATAACAATATAAAAGGAATAAAATAACATAATAATTCAAACGTTCTACATATAGTTCCTAAAAAGCATGATAGATCTAAAACTTCTAAAATCAAGGAATCATGCCAAGAAAAGAAAGAAGAAGTCTTTACATACGTAAAATCTAAACTCGAATAACTTGACGTAGATAATTGATTTTATTTTGAAGATCAAATAAATCTTCAAAAATATATTCTCCACAATTTCCTCTTCACTTACTATATACATATACATACTTTACATAAGCTATTTATTTTTAGAATAAAGAGGTTGAAGGAGATTTGCTAGTGAATATATGTATTATAAAATGCAACTCTTCTAAAAGTCTATATATGATGGAAGTTTTCACATTGATGAAATGATTAGTGTCATCACATGACTTTATTGCTACCATTATCCACTTCCACATGGAAGTGGGTTATGATATCAAAATATTTTTATCTCATTACGTAAGTACTAAAATATTATATAAGTTTGTGGTAATATATATATAATTTTAAATATAACATAATTCATAGAAAATTATTTCGAATAAATCCTACTTCATATAATAATAATTTTTCAACATAACTAGACTTATTATCTTTCTTAAAATAAATATATTATAAAAATCTTTCAAATAAAATACATACACAAATATACTATACCTAATGAGTTTTTTCAAAATACTTTAGACATTTTAGAAAGACAATAAAAGTATATATATATTTTCTCAATCTCTATTTAAATCAAATGTTTTTAAATCACGAACAATATTATAATAAAATTATTAAATTTAGGCGTAAGCCCTCGACACTGGACAAAGGACAATCATAAACACCCTGGGTGTTACAAACGAATTTCTTGTTTTGGAGCTTTTAAAATTGAGAAGTTTGACTTTTATCAATATTTTTAGTAAACAGACTTGGATAAAAAATTTATCTATGTCGTTCAGTCCAGAACGTGGACTTTGGGCTAGTGAAATCTTTGGATTGGGTCCCAGGCTTTCAGACTCATTTCGAGTGCTTGGGTGGATATTTGTGTTTTTTGCTAAAGTGTTAACATAGGTCAATATTTCATCAAGATGACCTCCATTGACTGTTTTGTCAATTCCATTGAGTCTGGAATATCATTTTCAGTTAGATAGCATGTGCAGTTTGTGTTCAAGGGGTTTTGAATGTATCCTGGGGGTTCATTCGGAGTGTTGGATTATTGGTTGAGTTATTGATGCAGCTGGTGCTGGTCCAGCCATTCCTGTAGAGCTTGAATCTCTACTGCAAAGGTTTTTTGCTTCTATAATATCACTCTAGTGGGTTGAGTTCCGCTCATGCGAAGGGTGTACTATGCATTCAGGTCCGCTTCTGCGGACTTTCTCCACCGCTATAGAGTCGCGCCTGCGGGAGAAGGCCCGCTCCTTGTCACGCCCTAACTTAGGGAGGCATCTGTCACCTATTGCTAATTTAGACATGAGTTGATCCTTGCTGGACAACTATGCTACCAGCATAATACCAGCTACAAAATCGATAAAATAAATAAGTATATCTCAACTTAAAAATAAGTCATCGGCTGACAAGACCCATGTACACGTAGCCTGTAATAAACTCACCTAATCCCAACAATTCCTAAGAATAGAAACTAAATTATCTATGAGTCATCGAGGCCACCATGATATCTAGAAATTTATAACTGAACACATATAAATAGATACGATCAAGGTCAATAAGCCATTGCACTAAAAGGACAAAGCAAAAAGGCCAACACAGTCGACAATGCATGTCTATACAATCCAACGTCTGCAAGCCTCTTAGAGTAATAAACTTAGCCAGGACAGGGCCCTGACCTACCCAATAGCTACCGATAACAAAAAGTAACAAACCTCAGAAACTCTTGCAACTCTAAAAGAAAATGAGCTAGCCAACCTATTAGAGCTCTACCTGTCTACTAGGAGGGTCTATCTGGTTGTCTGTCATGATTTGCAGGCATGAATACAGCACCCTCAGACAATGAGGCATCTGTTCAAAATAATATACCGAGAATGCAAGGAAAATAATAACTGAACAGGTACCATAAAGTACAGAATTTAGATACATATAATGGGCAAAGATAACCTGAATGTACTCACTAATCCTGAATTTATAAGTAGCTGAACTGATATCATAATATACTATAATACTCGGATAGAGAGACAAAGGTTAACTAGAATGTACTTACTTGTTAATAGCTTAACTCTTAAAACCATAATAAAACTAATAATAAACATAACCGAACTGAGCTAATCTAATACTATCAAATACTGAATGTACTCGGGAAGAAAAGTCAAGAATAATTATAATACAACCTAATGTTTCCTTGCACAAATCATATAACAATAATCAAAGAACAACCTGATCGGGACCCCATAAGCTTGAAAGGTATAAACAATAATAAATACTACCTACCCAAGCCCCCATAAGCCCGTCAGGTGCAAAATCAATCTACATACCCCTATTGGTACCAACCTGGCCCTGTGGCCATCTGTATATCTGTATTTCCCCAAAGGCAGTTATATATCTATATAAATAAAAGGATACTTACTATATATGTATAGCCTAGAGGCTCTAAGAAATCGAGCATACAAGAATCTTATATCTGATCTATCCCTATAGGAAACTCTTTGGCCCGTAGGCCTCAATCTGACCCCTTTAGGCACATATTATTGCCCATGAGTGAACATGATTTATTATAGCACCATAGGCAACTCTTTAGCCAGTAGGCCTCAATCTAGCCCCAGTCAGTAAACATTATAGTGAGTGAGTAAACAAGCTTCATTATAGCCTCATAGGCAACTTTTTGCCTTATAGGCCTCAATCTAGCCCCTTTTACCAAATATTATATCTCATGAGTGAACATGCTTCATTATAGCCAAAGGCAGTCAAAATAACTCATAGGATTTAATAAACTTCTAAAGCCCCGTAGGCAATCTGCATACAGCCCCGAAGACATAAGTAAAATCCTTACAGCTCACAATAATAGGCCTGAGGACAACAACAAACAATCAAACAGCCTAAGGCATCATAGTACTCAAGCAGGCCTAAAGGTAAGCAAGATAAGCTACAAGCTACCTATACAATTAACCTAAGTCATTTCTAGCACGAGGTCGCTATCTATAGAATAAGCGTCCCAACAAGTGATAAATGTGTCTACTTAGGAAGCAAACATAAACAACCACTATGACTATAAATATCGTCTATAACATACTAGTCATATCGCCGTAGGCTCTAAGGAGTTATGCCGAGAATAAATGAGAGCCTTAACATAGGTTATTTGATGATTCCAAGTGCTCTATCAACTTCTGACCGTACCCCCGTAATACTACAATATAGCAGGAACTTAATCAACACAAAAGAATATAAGGTACTATGATAAACCGATAAAAGATATGGATTTCCATCATAAAATACTACCTGAGGTCTAAAATAGCTATAAATCGATAAAAAAAGGTTCTTACCTCAATATAGACCCTTAAACAGCACCACAAAAACCCTATAAAGCTAGTACTCCACTTCCACAATACCTCCAAAGCTATACCATAAAATTTATGGGACAAACTATATCAAAATAACAGGCTGGCAATGTAAAGCAACTTTTATTAAGCTTCTATCTCTAGATGACAGAGATATATAGACCATTTATAATTTATTACATCTGTTTTTCTCAATCTTTTGTTGAATAAGGTGTGATAATGGTGAAGGATGTGAGGCCTTTATAGCCCTCCATCGACTTGGGGCTAGGGGGGCCACCTTCACCTACCTACTTGTACAGTCTCACGAAAAAGCAATTATTTTTCTATTCTGAAGTCGTATAGACAAATATTTTAGTGTGTTAAAAATTAGATTCATAGACCTTTGATTTGATAGATCAGAAGCCCTCTAACTCTTTATAGATTGGGAGAAAATCTCGAGGACATTTGTGTAATATCCCGTATTCTGCATATACTAGTCCTATTCATATATCACTTGATATAGCCTTGTCGTATAGGTGAGGGACCGAGTTTCTTATATGAGCAGTGATAGTTTAATGTGTATTGGGAGGTGCTGTAATGCCCCATTCAGTTCAGCACGTAAATGACCAAGTTAACCTCGACAAAAGTATTTAAACTCAAGATGGTAAGGTTGTATTTGAGTAAATATTTAGGATGAAGTGTTAAGTTAAAGCAAAAGGGATTAGAAATTAGAAAATAGAATAAAATAAGTGAGTTGCTTGCTTGACTTAACTAAGCTAGTAGGTGACAAGTAGGTGCATCACCTACTTGGACTTATTGACCAGCCTAAAGAACTAGGTAGGTGCATCACCTACTAAGACTATTTTGACTAGCTTAGAGGGCCAAGTACACCCATCACCCACTTGAATAAATTCTGGCCCAAAGAAGTGAAAGAAAGGGAAAGAATTGGCAGCCAAGGCCCAATAAGGTTAAGTCCAACAAAGCCCATGTAAAATGGCCAAGTAGGTGTATCACCTTCTTGACATTTTGTGGCTCAAAATGAGCAAGGAAAGTCGGCCAAAGCAGCCCCCTTTTAAAGGGGTTAAGACCAGCTCATTTCACTCATTTTAACTTGAAAAAAAACACAGATTTTAGAAGTTCTTTCTTTCTCTCTCTTAGCTTCACATAGCAGCCATAAAATACCATTAGGGTTCTTAAGTATTCTCCCTCTTTTCAAGCTAAGTTGAAGGGAAGTTCAAGCTCTTGAAGAAGTACAATTTAGGAGGACAGATTTTCAGAATTTAAGGTAAAGTTACTGCCCATTTTTACCCCTTTTTATATGCAAGTTTGATGGAGAATTCTGTATGTGTTTGTGTCAAGAACCATGGGGTAGTGATTGGAATCCTTGAGTTAAAATACTTTCTTATTATGTTGATGGATGTTTGGGATTGTTTTAGGAGCGGTTTTATGTGTATATATTTGGGACAGCTTGGTTGAACTTGTAAAAGGGTGTGTGAAGTTGTATTGAAGTATGAAAGGAGGGTGTGGTAATACACCACTTAATTGGGTGTTATGTTAACTTGCTGCCTGCACACCTTTGTATGTTATTTGGTATATGTTGTGAAGTCGGAAGAGTTTCAAGGGACCTTATGAGAAGGTCGTACAGTATGTAGATATGTTTAGAAGAGAAGAGGTGAAAGGAACACTCTTGGTTTGATCAATTACGAGCTTACTGCCTAGTTACTGATTTAGTGGGATCAAGTAGCCCAAATTAGTTAACTAGCTAGTTTTAATAGCTACTAATACTAGTTTTGCCACGTATTTCATTGTAGATAAATAATCTGAAAGGGGGAAGCTTAATTCGTTGTAATATCCGAGTTACACAACAAGGTATGTAAGGTTTCTCAGTTTCATATTCCTTGGCATGAACTCTTATATTTGTGTTGTTACCAACGAAGTGAGTTTCCTAGTAAAGGTACTTTCAACAGCAAGCTTTGTGAGTTATTCTCTAAGCCAGATGAGGTTCATTGTATCATATAAGCTCCTAAATAGTACGTTGATGTTACGTTTGCTCCTTATGTCATTGTTACTGCCTTAAGTGAATGTTCACATGTCTTCTATTACTGGTCCATAGTTTTGAGCTCAATAAAGGTTACGGTCCAAAGTAACAATCTCAAAGATTAAAGAAACTAAATGAACTAATCTGTATATGTGTGGGTGGCAGCCCAGGGGTGAAAGCCTAGCATGGGTCGATCCCTATTTGTGTACTTATGGGTGGCAGCCTAGGGGCGAAAGCCTAGCATGGGTCGATCCCAATTTGTATATTTATGAGGGCAGCATCCCAGGGGTTAAATTGCCTAGCATGGGACTCCTCTTCTACCACTGATCAGTTGGTCACGTGTAATACATGCCTTACAATGATCATAAAGCAATGAAGAGTAACCAAAGAACGTAATATACATGATTTCACAAGTGTAAGCAAATGTGATCTTCTGTTCTTATTTACATGTTTATGCATTGATACCTGATTCTATTTGAGCTCTTGTTTACATATGGGTTACTTTATGCCTTACATATTCAGTACATTCTCTCGTACTGACGTCCCTCATGGGGATGCTGCATTTCATGCCGCAGGCACATGTACTCTGGCTAGTAGACCTCCCCAGTAGGAGCACAGGACACTCGGCTGCTGTTGGTGAGCTCCAGGTTGATTCGGGGCTTTACCGAGTCTTTGGTATATATTTTGGGTATTTTATAGTTAAGGGTAAGGCGGGGCCCTGTCCTGACCTAAACTAAGTTTGTCTATCTTGTAGAGGCTTTGTAGACCAATGTTAAAGTAAAACTTAATTATGTCTTTGCTCTTAACAGTTGTGGCCTCAATGGCCAGATCGTGTACATAAGTTTTGGGCCTATCTATATTGGTCTTGTTATTCAGGCAGCTTATCTATAGTCAAAGCTTCTTAATTGTCATAGTTATATGCATGATGAATCACAGGTTACAAGTTGGTTCTCTCGGGCCTTTAGGGCATCGAGTGCCTGTCCGTCTAAATGTAATTTGAGGCGTGACAAAAGTGGTATCAGAGTAGGTCATCCTAGGGAGTCTACAAAGCCGTGTCTATGTAGAGTCTTTCTTATGGGTGTGTTGTGCACCACATCTATAAACAGGAGGCTACGGGACATTTAGAAGTTGTCTCTTTTTCTTCATATCTTAGATCGTGCAATAGAGCCAATGTTATAGGTTTATCGTATCTAACCTTTAAATTATTTTCATTATAGCAAAAATGCCGGTTACTAGGAAAAGTAAGAGTACTGGTAAGCAAGTAGATGTGGCTACTAGAGAAGGGACCAGCAAATCACCACCTAGACGAGCTAATCAAAGTGAGGCTCAACTGTCTTCATCACGGACTTCCTCCACTCCTCCGTCTCCAGAAGAGCTAAGGAGGGCAGCAACACCCCAAGAACCACCAGTTAATGCTACTGACCAAGATTTAAGAATGCAGTCCAATTGTTGACTCGTATACTTGCTGGTCAAAGACAAGGGCAAGCAGGTCCAATTGCAGGTACTAGTGGTGCAAATAGGGAAGCTAGTGTGCGGATACGTGATTTCCTTAATTTGGACCCTCCATCATTTACCGGGTCAGATCCTAATGAAGATCTGCAAGACTTTATTGATCAAATCCAAAGGACCTTAGATATTATGCATGTATCTGGTAAGGAAGCAGTTGAGTTGGCAACATATAGATTAAAAGGTGTGGCTATATTGTGGTACGAAGCTTGGAAACAATCTAGGGGTATAAATACACCTTCAGCTAAATGGAAAGAGTTTAAAAAGGCATTCCTTGACCATTATCTGCCATTGGAGATTCGGGAGGCCCGTGCAACTCAGTTCTTAAATCTTCACCAAGGGAATATGAGCGTGAGAGAGTATAGTCTCAAGTTTAATTCTTTGGCCAGGTATGCTCCTAATGTAGTAGCTACTATGGAGGATAGAGTTCATCGTTACGTGGATAGATTGGATTCATATCTGGTTAGGGATTGTACTATTGCTGCTTTGAACAAAGATATGGATATAGCAAGGATACAAGCTTTTGCACAAAAGATGGAGGATCAAAGGCAAAGGAGAAGGACACAAGAGTCGGAAAGAGGGCAGTCCAAGAGGGCCAGATCTATGGGCCATTTTACGCCATCCCAAGGTGAGTTTAGGCCTCGGTTTTCTAATAGAATGCCTAGGCCATCATCTTCCTACTCTACAGCTAGCGCTCCACCTCGGTTTCAAGGGTCTAGGGCTAATCAATTTGGGCAAAGGAGTGAGAGTCAAGGCTCACAAGTAGCGGGGTACCAAGAACAGGGAAGTGCGACCCAACCAAGACCTCCTAGACAGTCTTGTAAACAATGTGGAAGAAATCATCCAGGTATATGTCGGCTTGGAACAAATGTTTGTTTTTGGTGTGGTACACCGGGACACATGATGAGAAATTGCCCTCAAAGGGGCATGGGTAGCATGGCACAACCTACTGGATCGGTTGCTGCATCATCATCATCGGTGCCTTATTTAGGTAGGGGCCACAGGTGCCTGCAGGTCATGGTAGAGGTGGTAGAGGAACTGCTAGTTCTAGTGGAGTTCAAAATCGTACATATGCTCTAGCGGAACGACAGAATTTGGAGGCTTCACCTGATGTGGTTACAGGTACATTGTCCATCTTTTCATATAATGTATATGCATTAATTGATCCAGGCTCTACATTATCATATGTAACTCCATTGATTGCTGGAAAGTTTGAAGGAACGCCAGAATTATTGGTTAAACCATTTGAAGTATTTACGCCAACTAGCGAGTCTATTATAGCTAGAAAAGTCTATCGTAATTGCGTAGTAACTGTTTGTGACCGTAACACATTGGCTGACCTTGTTGAGCTAGATATGATAGATTTTGATGTTATAATGGGTATGGATTGGTTGGCTTCATGTTATGCCATGGTAGATTGCCGAGCTAAGAGGGTGAGTTTCCATTTTCCAAAAGAGGCAGTCCTTGAATGGAAAGGTAATGTTGGGACACCAAGAGGTAAGTTTATTTCTTATCTTAAGGCAAAGAAGATGATGTCCAAAGGGTACATATGTCATCTAGTGAGAGTGAGAGATATAGATGCGGAGCCACTAGATCTTCAGTCTATTCCAGTGGTAAATCAATTTTCTGATGTATTTCCCGAAGAGCTTCCAGGTTTGCCTCCAGAACGAGAGATAGAGTTTGGTATTGATGTGATTCCAGGTACTCAACCCATCTCCATCCCTCCATATAGGATGGCCCCGGCAGAATTACGAGAATTGAAGGAGCAATTAAAAGATTTGTTAGAAAAGGGATTCATAAAGCCTAGTATATCTCCTTGGGTAGCACCGGTTTTATTTGTACGTAAGAAAGATGGCTCATTGAGAATGTGTATTGACTATCGGCAGTTGAATAAGGTGACAATTAAGAACAAATATCCCCTTCCTAGGATTGATGATTTGTTTGACCAGTTACAGGGTGCTAAGTGTTTCTCGAAGATTGATTTGAGGTCGGGTTATCATCAAGTAAAAGTCAAAGAGAAAGATATACCCAAGACAGCTTTCCGAACACGGTATGGTCATTTTGAATTTTTAGTTATGTCATTTGGGCTAACAAATGCACCAGCAGCTTTTATGGATCTGATGAATAGGGTGTTCAAGCCATTCTTGGACGTGTTTGTGATTGTATTCATAGATGATATCTTGGTCTATTCAAGATCAAAGGAGGACCATGCTAATCACTTGTGGCAGGTGTTACAGGTTCTTCGTGATCGTAAGCTATATGCAAAGTTTTCTAAATGTGAGTTTTGGTTAAAATCTATGGCATTCTTGGGTCATATTGTCTCTGATGAAGGAATAAGGGTTGATACTCAAAAGATAGAAGCCGTGAAGAACTGGCCAAGACCTACAACACCTACGGAGGTTCGTAGTTTCCTTGGGTTGGCAGGTTATTATAGAAGGTTCGTTGAGGGATTTTCCTCCATTTCTGCACCCTTAACAAAGCTAACACACAAGGCAGCCAAGTTCCAATGGAGCGATGCATGCGAAAGAAGCTTCCAAGAGTTGAAAAATAAGTTGACTTCTACACCTATATTGGTACTTCCAGAAGGCATAGAAGGGTATGCAGTGTATTGTGATGCGTCGGGAGTGGGCTTAGGATGCGTATTGATGCAGCATGGTAAAGTAATAGCTTATGCCTCAAGACAGTTGCGGCCACATGAGAAAAATTATCCAACCCATGATCTAGAGCTAGCAGCGGTTGTATTTGCTTTAAAGATATGGCGCCACTACTTGTATGGGGTTCATGTTGACATATATACGGACCATAAGAGCTTGCAATATATTTTTAAGCAGAAGGATCTGAATCTGAGGCAGCGAAGATGGCTTGAGTTATTAAAAGATTATGATGTTGATATCTTGTATCATCCGGGGAAAGCAAATGTGGTGGCCGATGCTTTAAGTCGTAGGACAATGGCAAACACCTATGGGCAGTCCATGGAAAGACAAAGAATAGCTAAGGATCTATACCAACTAGCTAGCTTGGGGGTTCGCCTTCTTGAATCTCAAGATGAAGGGATTATTGTGCAAAATGCAGCAGAATCCTCATTAGTAGTCGAAGTAAAAGAGAAGCAATATAAGGATCCTATTCTATTACAGCTTAAGGAGAATGTACAAAAAAGGGTGACAAAGGCATTTGAGCTTACGCAAAACAAAGTACTCCAGTGCCAAAACAGATTGTGTGTGCCTAATATAGATGGACTAAGGGAGAGAATTATGACAGAAGCACATCATTCAAGATATTCTATCCATCCGGGCTCAACTAAAATGTATCATGACTTGAAAGGAGTGTATTGGTGGAGTGACATGAAGAAGAACATTGCAGAATTTGTTTCTCAATGTCCAAATTGTCAACAAGTTAAAGTAGAGCACCAAAAGCCCGGAGGTTATATGCAACATATAGACCTTCCAATTTGGAAGTGGGACATGATCAACATGGATTTTGTCACTGGTCTGCCTCGCTCATTACGGAAGTTTGACTCCATATGGGTGATAGTTGATAGACTCACCAAATCAGCCCACTTCTTGCCGGTTAAGGCTACTTATACAGTTGAAGAGTATGCAAGGTTGTATATTAATGAGATAGTTCGGCTACATGGAATCCCAATCTCTATTATATCTGATAGGGGAGCTCAATTCACCGCAAATTTTTGGAAATCATTTCAGAAGAGTTTGGGAACACAAGTGAATTTAAGTACGACCTTTCACCCTCAAACGGATGGTCAGGCAGAACGTACAATCCAAACACTTGAGGATATGTTACGAGCTTGTGTATTGGACTTTAAAGGTAGCTGGGATGACCATTTACCACTTATTGAGTTTTCTTACAACAATAGCTACCATTCAAGTATCAAAATGGCACCTTATGAAGCTTTATATGGGAGGAAGTGTAGATCACCAATCGGATGGTTTGAAGGGGGAAACTACCTTATTTGGGCCAGATCTTGTTCATCAAGCTATGGAAAAAGTTAAGGTGATACAACAGCGGCTGGCAACGGCTCAAAGTCAATACAAATCATATGCAGATATTAGAAGAAGAGGGCATCGAGTGCCTGTCCGTCTAAATGTAATTTGAGGCGTGACAATTTGTCTCAAATTTTAGAGAATTTATTAATGTAACTTATGATAACTTTTACCGACTTTTATTTCGCAACTTGCTTGACTTCAAAACTTAGCATATGACCATTGTGTGATTAGAATACCTCATAAAATATCCTTTCCTAACATATTAAAATCTCTATATGAGTTAATTTAAATGTTCAAACAGGGTGGTGTTACACTTCTGCAGAGCCTGAAGAGGCATGTGGCCTCTGCCACTACGAGGATTCCACCTCTTCTGCAACATCGCGCCTGTGGCAAATTTTCTGCAGGAGTGGCAGTTTCTGGACCTTTAAAGGACCTTCTCCTTTATTTAATTCATTTCATTTTGAAAACCCTATTGATCGAGAGCTCGGTTAGAGGTGTTTTTCACAAATTCTTGGTAGATTCTCGACTTGGTAAGCTAGTTTAATTCCTCCTTAAGTTCTAGCACATATTCTAGCTTTAATTCCATGATTTATTTGCAAATTGGGTCTCTAAAATCCTTGATTCTTCTATGATCAAGTCAATTCTCCGAGCTATTTTGAGGCCCTAAACGAACTTCATCTTACACCATCTTTTGGGCATGGGTTTTTTACCTCATAGAGAAGGTAACTGCGAATTTTGTTTTCAATTTCATCGATGGGCCCCAAAGGTTGATTTTTGACCTGATTTACAGCCTGATTTGAAAAATATTGATATGAGTATCGTTACCATTATTTTGACACATAGATTATTTATTTGATAAAGTGGCAGTGATCCAAGATTTTATGAAAGAGAATGACTTTTGTGTGACGGTTTATGTCTGTAGTTCAGCTGTGAGGTAGGTTATTGTCTCTCTCTCTTTAGACTTAGCTCGGTTAGATAATATATGTCATAAATTGCATGTTGGTTAGGGGATTTGTAGGGTAGACTTAGGTTGATTTCAATATTTCTGACATAATTGGCCTATTCCGGGGACCTTAGAGTAGATTAATTGCTTAAGCCTTAGAGTAGGATGCTTACTATAGTTTCATGATTAAAATAGGGATCCTTAATACATGGTTGGGGTAGGATTTCGTGATAGAGTGGACTTTCATCGATCAGTTTACTTTTATAATGTATTCTTCTTCGTGTTTGATATGAGCCTGTTGGTCTGAGGCCAAGGATGTGTATTGGCTAGACTCCAGGTTAGTGTGTTTTTATTATGGAGAGTAGCTTTACCAATATATATATATATATATATAGCTTCCTTTAGTATTCATGTATGCATACATACATATTATTATTAGTATTATCATTTTATCCCGGTTATGTTTAGACTGCTAGGTTATCTTTCTATGTGTATAACTTCCTTTTCATGTCATTTATATCATATCTTCTCTTCTCATCTCAGTTTGTGTATGATGCCTACTGAGTACCCCGTGATTTGGTACTCATACTATACTTTTGCATCTTTTTTTCTAATGCAGAGCCTAGTATGAGTCACCCTTGCTAATTTTTGCTCGTTTGGGGACCCATGTTGATCAGATTGTGGTGAGCTCTTAGCATCCAGAGACTTACCTCTTTCCTTTCAGTATTTACTGTCTATATTTTGTATTTACCAGACATCAGTGTATTGTATAGTTCTATTTCCGTCCTTTAGAGGCTCTTGTACTGGTGATACTAGGTTCGGGGTTGGATAGCTTATACTTTTGTTCTTTCTTTCATTTCAGTAGGTGCCATGTCTGTATATTTTGTACCTGTTATGTATGTATCTATACGCGGTTGTTCGTTTGTCTCATTTTATCTTTCCTTATTATTTATACTAGCCGTTACTTTCTGTTTATATCGTGGGTTTGGCTTACCTACTCAAAGGTTATAGTAGGTGTCATCATGGCCAAATTTTTTATCGTGATATCTTTCATATATGGGAGAACATCGCAGCAGGTTGGGATATGTGTAAAAGGGGAGAAATCAGCCTCTGGACTGACTAACACTTGGAAATGATTCTTTTTTGACGTTTAAACAAGCAAATAAATATATATATATCAATAATATAATATATTTATGAAACATTTGTTTTATGTTACCTGAGAAAATGAATTACCTAATTCATCTTAATTACATGCATAAAGCAATCTAGTCTAGAAAAGGATTCCATATGCTGATGGAACCGTTGGCATTGATTCTCAGCTTAAAGAATATCCTCACCTCATTACAACCAAAACTATAAATATATGGTTATGAAAACTAAAAAAATCATCTCACTTAGCATGGTATTACTCCAAATATGACATTCATATTGAAACCATTGATCAAATCTTTACACATTGTTCAGCTGCTTCTAACTTTTGGATATCATCCTCGATCCTACAGAAATAATACAACTTACTAATGGATTAAGAATGAAAGTATGTATCAGCAACAATGCAAAAAATAACAAACCACTTCTTTTTCGGTTAGTCAAATTTTGCATTTAGGGCTAAACACAATAACAACAACAACAACAACAACAACAACAAACAACAACAACAACTTATCACCCCAAGTTGTCATAACAAGGGCAATAGAGTTCATTTCCAAGACAATAATAACAAAAGAGACAACGAAATTCTATAAATATATGTTATTATTGGAGAAGGGCCTAAATTACCCTTCAAATATTGGAAATGGTATAAATATATCTTTCTCTTATTTTTGGGTTTTAAAGTGCCCTTTTCATCCATCTTTGGGCTCTAAAATGCCCTTCTCATCCACAATTGGGACCTATTTTTATCCTTTTCCTTAAAAGACCCTTTAGAAAAAGTAATTAATATTTTTATTTAATATGTGATAATATTTTATTGGTTGAAATTTTAATTAATCAAAATCTATTAATCCACAAACCCAATTCGGATCCCGGATTTGGCTCTTCTCCATTTCTCATCTCTCCATTTTTTCAAGTTCTTATTCAGATGAAAGACACATGTCATAAATTTAAATTAATGGTTGAGATTTACCCAATTAATGATAAGCCTTAACCATGATTAGAATAATATATATTTTATATATTTACTCCAAAATATAAGATAATTCGACAATTCTAGTCACTAAATTTATTTTCAATTATATTATTATTTATTTTGTCAAATATTAAAATATATGATTGCTATATTATTTACAATACATGAAAAAGATTATACTAATTCTAGTAGTAATTTTTTTTAAAGTGGGGGGACTTCTCTTCCAACATTGAGATTTCTTTCCAATATCCAAAATTTGGCTAAAAATAATTTAAGTGAAAAAAATAGTAGCAAAAAAATAAAAGTAAAAATGATGTAGGATAAAATTTAATCAAGGCAAGTAAGAATATTTTTTTATATTTAGAAAAGATGTTTTGTACAACTAAAATTTTGAGATTAAAATAATATTTTGAAAGTAATTAATTATTTTAATCATAGTTAAGGATTATTCTTAATTTATTAAATCTCAGCCATTAATTTAAATCTATGACATATGTCTCTAATCTAAATAAGAACTTGAGAAAAATGGAGAGATGAGAAATGAAGAGGAGCTAAATTCGAGATCCGAATTGGATTTGTGGGTTAATTGGTTTTGATTAATTAAAATTTTAACCAATAAAATATTTTTACATATTAAATAAAAAACCTAATCATTTTTCCTAAAGGGTCTATTAAGGGAAAGGGCAAAATAAGGCCCAAATTATGGATGATAAGGGTATTTTAGATCACAAAGGTGGATCGAAAGGGCATTTTAGAACCCAAAGGTGGAATCAGAAAGTACCATTTCCAATACTTGAAGGGTAATTTAGGTCATTTTCTATAAGTTTATTTGTTAGCTAGCCCACTAGGAAAAAAATATTTATAATATAAGTTACATACAAATTTATCGTCTTTATAATTAGTAACCCCAGACATTGTGGCACTATTTGAAATAAGACAGTAACCGGATTATGGTTATTGTAAAGATATCCATATGCAATTAAATTTTTGTAGAATCATCAACATTTTACAACGGAATGGAAGTTACTTGCCTTCCAAAAACAGCTTAATGTTGGTTCTCCATCGAAATTTCTTCTAAGGAGGTTATCAATATGATTCTAAACTTATTGACAATTGTGCAACACATATAAAGGAAATGACACAAGGTAGATGATAATCTAGCAAATTATGGAAGTAGGATTTATTGAAAGTTTTTACTGCTTAAAATCGTATTACACCACCATCTTTTGTATTATCCTCTTTTAAATATGACTACTTGGGGACTATCTATCCTACACAGGTCAAACAAGATGCTAATGTTGAAATTTTACCCCCCCAAAAAAGTAAATTTTCTTCCATGTATTTTCAGTAAGTAAATTTCTGATATAAAAGTTTGAAATATTTACTTAGCTGACAGTTATTTATGGGGAGAGAAAAAATGGTATGTCTCTAGGACATTCTATATAAATGATATATGTTATTTAATTTTATTTGTTTAAAAGGAGCTAAATGGTAAAGAACAAAAGGAGAAGTGAGATAGTCTCTTCATATTCCTACAACAGAAGAAGCTTGAAAATCTTTTTTCATCCACTCACTCTTTTCCTCATACAGTAGTTGTATACTCATTTTGTTTTAATTTGTTTAGTTTATTTTGACTTGGCACAGAGGTTAAGAAAGTAAAGAAGATTCTTAAATCTTATGGTCTTAAATTAAAGATATGTTTAATGTACCAAAATATCCTTTAATCTTATCGTCTTAAAAATATCATGTGGAAAGTTAAAGTTAAAGAGTTACTAAAAAAGAAAAGAGACATTTTCTTTTAAATAGACTAAAAGGGAAAGTAGGCCAAACGAATTTAAACGGAGAAAGTATTTCTTTCTATCAAGAAAACTCTGCTAACAAATAATTAAAACAGAAGAAGATGGCAGAAATATTTTTAAAAACCTGAAAATGTAAGATCAAGAGGAGGAGATGCAGCAGCCACCTCCTCTGCTAGCAGAATCTGATTCCTGGCCAGGAACTATGATCCTTGTTCCCTTGAGAGATTGTGACTTTGCGTACTCTATACCTTCATCTGCAGTGAGAGTTTTCTTGACAATAATTTGATAAATTTCTTTTAATATTCTCATAAATGCAGTTTCGACGTTAGTGGATTCAAGGGCTGATGTTTCCATGAAGAATAGATTCTCTCGTTCTGCAAATTCTTGAGCATCTTCTATCGGTACTGCGCGAAGACTCCCTAGATCACATTTGTTCCCAATGAGCATTATAACTATGTTCTTATCTGCATGACCCCTTAGTTCCTCTAGCCATCTAGCTATATGATCAAATGATTGACGTTTTGTCATGTCGTACACTAACATTGCACCAACTGCACCTCGATAGTATGCACTAGTCACTGCTCTATACCTGAGAGAATTTACTCTTATGACTATATATGCCAACAATCTTCATATAGTGGGAGAAATTAATAATTTGGTAACTTTAATGTTTAAAACTGCAATTAGCACTAATAAACCATTACCTCATATCATCATTATTTGTTGCTCTTTCCTTCTTAAGATATCCCAGAATATTGTTAATTACTACCCTATACTTAAGATTATTTAAAACTCATAAATACCTTAGACTTCTTTTTAGTGATTACTTGTAAAATGGCAATGGTATATGCAAAGTGTAAAATAAGATATATTGCCAGCCCAACCAGTTTTAACCAATTTACCATACACAATGCAAATTTCCAAGAGATCATTTTCGACCAATTCCTAATTCTTCTACCCTTTGATACCATCAATAAAATTCAGTATACAAAAACTAATAAATCGTCTAAATTTTATGCTGCATAATCAGGGAATAAATAAGCAGGCAGTTGGTATCAGAATGTTCCATCTCAATTTATTCTTTCATCCAGAAAAAAAAAATTCCCAAAAGTAAAATAATAGATTATTAAAATAAATAATAAAAGAAAAGAAACTAGTGTACAATAGGACTTACGTCGTGCCAAGCCCAACAAGAGTATCAACCCAAAAATTATTTGAAAAAGAAAAAGAAAGGGGACCACTAGACAGACTTATGTGCTTCATGTAGTTTTTTTCAGTATGTTTAAAGAGAAGCTCATTATTTTATGGTACTTTAGAGCATCAGAAAAAGTCTAGTAAATGGATGACTGGCATCAACTTAGTACGTTTTACATTTCAAGAATATGATTGCAGTAAAATAACTAGTTAGGTCAGTCCATAAAACTAATTTAATCCTAGAAATTGTCAATGAATTGCAGATGTGTAAAATAATACAGGTATTAAGAGTTTATCAAAGAAGTAACTGTGCTTGTAAGAGGAGTGACTTTCATATACTGGCCGAAGAAGAAACTATAAAAAAGATTGACATGTATTGATATATGTATTACAAATGTAAATGGTATGTGATACTGATACATTATTAGTAACTCAAGATTTTCCATGACATTTTATTATTCAAAATAGAAGCTCAAAGTATCTAATCATTA
Organism: Jaltomata sinuosa; assembly: GCA_003996215.1. NCBI lineage: Eukaryota > Viridiplantae > Streptophyta > Magnoliopsida > Solanales > Solanaceae > Jaltomata > Jaltomata sinuosa. Next base: position 23,571 of record QJPP01003340.1, read on the forward strand.
TCATGACTATCTAAATAGTGAGATTGTAGATGAGATTGGTTCACCAATATACACAAATTAAGAAGAACAATAATTATGAATATACATGGGAATCCTAATTAGTCATTTGGAGTAATAATGTAGTAGTTGCTATTGTACTGAATTAAATCCACCACAGAGTACCAATTTTAAACACGCAGGAACATTTTTTATACCAAATTACTAAATGCAGGGAATGAGTCTTTTCATACACACATTTATCACTTAACCATATGTACTCTCACATTAATTTTTAACTGTCAAGGTTAAATTTCTTAAATTGATGTAAAAATCAAGTGCGGGCAAGTATTTCTTGTTCTCTCTCCTCCTCCTCCCAACTAACATCTTTTTTGCTCTTGTATTTTTGGCCTTTAAGTCATCACTAGACAAATTGAGTAAAAATTACACAACTTGCAAGGTCTTTTATGAATCTATAATTCAAGAAAGATATAAAAAAATAAAAAATAAAAAGGAAAGCATAAGGGGGAAAAAGAAGAGGGAAATGCAAACCTTTCTTGGCCAGCAGTGTCCCAAATCTGTGCCTTGACGGTCTTATTATCAATAATTAGAGTCTTAGTTTGGAATTCGACACCAATTGTAGCTTTTGAATCCAAGCTGAATTCATTCCTAGCAAATCTAGCCAGAAGTTGTGATTTCCCAACTGCAGAATTTCCTATCAATACAATCTTGAATACATAATCAATCTTTTGATTGTAATCTCCATATAAATTTGACATTGTTTCCGTCTACAAATATTTTTATTTCACCTCAACCAACACCTTTCAAATCTTCATATGATTGAGGCTAATAATGTGGATCCAAATTTAATATATAGCCGAGTCGGTGGATATATATATCTATTCACAAGAGACATGAAAGGACTCAATAATTCAATGTCTAGATTAGGGTTAAGCTTAGGGTTTGAGAAAAATGATCTGAGGATGGTGTTTTAGGTTGAAAATATTTTATTTTCTTACATGTTGGAGAAGATACTTGGGAAACAATGACGGTTAGTGCGGGACCCATTAACCGTATTTTGAGTGCAAAACAAAATTAACAAAAAATTACTTTTCTAAAAATTTATAACTATTTGAAGAGTTTTATTGATAAAATTATAAAACAAATATGATTAAATTTAAAGTGTTCATATTTTTTTTAAAAACGCATCAGCTAGTTAGGGTAATTGTATTCCAATGACACTAAAGGGGTCATTTGGTAGAGTGTATTAGAGAAAAATAATGCATGAATTATATTACTAGTACCTTATTTGATACACTTTTTCAGCCTATGTATAACTAATGCTTGTATTACTTATAATATATTATATTTAGGTATGTATTACTAATACCATGGATTTCTATGCACTAGTAATGTAATGGATTCTAATGCATGCATTAGTATGATTAAAGACACAATTGTCCCTCAAAACCTTTTTGCACATCCTTTCACCATATTTGTGGAGGATATTTTTGAAAAAAAATAATTTTAAAAGATATTATGCAGTGCATGTTATTTTTAATATATCAAACCAAATATTGTTTAAGAAAAATCTCAGCATAACTAATACAAGTATAACTAATACCACCATTACTAATGCAAGCATTACTAATATACCATATTTTATATTATTCTTATACACTCTACCAAAGGACTTCTAATAATTTTATTAATAATAGACGTCTGTTGACATTTTAACCTGTCAACTGCTTATATATACTTTTACTTTTATGATGCTACACCCCGAAATGACTTACTCTATGAATGAGATTTATCCATCCACATTCCACATATATCAACAAAATGAATGACTTACTCAATATATTTATATCAAATTAAATAATATAATTACTCTAATGTTGTTTGTTGCAATCAGGAGTGGAGCCATAAGGTTCAATTGAACTACTTCCCAAATAGGTAAAAAAAAATAAAAAGTTAATTTATATATATAAATGTTTGAATTTTCTAGAAAAAATTTATAGTGTAGAGGTAGAGAGGGTTCAAAATTGCTTTAGGTTGCAAGTTTAATTTTTTTGTGTGATATTCTTACACTTTTACAAATCACTTGTCTGAATTTTTGTAACGATCAACATGGTTGTTGCGCTCTTTTAGTCTTTTTTTTTTTTATCATGTTTGAACCTCTCTGGCTTTCTTTAATTGTTTATGACTTATGGTGATTGACGACACAAATATTCTAGGGAAGATTTTTTGTTTGAAAGTTTAGTATTTGAAAAGTTTGATCAACATCAATATTTTGGGTTAATGGGGTCTGATTTGAGTCTTGACATTCTATTAGATTTGGAGGGCATTTTATGACTTGGTTGGATATTTTCCATGCATCCCGAGGCACTCGAGAGTAATTTAGGTTATTGGTAAGCTAGATTCTAGTTATTATGAAAAGTTTCATTTGACCACAGTTAACACTTGGTTAATACGATCTCAAATCTGTAATTTGATAATTTGAACAGGTTTGAAATGCATTTTACGATTGATTCATACACTTGGTTTATGTTCGAAGGATCTTCGGTGAATTTTGGGTGCTCAATTGGAGTTTGACTGGCACTAGATTTTCTAAACTTTGGTTCCAATGATTTTGTTTCTCGCGACCGTGGAGGAGTGTTGCCATCACGCAGAGTAAAGTTAGCTGCTATTCACATTCATGACTTGGCCATCATGTTTGTGAAGAAAAGATTTTGGTTCGTGACAGTATATTGCTTCTCGATTGCGGTTGGGGGTTTGCGTTTGTGGTGAGTCAGATTCGGGTAAATAGTGATAATATCGAAGGATATTTGGACCTGAACAAAATTAATGTCACACCCCAACTCTAGAAGAGACCAATACTCAATGCCTTAACTTTTCTACGTGAATCAACTACGTGACATAACTGATAACATATGTTGAAGAGAATGAAAAATATTCATATCATAAGCACAGTTCTTTAAAAAGAAATAACTTTTATTTATATAAACTTTCATTAAATCCAAAAATCAAATATCCAATAAATAGAAAGATTTGTCAAGTTTTCATCACAAATAAATATACTAAACTCGACTAATCTATGAAGTCTCTAACATAACATGTGTAATTATTTTACTAGGACAAGGCTCCTGGCATACCTATAAGAAACACCAGAAAATCTTAAATAAATGAGACGCCCCAAAAGCAAATGGGCTCACCAATACCTGAGTGAATAAAACCTAGTGTGATGCTCGATCGTCTGTCTATGTACCTGATTTTATATTATTTAAAATATAGTACCTTCGATAAAAAAGAATGTAAGTACATATGAAATTTTACTATATATAAAATAACTGAATAAAACATGAAACATTTCTTAAGAAGAAGGACAACTCAAGAAATCATAGTCATATAATGTAAAATAAAAAAATCATTAGAGTGGCCTTAATGTTCATCTTTTAACATCATTAAGTTTATTATGGGAGGTAGCTTAATCGATATATATCCACCATATAAGCATATGAAGTCTGATCATTGCCTGATAAGATAAGCATCCCATACCTTAATGGGATATGATACATACATAACATATTTTGCTAGCACATGATCCATAAAAAATTACTCCTTGAGGCATCATGCAGGATTGTTTGAGTCAATGGAATGATTCTAATCCTATATTGACATACGTAGTTTCAGACATTATCTTGTAGATCTATGCCTTCTCAATTATCAATATTACTAATGGCCATTCATGTATAGATTAAATTGTTATCATGTTAGCTCCATAATCTCAGAAATAATAGTTATCTCAATAGCTCATAAATCATAGATCATTTCATGTGCATTATGTTGCAAAGCTCATAAGTTTATAAATCATAGTCCACAGGTTGACGTCATGTAAATCATTTCATAAGCCATGAAGTTCATATTTTGAAGAATCATGTTGTTCATGCTTTGAAGAAATTCCATAAAATCTTCAGTTTCTTGCTTATCTATGGAATATCGCATTATTACTGGCCTTTCCCTTTTTTGTTATCAGTGAAACCAAAAGAAAGAAAAAAACAACTTTCGTATAGATCGAGACTTGTAGCTTGATTCTTGTGAGAATCTCATAGTGAAAACGAGTAGACTTTTGAAATGTAATGACTTGTTCTGTTGTTACAGTAAAGTTAGAGCATAAGTACTCAGCTAAAAATTCCCTAAGATGAGAGTTGATAAAATCTCAGGCTAGGGTGAGATTTAACATAAATCTAGTATTGTGTGCTTTAGAAATGGTTGGGGTCTCGTCATGTATTGTGTGATAGGGTGAATTATAGTTATGGATAGTCGAGGGGTGTAGAATCCTGTAGGAAATTTTGAAACGGGTTCATAGAACTTCGATTATGGTGGTTATCATATCGAGATTAATCCATGATGCCTAGAATTTGAAGTGTGTTGTGAAATTGAGAGTTTTAGGGTGAGTTTCGATGTTCAATTTTTTGACACTCGCTGTAGCGAGACGTATGCTCATCATAGTGAGTCCACCATAGCAGACAAGTTCCCATTATAGCAGTCAAGTGACTGCCATAGCGAGCCAAGTACCTCCATAGTGGCTTACCATAATGAGAGGTGTCCCGCCATAGTAAGAGACGGGGGAGTTTCCCTAAACTTAAAGTCAGTTCTTAGAGTTATTCCCTGCAAACTCTAAATTGCATTCTACAACACCAAGAGATAATTTTCCCAAGAATTAGGGTGTTTTCCTTCGTTTGAGGTAAGTTACTTCATAAACCTCTTTGTTTATCATCGTTAATCCTTATGAGATTATTTGATTGAAGATTAATAGTAAAATTATGGGTTAGAGCCCTAAAATATGAAAAATAGTGAAAACTATATGAGTAAGTGTAATTTCACTTAGAATTGATCCTAGAATATTTTTTTAATGATTTCTAGCATGAAATTGATAGTTCTAAACATAATTAGGACTAATGGGGAACCTTGATTCCATAAAGATGAGACCTTTAAGCATAAAAATAGATAAAAAGAGTAATTTGATTACAACCTTTTGAATGTTGATCACATGATTATTGTGGGGACTAGTTAATGATTAATTATCCTTTAGAGAATGCTACAGACCTCAAATAAGGGTAGAATTAGGAGGTTAAATTCTCAAGACCTGAACTAAAAAGTGAATGATTAATTACTCTTGTACTTATTATGTATATACTTTGAACGTTCTAAGGCGTTAAGGAAGGGAAAGACAATTGTAAAGTAACTTACGGGTGGTAATTCTTTACTCGAGCTAGGTTACATTTTAAATTGGAGTTGAGAAATACTTTAGTACATATATGCGGTTGAATTACTTAGCTTGTGATTGATTTTTGGACATGTTTGAAATGATGATTATTTTCATGCTGTACTTGAATGAATAAGTTGTGTATAAATGAACTGAGTAATAAACTTGAAATGATTTAAGTGCACTATGTTATATCCTAAGAGATAGTACTAGAAACCATAGGTTCATTTGATATTTGAAGCGGGTACCAAGAGCCAATACATATTGATATTGTTACTTATTATGGATCGGGTACCACGAGCGGTACAAATTGATATTATGCCAATTGGAAATAGTTTTGGTGGCTACATGAACTCTGGTGCATCTCCTGCAGATCATGTCTAGTTGGACAAAAATAAGACCATTTAGAATGTGTGTACATCCTTTCTTTATAAATTATTTGTTTCACGATTAGATATGATGAGTGGTATTGTGAGCTGACATTAGACTAGAGGTATCAATTATATTTATGAAAGTTAGGTGGACATAGATTCCACATGATATGTTTATTGAAATTTTTTACCCTTACCTTGTGGTGATATTCGGTGAGTTATGTGAATTTGTTACTAATGTTATAGAGTTGACTATCTATTGACTGAATTACATGCTAAGTATTGAAGTGCCTTTTACTTGTTATTTGATTTTATTATATACCTGTTCTAAACTGAGTCCGCCTATTGTACCTATCAGTACATAGTATTTGTACTGATACTAACCTGTACTCTTCTTTTGTTGAGTATATACCATGTTCTAGAGGCTCAGATGCGACCTCACATTTATCTAGGTTGCAGACTATAATCCAAGGGTGCGTACTACATCTCAGGCTATTGTGGATCCTCTCATGGTCATTATCCTTCTTTCGGATGTCATTTTGGATATCATTGACATTGGTCATTGTTAGAGTTCTTACACGAGAATTTTTAGTTCTTGGGGATGTAATAGATAGTCGATTATTTCGCACTTCATTTCATCAGTTTTTTACTATAGTTTTATATTTAAAGTTGGTTTTATATTAATTCTTCTAAAATTTGCTAAGTATAAGGGTTAAGGTTTGGGTAGTTGGTTCTCCCACCGAAGTGTTAGTATGGGTGCCACTCATGGCCATTTGGGTCGTGAAACAGTTGGTATTAGAGCCCTAGGTTCGTTGATCTTATCATATGGAAAAGTGTCTAGTAGAGTCTTACAGAATGGTACAAAAATAACTGTACTTTTCTTCAGGAGGATACATGACTTTAGGAAAACTCAACTTCCTTCTTTATTTGTGCTATTACATGATTCCAATTGGTATATGTCAATCCAAATTGATATATGACTCTTTCACTCTTATTCTCACTAATGGTGAGAATAGGCACTTCAAAAGCTAGAGTGGAGGTGCCAGAACAAGCTGTTGAAGCTGTGGTTTGCGGCTTAGGTAGGGTAAGATGAAATTCTAGGGGAAAGAAGGGGAACCCGCCAGGGCTAGAGCTCAAGCTGAAGCTATGGTTTAAGAGAGGTCAGTGATGTGCCGGGATTTGATGGCACTTTCGACGCTTAAAACAAGGGATTTTTGGGAGTTCTTGGGTACATATTGTTAGATTTGATGTCGTTTGTTAGTTGTGCAGGGACAAAGTATGAAATAGATAAAAGTGCCAAAAAGTTGCAGTTTCTGGGCAAAAGATAGGCCACCACGGGCATCACACCCACGATGGCCGGTGGGGCTGACCATTGGATTAAGGCAGCAGGACTTGCTAAGGCTGTGGAGCCCCAATGGGCTGGCACGACGCCCATGGAAGACACGACAGGGCGTGGCCTTACCCGTTGAAATGCTCCAAGGAGACATGCTAAGAGCCAAGGAAGGGCGATGGGCACCACGACGCCCGTTACAATCCCGATGGCCCATCGCTGATGCTCGTGGAAACCAGGCAGGAGAGCTGGAGAAGAGCTAAGTCAGGCAACGTGAGGATTGCGATGGGCATCGCAGCTACAATTTCCCATCACCTCAGCCCGTGAGATCGTGGCAGCAAGATTTTTTGAAGAGTTGAAAAAGGCCAACGGGCACCCACGATGCCCGTCGCACCATCAATTTTTTGAAGATTTTTTCTTCAAGATTCTGGATTTCTTTATTCTCAATTGTAAGTATCTATTGATGATTGCTCAAACCAATATTAATTGTGCACTTATGAACATGAGTAGCTAAATCTACAACTAGGGTTGTGAGAACCATGAAGCATTAATGAAGTAGGCAAAGTACTTAGGTAATCGAGGGCGGTATTTATGCATGTATTGTTCTTCCCTTTCTTTGATTGGTTTTTAATGGTGCGCAACATTAGAGCTCGCCTTATCCTTACTTGCCAGACCAAGGAGGTAACAAATGGGAAAAGGGTTGCTTAACAATGGAGATTTAAGGCTACCAACCCTTATTTAATAGCTTGACCTTGTCCGGGAATAGCTAATCTGGGATCCAGGGTAAGGGTTAGTAAAGTACACACCCGCGGTCGGACCAAGGCATATGGTGAAATTCATCTAGTTGCCAGACCAAGGAATTAGGTGAACCTAACTTACCGATTCTGCATGCTAACCACCAAACTAGTTTATCAAGTACAAACGCCTTACTAAGTTATGATCTCATGGGGAACACTACCCTAGTCATCTCATCCATTGGTTACAACTCTCGAAATTAGCAATTGTTACTTGATTTACAATCGTTACTTGTCACTTTAAAACCCCCCCTTGTGGGAAATAAATGACTAAAAGCACGAGTAAACACTGATCGACCCTAGTCCTACCACATTCCCTGTGGGATCGACCCCAACCTTTAATTGGGTTCTATATTTGAACAGCAACCGCTTGCGCTTCTTTTAGAGGTGTAATTTAGGCGCATCAATTAGCATCTCCTCCCCCACACGAGGATCTTTCCAAGGTTATAGAGGATGAAGTAGTACTAGTTTAGAGGAAAAGGTGGAACCCGTTCTGGGAGTGCAACATCGATTCCAATGTCGTCTGACATGATCCAACAAGTTTTAAGTTTTACGAGTAGACTGGCAGGGAATGAGACTACTCCTATAGTGTCCACCGTACAACATTTTGTGACACAACATTCTATAGATGTGGCTTCTTGAATGGATGAGGATTCATAAATAGGTATCTTCCCGCATCCAGTGACAGGTCCGGTGATGACTAGCGATGAGCATGCCTTTTCTGCAAGTTTGTGAAGATGAAACCTCCGATATTTCATGGGTTGGAGTCAGAGGATACTTATGAATTCATCATTGATTGTCATGAGAGACTGCACAGGATGAGAATTATTAAAAGGTATGGTGTTGAATTTGTTACTTTTCAGTAGGGGTGTCAAATGAGCGGGTTGGGCTGAAACTAGAATGATTTAAATGGGCTAAATTATAATTGGGTTGGGTCATGACCCGCCTAAATTTACTTTATGTTAAATTAGGTTAGGCTAAATTGGGCTAAAAATTAGGTTGGGTCATGATCCGTCCAATTTGACCCGCTAAATCTAAACAATATTATTATACTAACATGCTTTTATACTATTATACTATTATCACCCACCCCTCCCTCCACCTCCACCCCGCCACACCCACCTCCACCATCCTCCCCACCATTTTTTTAACAAAAAAAATTCTATCTACACCACCCCACCCCTACCTCTACCCCCACCCCCATCCCATCCCTACCCAACCAACACAATTATTTTTAAATTTTTTTCTACCCACCCCGACCCCAATCCTATTTTCTACTTGTATACCGAACACAAAGGAATAAGTAAAAAATAACTTATAGAAAATATTATCAATTGGGGGTGGGATAAGGTGGGGTGGGGTAAGATGGGTGTGGTAGAAAATATTTTTAAATTTTTTCTAATATTATTTAAAAAAATTAAAAATAATTGGATGGGGTAAGGCATGGGTAGGGATAGGATAGTGGATATAGGTTCAGGTGGTGGGGTAGAAAAAATAAAAAATTGAGGGTGAATGGAGTGGAGGTAGGGGTGGGGGTAGGGTAGAAAAAATTAAAAAAAATTGTGGAGTGGGTGGGGTGAAGGGGAGAGGGGGTGGGGTATGAAAAAAATTTAAAAATTTAAAAATATTAGGGTGCAGATGGGGTAAGGTGGGGGTGGGGATGGGGGTGGAGGTGGGTGGGATAAGGTGAGGGTGGGTGTGAAATTTTCTCTCAAGAAAATTATTATTTTTTATTTTGAAGGAGCTTGTTTTCTTAAATAAAATATTAAGTATTAAAAAAGTGGGTTGAAATGAAAATATAATTGAGCTCAACTCAAGATTATTTTAAATGGACTAAGTTGAAACGGGTTGAAAATTGTCCTAATATAAAATTATCATGAACCCAACTCATAAAATATTGGGCGGGTTACATGCAAGGGAATGCTAAAATGTGGTGGAGGGTGTTTGAGTGTAGGCCTATTGGGGAGCTCCCTATGACATGGAGTCAGTTTTACTAAGTGTTTCTAGAGAGTTACATTTCACATACTATGAGGGATAGAAGATGATAACGGGAATTAAACAAACAAGAAAGAAGGAAGAAAAAGATATGTGGATTAACAACTAGAAATTGAATTTATGGGCAACAAGGGACTTGATACCCTCACCTCCCAATTGATTTCAATAACTAAGAAATTAACCCTACTCAATCAACCAAGGAAACCAAATGAATTCCACAAATGGGTGACACTTTGATGAATTAAGCAAAAGAAGTTAACTAACAATTAGGAGAGTTCACCCTAATCACTCACTAATTCCTTAAGGGAATTAAACTAATCACTAATCACTAAGATATCCACTACAAATTTAGAGTATCAATATTCAACATCCAAAACTAGTCTTCAAAAATGAAGAAAAACTACTACTTATACTATGGAAATAAGAAGACATTGACTTTTTACAATATTGCCCTTAATGAGGCAAGGGCCTTGTTTGGTTGTCTTCTTTGTGGATTCTTGAATTTAAAGCCTAGCCACTTGCACAAATGGCCTCTTTTCTTCATCCACATCGCTCCCACGGACTCATAAGCTTCCCTTTGCACGAACATCGTATGTGTCATCTATACCATCCATGCTCGTGTCAACCATGCTATCCGTATCATCCTCCCCTTCTTGAAAATGATTCGTCCTTGAATCCAAAACTTAAAGACACATGAAAAGGACAACAACCAAAACATCCTCAAAGCATGAGGGTTAGGACAAGGGTTAGCAACAATATCACCATGCCAAGGAGGCACAAATTTAAGATATAACCAAATATCCTTTTCTTCCAATAAAAGAAACTCATCATACAATGTGCAAAGGTTTTGGTTATGATAAACATCAAGAGAGAAGGCAAACACAAAGGTCTTTGTGGCATCAAGAATTCCAAAAGATGGTATCATATCTAACTTTGGAGCCATAAGACACAATTGTTTCATTGTCTCGCAAGTAGGCCACACCAAAAGTGATGCAATCACCCATAAGGGTTCATTCGGGTCAAAAAAGTGAAATACCCACATATCTTTATCTCCATACAAAATAAATCTCACACCACTATGGGTATCATCATAAGCAAAAAGGTAGTAGAGAAAGGTGTTAAGCTCACTATTCTCATCTAGGGCATGCCAAAAGATAAGGACACCGACAGATTAGAAGAGATATTTTTAAGCACAAAACAATCCTCTCTATAAGACAACTTCCAAAGGAAGAAAGCGCACCAACAAAGCCATGCTACTAGAATAGTCGAGGAATTTATTAGGAGTCAAATCACTCCATGCCAAATAATACTCCCAAGGAGTTGGGGTCCCTCCTATCATAGAACCAAACATGCTTCCAAGAGTTCCATTTGAAACTTCAACTTGTCCAACCCTATGAAGGTGACAAGGAGCTTTCAATATCCATGGACTCTCCCAAAAATAAATAAGCAACTTAGCATCCACTCGAGGGTTCTCAATTGCAAATACACACTTTAAGGAAAGAATGTTAACAAGATGGCATTCACAATTTGGAACATAAGAGGACGAGATTAAGCATATCAAGTACACTTCATTATTATTCCTCAAACAAACTCCCAGAAAGAATGGATAAACAAATGGAGTCATGCTTTTAAGAATCCATCCTAACACCTCAACTTGTCTAACCACATAAGTGTGACAAGGAGTAGAATACATAAATCGGGCATCACGAATGCACCATAGATTCTTTCCCAAACAATAACTATGGTTGGCATTCCAAACATGAAACTCACATAACTTAAGCATATCCAAAACCAACCACGAATACATTGGAGCTATATCATCACTCTCATGGTAGGGTATGAGGTCATATAATTTCCAAACCCTACCTACCATAGGAAAAATATCATCATGACTCCAAGGATTGCTTGGAATAAAAGGGGAAGGGTACATACCTCGAAGACGGGCCTTTGAGTGGGCATTCTTGTGCACCACACTTGGTTTCCCAAAGTTTTCCCTCCAATGCATCATTTTGGACCCATATACTTGGTCCTTGTGTTTCTTCTTAAGAGTTGGCTTGCTAGGTAGCTCCATTATTAGGCCTTCAACCCTTTGTTCATGAGGGACTTTGTTCGGATCCTCCTTTAGAAATATTTGTCCATGAACCTGCAAAAGAGAAGGGATGGTACTAGGCAAAATGCTAGCACCATGATTAGTAGGTAACAGGGGATTGGTATTGGCAAGTCCCACAATTAAGTGCTCCTTGTGCACCTCTTTTAAGTCACTTCTTGGCTCATCAATATCATACAACTTTCCTTCTAGAGCCAATTCTTTCTTCTCCTTTTCAAGATCCTCTCTCTTAAGTACTTTCCGTAGCTCCCTCATTATCTTGTAGTCCTCACTCACTTGATAGGCTGTTAAAGGTACAAGAATGTGCCTTCGTCCTCCAAATACAAATGAGTATTTGTTGGACTCCACTTGATATCGAACATCCCTACCAGCTAGCCAAGGTCTACCAAACAACATATGACAAGATTGAATGGGCAAAACATCACATAACACCTCATCTCGATACTTGCCAATGCTAAAATTCACAACCACTTGCTTGGTTACCTCTACTTCATAATTCTTAATGAGCCATTGAAGTGTGTATGGCTTGGGGTGTCTTTGTGTAGGAAGCTTCATTCTATCAACCATAGTGCAACTCACCACATTAGTACTACTCCTACCATCAATGACCAAGGAACATACCCAATCCATCATCTTGAACCTTGCATGAAATAGGTTCACACTTTGATCAAGTTCCTCTTTAGAAAGATCCCCCATGATTCTCCTTAGATCACAAGAAGGGTTCAAATCCTTCTCCAATTGCTCATCAACAACATTTGAGGTTACTTCATCATGCCTAACCTTAGGCTCATCACAACCATTCCCAACCTCATACTCTATCACATTTTTAGCACAAGGTCCATCACACAAGATAACATTTGACCTCTTTTGTGGATAATTTCTAGCAATATATCTTTCACCTTGACACTTATAACATCGAATGATAGAAGGAGAAGAAGATTGAGGTATATCATGATTACCTCCATAGGCTTGGTCTTCCCCTTTTGTGTTGTAGTTAGCTTGAATAGCTTGACTACCATCTTAGAACATTGGAAGACTCACCATGTTGTCACCCATCCCATGATTTGGAACACCTTGATCACTATATCGATCACTTCGGTCTTCACAACTTCCTCCTTCATTCCTATACCTATCTCCACTATCCCATTTTCCTTGACATCTCATGCCTTGGTTCATACCAAAGCCTTTGGGTCCTTCCCACCATTCATGCGGGCTAACCTCTTCACACATTTCATCATAAAAAGGGTTTTGATAATAGATATCTTGGTAGGGTACTTGTGGGTAGTGTTGTTGGGTTAGAACATAAGGTACATGCAAGGATGCATGTGATATATTTTGTGAAGGTGCTTGGCTTCTATCTTGGTTTTCCACAAAAGGACTCCTTTATGGTGGATGATATGGTTGTGTATTTGGATGTGGGGTGACTTTCCTATCATAAGTTGGGTTCATTCAGAATGTAGTTTGAGGGTAGGTTTGGTTCCAATTTGGTTGGGGGTAGTATAGGTTGGATTCTTGACCCGAGGTCCTTCTTGTTTCTTCACTTTGACTTATCATAAGGAACCTCCTTTCAATCATACTATCCATCCTTTTCACCCTTTCCTCCATACCTCACATTTGTTTCAACCACCCTTTCATTCATATTGGTCACCCTCCTTGACATATTAAAATTCATTCCCATGTTGTTCACCAAGATCCTTCCTCCATGGTTATAAGGAAAATGATTAGACATTGTACCTACAAAACTCAACAAACAACTCACCTCCTAAAGTGTCGTCTCAAAATTGGTAGTGAACTAGCTTTGCTTGATCAATTCAAGATCACCTATCCTTTATGGTAGAGTGGATTCTTGTGACTCTTGAAAGAAGGACGGCTTGATTGAAGGTAAAAGGACTTGAATAAAGAAGTTTATCAATGAATTAATATGAGAAAAGTTGAAGAAAAGAAGCACAAAAGAAAACGGACTCAAAAAAAGTGATTCTTGTGTTGCTTAATTTGAAGGATCAAAGAAGTGATTTGATATTTTAAAACTAGTTAACAAGTAATTAAAGATGTTAATTAGTTGTTAAATAGTGGGAAAATGGAAAAAAAATGAGTGTAGAAGAAGAAATAGACCAAATCTGACAATCAGAAAAGTTCTGAAGGACCAAATCTGACCCTTAGAAAAAAGTATGGGGGCTGAAATTGACTTTTGCAAACTTGGAAAAAATTTTGGGTCTTAAAAGTTTCAACACTTAGAAAATTTTGGGGTCCCAAAATTTGAAGCATTTTGTCCAAGTTTACAAGTGTGCATTTCAGCCCCCAAAATATTTTCTAAGGGGCAGATTTGGTCCTTCAGATTTTTTTTTTTTAAAAATTCCACTTGTGGACCCAACAAACATCTTTGACCACTTTGACTTGGAAAAGTTGGATCAAATGTACCTTTTGTCTTCTTCTTCTTCAAGATGTTTTTGATGAATATCAAAAACACCTAGAACACCAAGAACACACACTAAACACCAACACCTTTAAATCAAGTCGAAATTGGCTCAAACTTTAGGATTAGCTTCCCCTCGACTTAGGGAACAAACCCCAATAGTTTTTAAGCTCCAATTTCTCCCCAATCAAAAGATCCACTTTTCAAATTTGCAAGTTTTCAGAGCTTCAAAGTCCTTCAATGACAACTTCACTTCTACAACTCCAAATTGAATATAATTTGAAATCTAGACTCAAAAAACACTAGGGAACAAGAATCTAGTGTCAAAAACAAGACATCAAACAAGAAAAATTTTCGGATTTTTTTTTTTGGACATTTTTTTTTATTTAGATTTTGAAGATATCAAATTCCCAAGACTTAGATTTGTGGAAACAAACCTAAACCAAGCTCTGATACCAAATGATAACGGGAATTAAACAAACAAGAAATAAGGAAGAAAAAGATATGTGGATTAACAACTAAAAATTGAAATTATGGGCAACAAGAGACTTGATACCCTCACCTCCCAATTGATTTCAATAATTAAGAAATTAACCCTACTCAATCAACCAAGGAAACCAAATGAATTCCACAAATGGGTGACACTTTGATTAATTAAGCAAAAGAAGTTAACTAACAATTAGGAGAGTTCACCCTAATCACTCACTAATTCCATAAGGGAATTAAACTAATCACTAATCACTAAGATATCAACTACAAATTTAAAGTATCAATATTCAACATCCAAAACTAGTCTTCAAAAATAAAGAAAAACTACAACTTATACTATGGAAATAAGAAGACATTGACTTTTTACAATATTGCCCTTAATGAGGCAAGGGCCTTGTTTGGTTGTCTTCTTTGTGGATTCTTGAATTTAAAGCCTAGCCACTTGCACAAATGGCCTCTTTTCTTCATCCACATCACTCCCACGGACACATAAGCTTCCCTTTGCACGAACATCGTATGTGTCATCTATACCATCCATGCTCGTGTCAACCATGCTATCCATGCTAGTATCAGAAGAAGGGATGAGTTTGCTAAGATTGAGCAGGGAGATTCTTCAGTGGCAGCCTACGAGGCTCAATTTTATGTGTTGGCTTGTTATTCCTAACAATTGATCAATACAGAGGAAGAATGGATTTAGTGTTTTATGATCGTGAGAGATGAGTTTTTTTGCCTTTGGTTTCTTTTGGTTCATTTTGACGGCCTCTCCCACAGGATGTGGTGGATCCCAAGCCCGTGAGGCATGACTTTTACCCAGAAACCTGCAACTTTTTGGCACTTTTATCTTTTCAATACTTTTTCCTGTACATGCAATAAATGACATCAATTCTAATAAAATATACTCAAGAACTCCTAAAATCCTTAATTTTAAGAGTCAAAAGTGCCGTGAAATCCTGGCACATCAGTACCCTGACCTCAAGTAAATTTTTGAAAATACAAAAACACCCTACAACTGATCAAAAAAGTCATCTATGAGGGGTAAGAGATACTTATTTCGGATGGTGACCTTGTTCAGTTGCCTATAGTCTATACACATCCTTATACTACCATCCTTGTTCTTCACAAACAATACAGGAGCACCCCAAGATAAAGCACTGGGACGAATAGAGCCCTTTTCTAAAAGTTCCTGAAGTTGAGTCTTAAGTTCCCTCAACTCTGCCGGAGCCATATGATAATGAGGAATAGTGATTGGGTGAGTGCCCGGCTCCAAGTCTATGCAAAAATAGATATCCCTATCCGAAGGCATGCCAAGCGAATCCACCGGAAACACCTCCTGAAATTTAAAAACCACAAGAACTGACTCAATTGAAGGGGACTCCCTACTAACATCCTAAAAGTGAGCCAAGAAGGCCAAACAACCTTTCCCCACTAACTTCCTAGATCAAAAAAAGGATATTATCTTCGCCGGCTTAGGCCTATACACACCTTCCCACTCTAGCTTATCCTTACTCGGAACCTCTAAAGTTATTATCTTAGAATTACAGTTTGACGCAGCATTGTCACGCCTCAAATTCCATTTAGACGGACAGGCACTCGATGCCCTAAAGGCCCGAGAGAACCAACTTATAACCTGTGATTCATCATGCATATAACTATGACAATTAAGAAGCTTTGACTATAGATAAGTTGCCTGAATAACAAGACCAACATAGATAGGCCCAAAACTTATGTACACGATCTGGCCATTGAGGCCACAACTGTTAAGAGCAAAGACATAACTAAGTTTTACTTTAACATTGGTCTACAAAGCCTCTACAAGATAGACAAAATAATTATTCTAAAAGTTGCTAAGTATAAGAGTTAAGGTTCGGGTAGCTGGTTCTCCCACTGAAGTGTTATGTGGGTGTCACTCACGGCCATTTTTGGTCGTGACATGAAATAAGAATACCATCAAAAATGAATAATATTATGTAGAGCTTATGAAGTTTATGAGAAATCACCGAGAGCATAAACATAATCTTTTAATCATAAAACCCTAACTAATTCATAGAGAGAAACTGTAGATATGAATAACATAATATGGGGAAAAGAAATAATATTCTCGTATGTAGATGTAATGACCCCTTGGTTATTTTGCGATTTTTATGTGTTTTCCTAGTTTTAACCATCCCCATAGCTTTCTTGAGGTGTTTTTGGTCTACGGGGATGAGTGACATAGTTTTTAAGGTGGTTATAAAAGATTCTAGGAGTTTTGTATTTTTGAAGTTTAAGAAGTTGAGATGATTGACAAAAGTCAACATTCATGGAAGATGGGCTCAAAATGGAATAATGATGGTTCAGTTAGGTACAAAATATGATTTTTTTGCTAGTGAAACCTTTAGTTGCAGTCTTAAGACATTCAGAATCATTACAGATACTTGGTTGGAATATTGGGAAATTTAAGCGAAGAATTAACTTTGTTCAATATTTGATCAAGACAACCTGGTAGGCTAGTTTAATGATTCCATCGAGTCCAGAATATTATTTTCAGTTGGATAGTATGTTTGGTTAGTGTTCACGGGGTTTTGAATGAGTTTTGAGGGGTCACCGAGGACTTGGGATATTTTGTGCCTTTGCTGATATTGTTATACCAGGTGCAGCGGCTCGTGCTATGTTTTTGCCTCTCCTACAAATATGCTAAAATTACACCTATATATAGAGATATAAAGTGGCCGCTATCAGATATAGAACCCAAATAAGATTGGGGTCAAATCTCACAGGGAATTTGGCAAAAAATACGTCAATAGTAGTTATTCAACCAGTAGTCGATATTTTGAGAGGGGGGGGGGGTTAACATGAAGTAAAAGAAATCAAGATTTTTAGTTCTTTATAAACAATGTTTAAGAACTTCTTATTGTTGTATTCAATATGTGAGAAGAGTCTAGGGCTGTTTTTCCCATGATTTCATAACTCTACCAGGTGTATTTTACTTATGCTCTATCTCGATATTATACATGCAAAACTGATGATTAAGGTTCATCTAAAGTGTTTCAACCCATGTAGATGAATGTAACTCTAAAGACTTTCAGCCTTTGAGTGTTTTTTAATTAAACTTCATTATGAGTTTTGGATTGACTATCTTAATAACAACTTAAGTCATTAAATAAGGATTAGAAGCCCAAAATCTGCATTGTTAATATCTTTTCCTAATCTATACTTATTTTATTAAGCAAGTATAGATTTATGGCGAGTTCTAATGTTTGCAATCACTAAAAAGCAATCAAAGCAAATGAATTAGTAACACATGCATAATTTTCGTTCAAGAATTGCTATTAAATTTGACCTACGTTTGTTATTCAATCATGTTTCCTATAACCCTATTTATGGTGTTTAACTACTCATTCCTACACAATCAATATCACAAGATGTTGAAGAAATCATAGTAAAGAACTTACAAGAGAAGAATAATGAAATAGAATTGTACTAACGATCCAAGTGCGTAGCAAAATCTCCAAAAACCAAGAACAAATCAACAACGATGAATCTCATCTCAAGACATGCATAAATAATTTATAATCTAATAAAGAAAACCTAGGAAAAATATTTATAGACATAAAATCCTATCCTAAATAAACTAGGAAAGCTTGACCATATCAGCACTCCATAGACCATCATTCAGAACTACGATCTATGGAAGTTGGAAGACAACCATAAACTACCTCTTTTAGGAATGGAACTTGCAGGTAATTATGAGTTATTCTATGGTACATCGAGTGTGTTGATGGTCCATCATTCTGAATCGTAGTCTGAGACCTCAAATTGCAACCCTATAGAACCTCTTCTATGACTGAAGGACGGTCCGTACACTCTGTCATGGGCCATCAAATGAGTCATCATTTAGAGACCAACTTATAACCTTGCAGATCTTGTTCCAAGACTGATAGGACAATTTGTCATTTGCTTTCACAAGCCATCAACCGGGCCATCTTTTAAACTTTAATTTATAAAGCCTCATATACTTGTCCATGATTAATAGGACAGTCTATGGACTGGTTCCACAGTCTGTCATTCTCTTTCACGAATCAGTACTTAGTCATTTTTAGCTCAAACTTTCAACTTTCGTGCACGTACCTGTTTTTTCTGCACATAAACAAAAATACCATAATATCACACAAAAACTTACCTAAGAACAACAAAATTCTTAGTCAAAAAGTGTCGAATATGTCATGAAATCCCGACCCATCAATACCCTCAACTTAAAAGTTTTTCTTGTCCTCAAGCAACTAAATAAGACTCTACTATCATGATGCTTAGGCATCAGAAAACTAGAAAGTCTATAGCAGTTATACAAGCACTTAGCAACACACATTCCATAAGTTTTATACCTCTCTTTTTCAAAAATAGATGTGCCTAACTCATAGCATCTCAAGTTGACATTGAAGGATCAAAGAATGACATTACATTATTGATAGGCGACTATGCATATACTAGTGATACATAATTTTTGCATCTATCAAGTAAACAATGTCACCCTAGTGCCCTACATATCAAAGAATGTCCCTCACATATTTATTCAAGTAATACCGGGATGGTATAAACAAGTGCACTCACACTCACACTCATAAAGAAGTTCAAACATTGCACGTATACATACCACACATACCATAGGCTTGCTCTTATTTTCTGGACTTCTGTAATTAGACAATTAGATTAGGATCACTATAGGACTTTTTTCGGCTTGTAATGTAGGCTTTGGGACGGGTATGGTAGATTTGGATAAGTAACTTAACCTTTCTTGAACACTACACTATTTTTTTTCATTTTGTTTCTCATCCCTCCTCTTTCATTCCCCTTTTTTATTTCAACATAGCTCGAGTGTGATTTTATTCCTAACTTATGACTATCTTTTTTTTTGTATTGCAATTTTATAGATTTTTCTCTTTTTCTCTTTCTTTTTCTTTTTCTTTTTTTCTTACTGTTTTTCTTTGATTAGGTCCTTCCTTTTCATACCCAACTTTCCTCTTCATTTTCCCAATATCAGACACCCTCAATTTAGGCACTTTACCTTAGTTAAAGCCTAGTGTCCAAGGAGGGACGGGGGCCAAAACAAGGATTTACTTACAAAAAGATGGGATGGAAGACTGACTAGTAGAAAAAATTCTAAGGCTCATAATAAAGATCTAGGAACTATATGCATCATTTGGTAGGTCAATTTAGGTCTGAGTGGGATATAACAAAGAAGGCCTATGATCCTTTCATAACCAAACTATCCTATGACAGTAACAAGACTAACCAAGCAAGTTCTTGATTATACACACAATATAAGAACAAGCAAATATCTCACACACATGGTACATAATTTCATTATCAACTACTAGTTACTTAGTCAGTATACTAGCTTAGCAACAATCATCAGAACCAATAAACACAATGTCAAACTGGAGCCTAACTGGTCAACATATCAAAGCAATAGAGCACATTCCAAAATTTGGAGGGGTATCAAATTCATAAACATGAAGGCTCAAGTGGGCTAAGTTGCTATAATTTTTAAACTTCCTAAGTCTTCCTATTTTCCTTCTACCTATTCATAAATAAAACACATATTTTATTACAAACATGTTGGTTCAATAGAAATAAAATATCCTTGGGAAAAGAATACAACAAGAAAAACCCTAGGATGGTCACAGACACAACCCTCACCCCACCAAAAAAGTTTTGAATTATCCCTAATGCACTTAAAAAAATTTATGACATGGAGGCGAGAAGTTACTGGTGGTGCTTAAGTGTCGGTGTCAGTAATAGTAGCAATGCCAATGACTGGCACACTTAAAGTCTGGTCTAAAGAAGGTTCAACACTCCGAGGTGCCAAGCTCAAGGAAGCTCTAATATCTACAACCCTCTGAGCCTCATCTCTAGAGCGTAAGTGAGCTTTCCTCATCTATCTTTTCTCTCTCCTCAATGCTCACATAATCACCATTATCCTCTCTCTCTCTCTCTCTCTTTCCTAGATCTCATAGGGGTTACTCATCCATCAATATGATAAAAGGCCTATCATAAGATCTGGCCGCAAGCAATTCCTCTATAGGATCATAAAAAAAGGGCATTGATCTCACTTGTAGAGAAGCAATATAAGCATGAGCCTTTGCAAGCTCAGAAAAGATGGACTTAAGATCAAGGGATATCACAGACGTCAACCGCTCATTCACCATCATCCCTATCCTATTAAGACAAATATTTATCTATGTTGTGGACTCTAGTATGGGCACAAGGGTGGTATCAATAGTCTTCCTGACAAAAGGCTTCAGCTCCTTAGCAAAGATCTCCACCTAGTTCTCATCTTTCTCAACCCTTTAGGAAAATAATCTGAAGCTATCCTGAGTCAAAGTATAAGCTAAAACTGGGGCTAGCGTCGAGCTATTATAGTAATTGGGGCTGCCGTGGGAGTTGTAGCAGTACCAGTCTCAGTAGTTGGTACCTGAAATAGTGTGGAAGCCACCTTCCCTATGAGTGTCAGAGTGTCAATATACTCACCCTCCTTGGGTAGATCCTCTATAATAGTGCCTCTTGAAGTAGAAACATGTGTCTTATCCTTATATATAGGGTTTGACTCATCATGGATCTTAACAATATATTAAAATCCCGTGGCACACATCATCTAATACACTCCTACTAAGGTAGGCACCTGGGCCTCTCTTTATAAATCAGCTATTAAACATGGGAATGGGAGTGAAATACAAAACCTCAAGGCTCTCTCTCTGATCTCAAAAACAATAACTCGAGTGATATTCATAGTAAACCTCAACATGCGGCTAGCTACTAGGATGGACCAATCAAACATGAGAGAATTATCAAAAGCAGTTGAAACAAATCATATGCACACTAAAACCCACCAAAACTTGGTTGTAAGACTCAGAGAACCTTGAGAGATTGTCGGTTGTCAACCATGTCGACTTCTTATTTATGAGGAGTGATGCACCCAACCAAGATGATTTATTCATCCAGTAATCATATCTGCTATATTAACGAGTTTCTCATACTCTAGACCAAATAAGAACCTATAGATCATGCACTCTGAAATGTCCACATCAACCTTGTGTATGTGCACACTATATAATGCAGGATTCCCCTTTGATACTTTGCCCTTCTTCTACATATTGATAAGTGTAGCTGCATAAGCAACATAGAATTTATGGACCATGAGGGACTATAATCTGTAGATAGTTGGCTTATTCAACTCAGTCTATAATGATCGAATAGGGCCTTGATATTAGGCATCTCAACCAAGTCAGAGGAGAAGATCTGGACCTCCTAAAATATGTTCCACTTAACATTTCCCTATTGCGTGGTTCTGAGCCCCTCAAAGTAGATCTATTGCATACCCTTGATCTGCCACCGAAGGTCCTCTCTATATTGGTAAGATTTTCCCCTGAGCTCAAGTTGTCTCCTCCTTTCAGAAGAGGAGGTAGCAGCAGCAAACTTGGCCTTTTTTCCCTTAGAACTTTATTTTTGAAGCCAATAACTCTTTTATCTCCGGAGCTAGCATTATCGGACCCACTCTCACTAGTAAAAGTAGAAGCATCCCCTCCTTCCTCAAATAGGAGAGAGGGTGCTTATTATTGTCGTGACTATTACCTCGTGGTTCGAGGCCATAACTATGTTTGTTCCTCTTCTTCCTCTAAGTATGGTGTATCCCACAACCAGTTGGCAAGATCCCTAGCTCTTCCCCACCCTGTGGGTGGATTGCCTCCACCTTTTTTTTCTTTAAACTTAGGTGGACCTATGGGGCACACTCGGTAGTACAAAGAATTTTGATACGAAGCAAGAACAAAAGTAAAAAAAATCTTTTGTATTTTTTTCATGGACCATGCAATGGAATGATGGTCCGTGAACCAAATGGTAAACTTTAAGACAGTATACATAGGAAATCATTCTAGCTTTCAATGGTTAAGTCGAAAGACTGAGAAACCAAAGAAGTGTCTATAAACTCAATCATGAAATTCAGTCATTAAAAAAGAACATCTCCTCCCAAGTAATCACGATTTACTTGATGGACCGTTATTCTGAAGTACGGTCCATCCTGTTATCCATGAAAATAGATTAGAGAGGTGACAATTTTGAGTTAGAAATTATGGTTGGTTCCATGGACTGTAAACCAGCTCCACGGTCGTGAAGTAAATTGTAATTTCTAAATAGTGGGCAATTTTCAAATTTTGTGTTTGAATATTGATACTTTCATCTCGTGCTTAAGGTTACAACCTATATTAAGATTTTCATGGGTTGCAAGTCTTAACATAGGATAAAATGATCAATCTTTGGCACATCTTTTCATAATCAAGAACAACTACATCACCAAAATTTCAAATTTCCAATTCTCTTATACCACAATCAACTAATGGGTTACTCAGACTTTACCCATATTATAATCAATGAAATCGTTTGGAGTTGGCGGGCAAAACAACCATTTACTCTGTTTCCAAAGTGAGATTTGATTGTTATTCCCTCCGACTTAATGGGTATGAATATCCAACCAACATAAACACAATTTTAGCACAAGAATCAACCCAACAATTCCATATAACCAACCCACATGACTTTCCACAATCTTAACAACAGTTCTAATTTTCCCAAAACAAAAAATTTCAAGGGAATTTTACATAGTGTGAGCATTGGGATAATATCATTACATCCCTAGCCAACTTTTTTGGCAGTGAACACTATTGAGTGATCAAGCCCATTGTGGTTTTGGCATTTATTTTGTTTCTTCCTTCCGTCTTTTCATTGTTATTATTTCTTGTTTGAGATATCAAACTCATGAAGTGAAGTCTAGTATAATTTGAAAAATATACAACATCTGAGGATGATTGGTTGGTAGAGAATTGAAGAATTTAACTAGTTTATTTCTTATTATGATGATGGCTAGTTTTTCATTGTTATTGAGAACATATGTTTCCCTCACATATGTGTGTATATATTGTATAATTTATGTATAATAATATAAAAGTGTATATAAATATCTCTTATACACTATTATACAAGTATATATATTTGTGTATAGTAAGGGTATAAGGTTGAATAAAGATGTATAAAGATATATAATACGGAAAAGGACCAAAAATACCCCTGAACTATCTGAAAAGGTTCAAATATACCCTTCATTAATCTATTGGGCTAAAAATACCCCTCAGTCTATCTTTTTGGCTCACTTTTACCCTTAAAACTAACAACCCTCTTTTTTTTTAAATTATTATATTTTACATGGCTCTTTCTTATTGGACAAAACTAAAACCCAACCTATCAGAATTTTCCCTGCCGCCCCGACCCAATTTCACTACCCATGACCCAAACCCATTTAGAAAAACCCAACAAAGGACATAAAACATACGATCATCGTTCTGACTATGAACACTATAAAAATAAATTCTTTCTGACTCTGAAAATCCAATTCATGCAAACCATGAAAACCAGAAAACAAAAGAAAAAAGCTTGTTCAGCGGTGCAAACATCTTTTAGATTATTTTAAGGGGTGCACCATGCATGTCAAAGTTCAGCCGTAGCAATTAGAAATCAATGTTCTATTTTGCTTAATTTTTTTCTCTTTATACAGTGGTTAACCAAGGGAGGAACATAATAACGAAGCTCTTACTTTTTATTTTATACACATCCATTCCTATATCTTCAATACAACAAAATTAAAGCTCTAGAGAGGCAAACCCCAAAGACAAATAACAACAAAAAATAAAATAATGCAGAAAGTGCACCTGCTTTTAATAATACTATGGAATCAATTCCTTCTGTTGCTGAGAATCCTATTCAAGTAAGTCGTGAAGGCCAAACAGCACCTGAGAATCCCACGATCGATGTATGTTTTATGTCGATGGGTTTTTCTAAATGGGTTTGGGTCATGGGTAGTGAAATTGGGTCGGGGCGGCAGGGAAAATTCTGATGGGTTGGGTTTTAGTTTTGTCCAATAAGAAAGTGCCACATAATAAATAATAATTAAAAAAATAAAAAATAAAAAGGCTGTTAGTTTTAAGGGTAAAAGTGAGTCAAAAAGATAGACGGAGGGGTATTTTTAGCCCAATAAATTAATGAAGGGTATATTTGAACCTTTTCAGATAGTTCAGGGGTATTTTTGGCCCTTTTCCGTATATAATATTGTATAAAGATGTATAAACATGTACAAACACTGTTGCAAAAAAACATGCTATGCAAATTTTTGGGCTATATAGATATAATTATTTTTTAAAAATGGTATATTTATGAAAACATCCCAAATTTCAAACCTAGGGTTCCCAACAAACCCTAATTCACATAAATTAAACCCATATGTCTAGAAATTCGAAGAACAATGTTGAAAAAGGAAGAAGCTTTGAAACCTTACCTTTTTGAAGAATTTTCTTGCTCAACTATGAAGTGGAGTGTGTGTATGCAAGCCATCAACTCTGATGATGTAAAAGAGTAGTGAAATCGCGACTTATATGGAGGTGAGGAACTCGACAGTTATGGAAGTTATGGAATATGGAGGAGTTGATCGTGGTTTTGGGACTTTAAGGTTTGTGGGAGTGTGGAGATCATGTAAAGTATGGAGGGAGTTTAAGTGTTTGACTTAATTTGACCTCTCCTCCTTGGGTAAACGGATTAGGGAAAAAAGGAAAAAATAAGAGAGAGTCAGGTCGGGTCAGGGTTTATTTTTAAAATTCATACAATTGACCACGACTTAAAATAATGGTCCTTGGAACCAACGACAGTTGGTTTCATGGATCCTTACTTGGGATTCATGCATCAAACATCCATGGTCTGAGAATAAGAATCACGAACCGTCATTCAAGACATAAATCTGTGGTGATGAACTCTCTTGGTTCCGGGTTTCCATGATCAACTTAATGGGCCGCCTTTGGAGGTATGAACCATCTTATCATTCATGTAAATGAACCTGAGAGTTTGCAATTTTTGAATAAAAACAACAGTTGATGCCACACACTATAAAACATTTTCATAGTCTGTGCAATCAACCGTAACTCCTATTATGGTGGGATTTTGTCATGACCCAATATTGAGTCATGATAGAACCTACTATAACACCCCAGTAGGTAAGCCAAAACCCTAATCAATTCTAAAAGTAAAGACTAACAACAAGTAATATTGGAACCGAGAATGAGATGAACAGGCCACTATGTATAGATATATACATAACATATACAAAATATACAACGTGGATCCTAAAGAAATAAAAGAAAGACAATCTGTACAGATACCAACCTTGGACCTAGTGGCACAAGTACAAGAGCCTCTATAGTATGGTAATAAGTCTATACAAAGATACAACTATCTATACGAATATAAAATAAAGCCAGTAAGTTCAAGAAGGAAAGTAGTAAATCTCCAGACACTAAGAGCTCACCATGATTCGAACCAAAAAAGTCCACAAACAAGCAGGGGATCAATGAGGATGACTCTTACTAGGCACCACATAAGATTAAGATGCAAAATTGTAGTATGAATACCAAAACATGAGGTACTCAGTAGGCATCATAGGCCAACCAAGCTCAGAAGAACAATATATATAATTTAAATACATGGTAAGGAACAACATGTCAAAACTAGCTGAGATATCATAACATACAAGAAATAAAGAGAAAATAGTACTAGTAATACACGTAATATAAGAATAACCAAGATATGTCATGCAATATGAGATGATGCAATGCAGTATGTGGCCATGTAGTACCGCGCATAGGCTAATCAATAGTACAAAAAAGTAAATTGAGAAAGGATTTAGGAATACCCCACAAACCGAGTATAAAGATGGTACAATTTCTCTTTTGAAATAACAAATTCAAATAGTTCTTCCCAAGTTTAGAAAATAAGTAGTAAAATGATACAAATCCCCCAGAAATCTGAAATCCATAGTAAAGTGGGGTCATTTTCTCTTTAAAGCTGAAAAGCAGTAGTAAGTGGGGTACAATCCTCTCTATTAAATCGACATCTGTATATCTACTCCAGATCGTACCACCATCCAGGTGTGTCTGTATGAATGTGTGCGTGCCAACACCAGTATATATATATAAGTATATGTATAGGTAAAGACCAAATAGGGAAAAACCACCCTCCATATCAAAATCACACTAACTTATAGTCCATCAGTCCAATTCCATGGCCTCAGGCCCACTGTCTCATATCGTAAAGAAATATAGTAATAAAGTGACAAAATAACAAGAACCAATGAATGAAAAATACTCTACCAAGGGATACTACCCCAACCAAAGCTAAGGACATCTAACCTATTCCCAATTCTATAGTCTAATCTCAAAATGATACGGGCAACCTAGACTAAGGCTCAAGAAGGAATACAAATCAAAGTCCCTAAAAATAGGCCATATATATAGAAATCAGTATAAAGCTAGTCTCACCTAATATTTCCCCTAACAAACACCCAATCTATACTATATATTATCTACCTAAGATACGTCTTGAAAGAAAGGAAACCATAACTTACCTCGCGGCTGAATGACAACCACAAACCATCACTTAAAAGCTCGTCCTCCTGCAATACCTTAGATCTTTTCCACACTATCAAAAAACATGATCTACGCATCAATACGGGACTAATGACACCCATATTACTGTTTCAAAATTCAAGCTAGAAATTAGGTCAAAAATTAACTCTCGGGGCTAATGAGATAGGAATAAACTTCATAATTACATCCCTATATGGTCACAAACCCATGCCCAAAAGTTGGGTGCAAATGGGAATTGATTCGGGGCTCAAAACAACCCCAAAGGTCACTTGATCAAATGGAGAATTTAGATACAAATTTGATAGAATTTAGAGATGGTTAAACGTGAAATACTAGCGAAAATAACACGGAGGAGTACAAGGACTTACCTGGATAAAATTTGGATAAAGATCCTTCCAAGAATAGATCCCATTCATTTCCGCCATTTGTTTGGAGAGGTGTGTAAGAACCTCCATGAGGTTCTCCGAGCTCTCCCCAATTGGACTTGCACCGTGGTGGGACATGGTACCTACAAAACTCAACAAACAAGGTTAGTAGGAAAAGGATCACGTCCCTCATATGTAACGCTCAACTCACCTCCTATGGCGTCGTCTCAAAATTGGTAGTGAACTAGCTCCGCTCAATCAACTCAAGATCACCTATCTTTTGTGGAGGAGTGGATTCTTGTCACTCTTGAAAGAAGGACGACTTGAAAGACTCTAAACGGACTTGAAAAATCAAGGAATTAATCAACGAAACAAGACAAGAAAAGACAAGAAAAAGAAAAAAAAAGGAAGAAGCACGAAAGAATTCGGACTCAAGAATTAAGTAACAAAAGTAGGAGAAACTACTTGTTGTTGCTTAATTTGGAGAATCAAAGAGATGATTTGATGTTTAAAAACTTGTTAACAAGTAATTAAAGATGTTAATTAGATGTTAAATAGTTAAGAAATCAAAGAAAAATGAGTGTAGAAGAAGAAGGACTCTTTGCTCCACTACTCTGAGAATGAGTGTAGAAGAAGAAGGCCTAGGTGAGAGTGGGCGTGAATTTTTTTTTTTTTTTTTTAAATTCCACTTGTGGACCCAACAAACATCTTTGACCACTTTGACTTGGCACAAATGGGATAAGAAGGCCTCTTTGCTCCACTACTCTGAGAATAAGAGCTTGTACCTCTACCAGACTGATCATGATGGGGCCTGGAGGCCTGAGATGGAGTAATGGCTGAAGAATGCATGGGTCCGATGACCTCTTCTGAAAGGAAGAGCGATGTCATGGCCAAATCCCGAACCCTCAGATCTAGCTCTTTTGTTCTCCCTAGCCATCTCCTTAAGCTTGTCTTCCTGGATCTGGTGTGCATGGGTCATAAGCCTCGAAATGTTCATATCACTCAACATCATTGCAGACCTACACTCTTTCTTCACCATATCAGAAACCCCATAGATAAACTTGCTCATCTAATCATGTGGGTCTGTTAACATGGAGGGGGCATACCTAAACAACTAAGTGAACTTCAAGTTGTACTCTTGGACTGACATCGACCCCTATCTCAAGTTCACAAACTCATCAGCCTTCACTTGCCTCAACTCTTGGGGAAAGAAACGGTCAAGGAAAGCCCTCTTGAAACACTCCCAAGTCATAGGGACCACATCCCTAGTTCTAGCTTCCTTCCATTGAGTGAACCAAATATGAGCTATATCCTTGAGTTGATAAGATGCAAGCTCCACACAATCAACACCAACCACTTGCATAACATCAAATACCTTCTTCACCTCATCAATAAAGTTAAGTGGGTCCTCACTCACTTTTGAACCCTAGAACCCAGGTGGGTTCATACGGATAAAATTACAAACTTGAGTCGCTACCCCACCTTGAGGGTGGATGGGGGCAGGAGCCTACTGATTGGCTTAAGCGGCCAAGGTCTGGGCTAGCAAATGGATGGTGTCCCTGAACTCCTCATTCATGACCTCGGGGGCCAGAACTGGAGGAGCAGCATTTTGAGTGGCTCTGTGAGTCATAGCACGTTGAGGCATAATCTAAAACATACAATGATAACGGGAATACAACAAACAAGAAAAAACGAAGGAAAAGATATGAGAATTAATAACTAGGAATTGAAATTATGGGCAACAAGGGGCTAAAACCCTCACCTCCCAATTGATTCCAACAACTAGATACTAATTCAACTCAACTAATCAAGGAAACCTAAATGAAATCCACAAGTGGGAGACCTTCAATTAATTAAGTAAAGAAGTTAAACTAACAATCAAGAGAGTCACCCTAATCACTCACTAATTCCTTAAGGGAATTACACTAAGCCTTACACTAGCAACTACAAGTTTAGAGTATCAATCTTCAATATGCAAAAACTAGTCTTCAAAATGAAGAAAAACTACTACTTATACTAGGGAATAAGAAGACACTAGCTATTACAGTTTTGCCCTTAATGAAGTAAGGGCCTTGTTTGGTTGTCTTCTTTTGGGAATTCTTGAATTCCTCCTTCCACCTCACTTTAATGGACCACCCACACATTGTATGCTTTCCTTTGAGATTCTTCAAGCTTCTCCAATGCTTCCCTTTTCATGAACATTGCTTGAAGGTCTTGGAGCTTTTTAGCTTGACTACGTGTGAAAGGCCTTGAAGGATAAGCGCCATCCAAGATAGTACCATCCATGCTTTCCAATCTAGTATCATACAAGGTAAAGATTAGAGGGACATTAGAGTTAAGCTCTATCGCATGATATGATCATGAAAGAAGTGAACTTTTCCTAAGACATCTCATAGCTTCCCTCTCACATGTGTGGCATGCTTCACACATATGAAAGAGACTCTACTCGATGCGGCTTTTAGACATCCTAGGACTCTTGTACCTGGCTATGATACAAAGTTTGTCATGCCCTGAGGCTACCCCCTAGGCGTAACATAGGATCCGGGACACAAGTGCCCTAGATTAACCCTTGGTTATAGCATACTCAAGCATAACAAAAGGTAAGTGGAAGCATAATAAAAGATAATGGGAATCCATAACAAAATATCATAAAGTCTAAAAGAACCCAAATTCGAAAAATACAACCAACTATGTCTGAAGCCTCTAAATCTTAAAATACGAGTTGATGGGATAAAACCCCAACTAACTCAAAAATCTGACGCAAAGGACATATAAAGATAATTCATAACTCATGCCCTTGCAGGATGAGGACTCACTAATCAGGTAAGCTGAAAAGCTGGCACTGACTAGCCACATGCCTGAGGAATAGACCCTGAATCTACATCATCAAGAGGATGCAGTGCAAGATATGCGTCAGTACTATGAAATGTACCGAGTATATAAGATATGCATGAACATGGCAAAAAAATGCTAAGTATGCTTTATCAATTGAAATCATGCTTTAAAGGTAAAGCTGGATGCAAATGACTCTATGAAATACCACAAGCTGAAAACATAATCATAAACAAAGAGTCTGAAATCTAAATAATAGTCAAATACATTTTTAAAGCATAAACTGTTTCTGAGGGAGGTTCTCTAACTGACATAGACCATGTGAGCTACATGGAATCCGATGTATACGCCCCATCGAGAGGACCCAATATACCTTGTCAGGGTATAAAGGCATGACTATGGCGTGATCACTAAATCTGATGCCTAATAAAGGGGACTAAGAGTACTCTCACCCTGTCCAACTCGGTGCTAAATACTACTCCCAAAACATACATATAGCTCATATAATACTGGGGCATATCTGATGCCAAAACTGATCATAACTGATGCCATATCTGATGTCAAAACCATTTGAAAAGAAATAAGACATATCTGATGCCATGCAATTCAAATTCATACATTTAAAGACTTAGCATAGCTATAATACAAATCATGCTTTACCTTTCTAATTTCATACTCGAAGAATTAGGCATTCAATTTCATAAACACAAGAAAGGTCATGATATCAAATCATGTCAAATTTCTCTTGAAAACATGCAATTCAATGGGATCATGCTAGAAAGAAACTTTAGTACTTGGGATTTTAAAACCAATGGAGGAATTATGATCAAATAATAATTAAGCAATAAGAATCCATGAATTTAAGCATAGAACTGATTTCATAAGTTTTCCCCAATTTAGATCAAAACTCTAATTTTACAAGTTCATAATTCAATTTGAGGATTGGGGGTTTTAGGCACAAGGGTGAAAGGAACCCATTGTTGAATACCCACATACCTTGATTGAAGTTAACCTACTTGAAATTGAAAAGATTAGGAGACTTGGACTTAGAGCTTGAGATTTGAGCTTGAGAGAGTTCTTTTTTCTTTTTGGGAGATGAATGAGGTAATGAGAAGGGACATAGGCTAATGAGGGTAAAAACCCTTCTAGAAATAGTCAAAACGACATTATTTAGGAGTTAAAAGGGTGGGTAATGACTAAAATACCCCTGGGATGAAATTAGGAAAAAGCTGGAAAAAATTGACTTTCAGGGACCACGGATGGGTTCCATGAACCGTAGACCAAATCATGGCTCGTGGTTTCCATCCGTCGTTCCTGACAAAAGAACAGGCTGCAGAAGCCAAACTATGGGTCAAAAGGACGGACTCGTAATTCAAACTATGGTCCGTCGTCTTGGCTCGTGGTTCCTGGGAATCAGTCAGTCCTTAGGTCTGATACCACGAGTTGACAAGACGGGCCGTAGAATGAACTACGGTCCATAGAACCAACTCGTGGTTCTCATACCAGAGTCTGAGTTTGGCAGACTTAAACCATGGATCCGTTCCATGACCCGTGGTTCAAACCATGGTCCGTGGTTTGGACCCGTCATCCCTGGAAACTTCAGAATTTTCAGATTTCTTTAGTTTAAAGTGGATCAAGTTCTGGGGTGTTACATACGCCCATACTCGGACTTACATTCCCTTATCCCAGTCAAGCACTATGACTCAACAACCCGGAGTAAACCCCACTACTTAGTGATGTAGACTACACCCGTCATACCGCCGCTTAATAGTACAAAACCACCCCAAGGACCCCTAGGGCCACATACCCTACAAGTAACCACAGCCAATATTATAACCAGGCCACAAGTCTCTTCCTTAGCTTATCAACCGCATGTAACAAGTCTAACTGACATTGACAATTCTTAGTGACAACAAACCTGTACCCCCTTTTTACGTAACCCAGACCAAACAAGGATCCCTAGGACATAATCTATGCCAATAATATGTGACCCCGATCTATAGAAAAATCACCTTGTCACAACCCAGTCCACTCAGGGAACCATTATTAAAAATGAAACAATACAATAAAGTAAACCCATACCAGGCGTGGTACCCGAGCCAACCAGTTAGTATCCTGTACCAGGCGTGGTACCCGAGCCAACCATTAGTATTCCTATACCAGGCATAGTACCCAAACCAACTATTAGTATACCCGTACCAGGCATGGTACCCGAGCCAACTGTTAATATACCCACACCAGGCATGATACTCGAGCCAACCAAATGTCACACAAATCCACAGTCACAACAATGAACAATCAACACTTGTAAAACATAAGCAATAACACCTAGTTCATTTGACAAGACTGATAACAGGACCCTTAGACATTCCTAATCATTCCCTAAGCATGCAACTCATACAATACTTAGACAAAAGTACACAAATATATAATGCATACAGGAATCAATAACCATCACCTAAGTGTTTAACATGCCATCCCGGTGATAACGATCTCAATCGAGTGACTAAAATCGATATCGAAAACACGGAATTCAACAACACAAAATAAAGATAGTGGAGAAATTAAGATGAGAATTAGTAGAAATTGAGATGAGAATAGAAGAAAGAAAGGCTAATTGAATTAACAATCAACCAAGGAAGAAGAGAACTCAATCAAATGCATGAGAAACCAAATTGAATCCACAAGATGATAACTCGATGATCAATTAAGCAAAGAAGATAACACAAGCAATTCAGGAATCCACCCTAATCACTCATTCTAAACTAATAATTGGAATTGAACCCAATCAATATCCTAACCTAAAATATCAAGTCTATTCAAGACAATTCAATCATCAAAAATCTAAGTATGAAAATGGCTAAGGCAACTATTTATAGTTATTGCCTTTACACAAATAGCCTATTACAAAAATAGATCAAAAGTGACTATTTTGGAAATAACCCACAAGGGCCCTTCTTGATTGCTCAAATGACATCTTTATTATCCATGGCCTTGTGTATTTGTTTCCCCATAGCTTCTTCCGGGCTCCAAGCTACTATCCATATGTAGAAGCCCCTCCAATTATGCTCCAAGCTAACCAAGATCGTATCATCCTCCATTTCTTCAAAAGGATTCGTCCTCGAATCCAAACCTTGCAAAAATATAAGAAGGACAAACAACAAACATATCCTCATAGCATGAGGGTTAGCACACGGGTTATCAACCATACCAACTTGCCAAGGAGGCACACATTTAAAATACAACCAACTATCCTTTGTGTCAAATAAGAGCAATGTATTGTAGAACATACAAAGGATCCAGCTATGAGAAATATCATGGAACAAAGAAACCTCAAAGGTCCTAAGACACAATTGCTTCCCTATTCCCCGATAAGACCATACCAAATGTGGTGTCTCCATTGGTTCAAACACCCATGAGTGTTTACCGGGGTCAAAGATATAAAAGGCCCACATAGTTTGGTCACAAAGGCAAATGGACCAACCCAAGAAACCCCTACCTCTATATAAAACAAATCCCATACAAATATGGACATCATCATATGCAAAGAGGTAGTAGAGAAAGGTGTTACTTAAATGAACTTCATCCAAGGTGTGCCCACATATAGAATCACCCTTTGATCCACAAGCATTAAGGCCTTGATCAAGAGTGGGGTCACACAAGAATGAAAGGGTCATTAGAGAACATACACCCCTTTCCTTTTGACCACTAACCCCTCCAATAGACGTACTATCATCTTGTAAGAAGAGAGTTTTTGTCTTTGGAAAGTGTGTAATCATACCATAGTGGATTCTCAGTCACTTGGTAGCCTTCAAGAGGGGCTACACTTCCATCATGCCAAAACACATCACTATGCATTTCATCTTCATTAGTCATGTGAAGCTCAAACAAGGGATTGTCCTTA
Source organism: Jaltomata sinuosa (assembly GCA_003996215.1). NCBI lineage: Eukaryota > Viridiplantae > Streptophyta > Magnoliopsida > Solanales > Solanaceae > Jaltomata > Jaltomata sinuosa. The sequence goes on from QJPP01003340.1 coordinate 57,910, forward strand.
AAAACATACTCCACCTCAAAATCCTCATGACAAGAATTAGAAATGGAATCAACACTCAAGGAATCATCACCTCTAAGTAAATATCTGATACTAGATTGGAAAGCATGGATGGTACTATCTTGGATGACACTTATCCTTCAAGGCCTTTCACACGTAGTCAAGCTAAAGAGCTCCAAGACCTTCAAGCAATGTTCATGAAAAGGGAAGCATTGGAGAAGCTTGAAGAATCCCAAAGGAAAGCATACAATGTGTGGGTGGTCCATTAAAGTGAGGTGGAAGGAGGAATTCAAGAATTCCCAAAAGAAGGCAACCAAACAAGGCCCTTACTTCATTAAGGGCAAAACTGTAATAGCTAGTGTCTTCTTATTCCCTAGTATAAGTAGTAGCTTTTCTTCATTTTGGAAGACTAGTTTTTGCATATTGAAGATTGATACTCTAAACTTGTAGTTGCTAGTGTAAGGCTTAGTGTAATTCCCTTAAGGAATTAGTGAGTGATTAGGGTGACTCTCTTGATTGTTAGTTTAACTTCTTTACTTAATTAATCGAAGGTCTCCCACTTGTGGATTTCATTTAGGTTTCCTTGATTAGTTGAGTTGAATTAGTATCTAGTTGTTGGAATCAATTGGGAGGTGAGGGTTTTAGCCCCTTGTTGCCCATAATTTCAATTCCTAGTTATTAATTCTCATATTTTTTCCTTCGTTTTTTCTTGTTTGTTGTATTTCCGTTATCATTTGGTATCAGAGCTTGGTTTAGATCTGTTCCCACAAATCTAACTCTTGGGAATTTGATATCTTCAAAATCCAAAAAAAAAAAAAAAAAAATCCAAAACTTTTCTTGTTTGATTTCTTATTTTTGACACTAGATCCTTCTTCCCTAGTATTTTTTGAGTCTAAATTTTAAATTTCGTGTGATTTGGAGTTGTAGAAGTGGAGTTGCCATTAAAGTGTTTTGAGCTTTTAAAGCTTTACAAACTTTGAAAGTGGGTCTATTGATTAAGGAGGAATTGGAGCTTAAAAATCATTGGGGTTTGTTCTCTACGTTAAGGGGAAGCTAATCCTAAAATTTGAGTCAATTCCGAGCTCATTTGAAGGTATTGGTGTTTAGTGTGTGTTCTTGGTGTTCTAGGTATTTTTGATATTAATCAAGAACATCTTGAAGAAGAAGAAGCCAAAAGGTACGTTTGATCCAACTTTTCCAAGTCAAAGTGCTAAAAAATGTTTGTTGGGTCCACAAGTGGAATTTAAAAAAAAAAAAAAAAAAAAAAAAAAATTCCACGCCCAGTCTCACCCAGGCGCGTGAGACCAACTTCAGAGGGCTTTTTCTGCAGGTTTTCATACTTAGTTTTTTTTAGGGGTCTCAAATTTTGGGACCCCAAAATTTTTCTAAGTGTTGGAACTTTTAAGACCCCAATTTTTTTCTAAGTGTTGGAACTTCAAACTTCTTCTTCTACACTCATTTTTCTTAGATTTCTCAACTATTTAACAACTAATTAACATCTTTAATTACTTGTTAACTAGTTTTTAAACATCAAATCATCTCTTTGATTCTCCAAATTAAGCAACAACAAGTAGTTTCTCCTACTTTTGTTACTTAATTCTTGAGTCCGAATTCTTTCGTGCTTCTTCCTTCTTCTTTTCTTGTCTTGTTTTCGTTGATTAATTCCTTGATTCAAGTCCGTTAGAGTCTTTCAAGTCGTCCTTCTTTCACGAGTCACAAGAATCCACTCCTCCACAAAGGATAGGTGACCTTGAGTTGATTGAGCGGAGCTAGTTCACTACCAATTTTGAGACGACGCCACAGGAGGTGAGTTGAGAGTTACATACGAGGGACGTGAGCCTTTTACTACTAACCTTGCTTGTTGAGTTTTGTAGGTGCCATGTCCCACCACAGTGCAAGTCCAGTTGGGGAGAGCTCGGAGAACCTCATGGAGGTTCTTGCACACCTCTCCAAACAAATGGCGGAAATGAATGGGAAGTTAGGAGGTATGGAGGAAAGGTTGGTACGGGTGGAAAATGAGAATAGAGGGAAGACACTCCAAGTCGAAAATGAGGAGGCAAGACGAGCATCCGTGCAATCCACCACCATTACTCCGGGGCAAGCTCACCAACTATGTTACCCTCCACAAAATCGAACCCGAAACTTCCAACAACCCACCTTCCAAACAAACAACCCTCCAAACTACCCAAGGCAACCAACACCACATCCACATCCACATCCACATCCACAACCCTATCGCCCTCCACAAGAGAACCGTCCTTTTGTGGCAAACCAAGTTTTATACCAAACTCCACTCCGAAATCCATCAAATGCATCCTTACATGATTCCTACATATCACCTCCACGAAACACCACACAAACACCCTATCCAAACCACCAATTTCAAAATCCTCTCTATGACGACATGAATGAAGTTCACAATAATGATGAGTTTTGGGAGCATGGGGGTAGAGATGACTATGAAGGGCCAAGGGAAGGGGTCCAGCCTCGGGACTTAGGGTGGGACCAAGGAATAGGAGGTCAACGCTATGGGAATAGAGGAGATAGGATGGGGAATAGAGGAGCTAGGTATGGAGAACGGAATGATCAAGATAGGGGATTGAACACGATCAAGGTTACACTTCCAAAGTTCAAGGGAAGTAGTGACCCGGATGAATTTCTTGAATGGAAACTACAAAGTGAACGGATTTTCCTTACTAATAACATCTCGGAATCATTGAAGGCGAAGTATGCCCTCACTCAATTCGAGGGATATGCTTCCACATGGTGGGAATCCAAGAGGAGGGAACGAGAGAGTCGTCATCTCTATGAGTTGCCCACTTGGCAAGAGTTGGTTGGTCTAATGGAGTATAGGTATTTGACTCCGGATTACTACCAAGAAGCTCTCAAGAAGGTGTACATGCTTAGGCAAGGTACCAAGAGTGTTGAAGAATACTATGATGAATTTGAGAACTTGAGAATGAAGTCCAAGATTGAGGAGCATATGCAATATACGGTGATACGATTCATGGCGAACTTGAGGCCCGATATCTTAAAGCCTTTGAGACTTAAACACTATGAGAATCTTGAAGCGGCTTTCCATGATATCTCTAAGGTTGAAATGGATTTGAAAGATGAGAAGACATACAAGGCCAAGAATTTTTCAACTTCCTCATGGAGTAAAAACAATGATAAGTGGAAGACCCCAACTCCTCAGAATCATCTAAAGGTAGTGGTCAAGACACTCATGTCAAGGTTGATTACAAAGCCAAAGGGAATGACAAGCAGAAATGAGGTAACTTTGAAAAACCCAACTTTCCTCGACCCTCTACCATACAATGCTTTTGATGTCAAGGGAGGGGACATATTGCTAGTGAGTGTCCTAATAGAAGGACAATTGTTGCTTTTCTTGATGGGTATAAAACCGATGAGGAAGATGAGCATAATGAAAGAAGTGAGGGAGAGGGGGATAAAGGTGAAGGGGAGAGAGTAGCTTCGGGGGATGAGGAAGAAAGGTTGGATGAGAGGGTAAATTTTGCTTGCTTCATGGAAAGGGGGCAACCCTTACTTGATGATAATGAAGAGTTGAAGGTAAATACCAACCTTTCATGTGTTGTGAGGAGAATTATGGGAGCCCTTGCCAAAGAAGAACTTGACCAAAGGGAGAATCTGTTTCATGCTAGGTGCAAAATCCAAGATAAGGTGTGTTCTTTGATTATTGATAGTGGGAGTTGCACTAATGTAGTGAGTAGTTCTTTGGTGGAGCGTATGCAAATTTCAACAAGAAGGCATTCCAACCCATACAAGCTACAATGGCTCAATGAGAGTGGAGAGATGAAGGTCCTCAAACAAGCAAGTATTTGATTTAGTGTGGGCAAGTACAATGAGGAGTTGAATTGTGATGTGGTACCCATGTTGGCTTGTCATGTATTATTGGGGAGGCCTTGGCAATTTGATAGAGATGTTGTGCACTATGGAAGGACCAACAAGTATGCTTTTGTGATTGACGGTAAGAAATATGTACTTGCACCTCTCACCCCATACCAAGTGAGTGAGGACTATCGGGCTATGAAGGAGCTTCGGGAGAGAATAAGGGTGGAAGAAGCGAAGAGTGAAGGTGAAAGTTCCACCATTGTTCCAAAAGAGGGAAGTGACTTGGCTAAAAATAAGAAGAACATGTGTATGATAGCCCAGCCAAACAATTGTACTATCTTGGACTGCACTTATCCTTCAAGGCCTTTCACACGTAGTCAAGCTAAAGAGCTCCAAGACCTTCAAGCAATGTTCATGAAAAGGGAAGCATTGGAGAAGCTTGAAGAATCCCAAAGGAAAGCATACAATGTGTGGGTGGTCTATTAAAGTGAGGTGGAAGGAGGAATTCAAGAATTCCCAAAAGAAGGCAACCAAACAAGGCCCTTACTTCATTAAGGGCAAAACTGTAATAGCTAGTGTCTTCTTATTCCCTAGTATAAGTAGTAGCTTTTCTTCATTTTGGAAGACTAGTTTTTGCATATTGAAGATTGATACTCTAAACTTGTAGTTGCTAGTGTAAGGCTTAGTGTAATTCCCTTAAGGAATTAGTGAGTGATTAGGGTGACTCTCTTGATTGTTAGTTTAACTTCTTTACTTAATTAATTGAAGGTCTCCCACTTGTGGATTTCATTTAGGTTTCCTTTATTAGTTGAGTTGAATTAGTATCTAGTTGTTGGAATCAATTGGGAGGTGAGGGTTTTAGCCCCTTGTTGCCCATAATTTCAATTCCTAGTTATTAATTCTCATATTTTTTCCTTCGTTTCTTCTTGTTTGTTGTATTTCCGTTATCAAGATCCTACATGACTAACTACATGACCAACTATATCATTATCATTACTAAATTGAGGTTCATTTATGATACTAGCATGGATAGCATGGTTGACACGAGCATGGATGGCATAGATAACACATACGATGTTCATGCAAAGGGAAGCTTATGAGTCCGTGGGAGTGATGTGGATGAAGAAAAGAGGCCATTTGTGCAAGTGGCTAGGCCTTAAATTCAAGAATTCATAAAGAAGACAACCAAACAAGGCCCTTACTTCATTAAGGGCAATATTGTAAAAAGTCAATGACTTCTTATTTCCTTAGTATAAGTAGTAGCTTTTCTTTATTTTGAAAACTAGTTTTGATGAATATTGAATATTGAGCTTTGAAGCTTGTAGTTTCTAGGTATTTAGCTTGTAGTTTGTAGGTGAAGCCTAGATTAGTTGGTAATTTTAGTAGTGTGGATCTTGGAATTGTTGGTGAACTTCTTGGTTTGGTTAATCGAAGGTTACTCATTTGTGGTTTCTTGAGTTCCTTTGATTTTTTATCAAACTAGGGTTTGTGTTTGAATTATTGAATTTAATTGGGAGGTGAGGGTATCAAGTCCCTTGTTGCCCATAAATTCAAGAGTTTGAATATTATTAACTCACATATCCTTCTTTTGTTTTCTTTCCTTCTTGTTCTTCCCTCTTTGTCCATTATCATTTGGTATCAGAGCTCGGTTTAGGTTTGTTTCCACAAATCTAAGTCTTGGGATTTTGATATCTTCAAAATCCAAAAAAAAAAAAAAACCGAATTTTTTTCTTGTTTGATTTCTTGTTTTTGACACTAGATTCTTGCTCCCTAGTGTTTTTTGAGTCTAGATTTCAAATTATATTCAATTTGGAGTTGTAGAAGTGAAGTTGTCATTGAAGACCTTTGAAGCTTTGAAAACTTGCAAACTTGAAAAGTGGGTCTTTGGATTGGGGAGAAATTGGAGCTTAAAAACTATTGGGGTTTGTTCCCTAAGTCGAGGGGAAGCTAATCCTAAAGTTTGAGCCAATTTCGAGTTGATTTGAAGGTGTTGGTGTTTAGTGTGTGTTCTTGGTGTTCTATGTGTTTTTGATATTCATCAAGAACATCTTGAAGAAGAAGAAGCCAAAAGGTACATTTGATCCAACTTTTTCAAGTCAAAGTGGTCAAAGATGTTTGTTGGGTCCACAAGTGGAATTTAAAAAAAAAAATTCAAAGGACCAAATCTGCCCCTTAAAAAAGGTTTTGGGGGCTGAAATGCACACTTGCAAACTTGGACAGAATGCATCAAATTTTGGGACCCCAAAATTTTTCTAAGTGTTGGAACTCTTAAAACCTCAAAATTTTTCTAAGTGTCCAAACTTCAAATTTCTACTTCTACACTCATTTTTCTTCTATTTCTCTACTAATTAACATCTTTAATTACTTGTTAACTAGTTTTAATCATCAAATCATCTCTTTGATTCTTCAAATTAAGCAACACACGTAACTTTTCTACTTTTGTTACTTAGTTTTTTTTGAGTTCATTTTCTTTCGTGCTTTTTTTCTTCAACTTTTCTCATCTTAATTCGTTGATAAATTTCTTGATTCAAGTCCTTTTACCTTCAATCGAGTCGTCCGTCTTTCAAGAGTCACAAAAATCCACTCCACTACAAAGGATAGGTGATCTTGAATTGAATATGATACCATCTTTTGGAATTCTTGATGCCACGAAGACCTTTGTATTTGCCTTGTCTCTTGATGTTTATCATAACCAAAACCTTTGCACCTTGTATGATGAGTTGCTTTTATTGGAAGCAAAGGATATTTGGTTGTACCTCAAATTTGTGCCTCCTTGGCATGATGATATTATTGCTAACCCTTGTACTAACCCTCATGCTTTGAGGATGTTTTGGTTGTTGTCCTTCTCATGTGTTTTAAGATTTGGATTCGAGGACGAATCATTTTCAAGAAGGAGAGGATGATACTAGCATGGATAGCATGGTTGACACGAGCATGGATGGCATAGATAACACATACGATGTTCATGCAAAGGGAAGCTTATGAGTCCGTGGGAGTGATGTGGATGAAGAAAAGAGGCCATTTGTGCAAGTGGCTAGGCTTTAAATTCAAGAATCCATAAAGAAGACAACCAAACAAGGCCCTTGCTTCATTAAGGGCAATATTGTAAAAAGTCAATGACTTCTTATTTCCTTAGTATAAGTAGTAGCTTTTCTTTATTTTGAAGACTAGTTTTGATGAATATTGAATATTGAGCTTTGAAGATTGTAGTTTCTAGGTATTTAGCTTATAGTTTCTAGGTGAAGCCTAGATTAGTTGGTAATTTTAGTAGTGTGGATCTTGGAATTGTTGGTGAACTTCTTGGTTTGGTTAATCGAAGGTTACTCATTTGTGGTTTCTTGAGTTCCTTTGATTTTTTATCAAACTAGGGTTTGTGTTTGAATTATTGAATTCAATTGGGAGGTGAGGGTATCAGACTGTTGCCCATAAATTCAAGAGTTTGAATATTAACTCACATATCCTTCTTTTGTTTTCTTTCCTTCTTGTTCTTCCCTCTTTGTCCGTTATCAATTTATCACATCACACAACTCCTGAATTAGTAAGTCATCATTACAAGCAAGTTGGTCAACACCACAATGAATACTAGTTGGTAGCATATCAAGCTCAAAAGAATCACACACATGATTACCATCATTATAGCCAACTAGCATTTGACTACCCCCATTACATGACAATACATTTTCACTCAAGTCACAAGTGCTAACACTAGATGGACTCAAATCGATCTTACTAGAAGAATCAATCAAGTCATCTATAGGATCAACTAGTGTTTGGGCACTCATAACAATGGCATCATCATCATGCAACAAGGTGTCATCAAGATCATCACAAGGTAAAGGCTCTTTAAGCTCACACATATACAAGCTATCACTTACACTCAATTGTCCACTAACCACACAATGATCTTCCAAGTTCAATAAAGTGCAAGAGTTATCTTTGTTAGCTTGTAGCTCATAGGAAGAATTGCCTTCACCTTGGTTACAAACACTTGAGCACAATTGCTTACTTTGAAATCTTTCAACCACCTCATGATGTTCCACATTTTGAGTTTCCACAATAGGTTTGCTTCCAAGAATACCTGCACAAGAATTAAGACAACTAGAAAAAGAAGAGAGGGTACAAAAGTTAGTATAAGGTTGTGACAACCCTCTCACATCACTCCACACAACCTCTCCTCTTTCCACTCTAGAGTTGTCACTTATCACACCCTTACTCCTCTCAATCTTTTGTCTCTCAATTTCATTGGAGTTTGGACAAGCGCCAAGTATCCCTTGTGAAGGGTTTAATGATCCCTTCACTTCAAGCTTCCACTTTGGTGCACAAGGTGTGGATGTTTTGACTTCCATGTTCAACTCTTTAGTGGGTTCATCTTCATGAGGAGTAGTTTTCTTCAACATCTTTTGTAACTCCTCGGGCTTAAGATTGGCAACCCATCAAATGACCTTGTCAACTCCTTTTTGTATGGCATCCCCTAATTCTTTAATTCTTAAAGATTCAAGATCCCTCACCGGAAGGGGCTCATTTGATTTCACTCTACTTTTATGGCTTATTGATCCTTCAATTCTACCTCCAACATCATTACCATAAGGAGAACAAGTCACATTATAAGGAGAATAAGAAGTATAAGTTCTTGCATTCCAAGAAGTAGAGGATGTTCTTCTCCTATGGTTCACACAATGTCTTCGAATTGGTTGCACCCACACATCTATACCCCCTCGACTAGGAAATGAAGTAGCACAAGACAAGGATGGTAATTCATCTTCACAATATCCCCTTCTATCACAATCTTCCTCAAATAATTCATAAGAAATATGGGAGAAAGCATCGTACCTCACATCGTCTTCATCACCATGGTGTGTAATATGAGAATCTCCATACTCTTCATCTTCACTATCGGATTTACCATAAGATACTTCTACTCCTTCATGTTCATCCTAAGAGCCATAAGCCCCATTCATTTCACATTCATTTTCGAAGTAGAAGTTCTAGCAATCATATAACTCATGATCACAATCATAGCCTTCATAAGATTCCCCTTCAAAAGATTCCGAGGCTATGGATGACATCCTTCCTTATACCTCCTTTTGTACCTACAAAACTAGCAAACAAGTTAGTAATAAAATCCTCACGCCACTCTTTATGTAAGCTCTCAACTCACCTACTATGGCTTCTTTCCCAAATTGATAGTGTTACTAGTTTTGCTCAATCAATCCAAGGTTATCTAACCTTGTGGAGGAATGGATCCTTGTGACTCTTGAAAGAAGGATGAATCAAACAAAACTAAAAGGACTTGAATCAAGAAATTAACTAAGAAATAAAAGAGAAAAGCACAAAAAGAAATGCACAAGAAAAAAAACGGACTCAAAGAACTTGATAATATTTAGTAGGGTAATCTACTAATTAAAATCAAGTTATGAACCTAAAAGAAGGTAGATTTAATGAAAAAGAAATTAATTTACCAAGATTTGGACTAGAAAAATCATTTGGGAAGAAATTTGGTTGAAATCCAGGGAGGAAATCTTGAAATTTGCTTGAAAAGAGTCCAGAGCCGACGCTAAAGGGGTATGGAGTCGGCTGGACCATGCTGGAGCCAACGGAGGAGGCCTGGAGCTGCTAGCTGGGGCGGAAGCTGATGGAGTAGATCGGCTGGACACGAAAGCCATCGACTGGGCACGAAAGCCGGATCGTTGACAGCTTGCTAACGCGGAAGCCACATTCTATCGGCTCAGACGCGGAAGCTGATCCTCTCACGGCTCAATTTCGCTGAAGCTGACGTGGTTGGCTTGCACGGGTGGGACCTGGACAGCTGGCTGCGTCAGATTGGTCCACAAAATTTGTTGGAAATTCTTTTTTTTTTCTCCTCAATTTTCAGATATTTTTGTATTCCTTTGGCCCCACAAACACCTTTACTCTTTTTCCTTCTTTTCTTTTTGGATTAAACACTACTTTTTTGAAGATTCTTCCTCAACAACATATGAATTTCATGAAGAACACCATAAACATTGATGAACTTCAAAAATTCATAACTCTCTCAATTTAACTCCGATCTTCACCAAATTTTAAACACGAGCTCCTTTCGACACTATGAACAAACCCCAATAAGTTTTAGCCCTCAATTTCAAGCCAAAAATAAACCCATTTTGTCCATCTTCAAGCTACGAAGAACATCATGAACAAGTGAACTTCAAATCTTCATAACTTCTTTGTTTTAGCTTCAAATTTCATGAAATTCGAGATTTAGGCTCCCCTTGCTATAGAGAACAAACTCCAATACTTTTCAAGCTCAAATTTAGCCTCAAAGAACAAACCCACTTCACCTTTTTCAAGCTTTTTCAAGCTCAACAATGGTGAAATTTTGAAACACCTCCAAATCAACTCGAAATCGTCTCAAATTTAGGAGAAAACTTCCTCTTAAGCTAGAGAACAAATTTCATTACTTTTTCTAGCTCAAATCTTTCCGAATCTTCAAGACCTATTTTCAAGTTTTCAAACCTTCAAGCTCATTTAATGGTAGAATCTTCTCTACAACTCAAAATCACTTGAAATCTTGGATTTAGACTCAAAAAACACTAGAGAATATGAATCTAGTGTCAAAAATAATAAATCAAACACAAAAAATTTCGTTTTTATTTTTTTGGATGATTTTTTTTATGAACCTAAGACCTAAGAATTGATGGAACAACTCTTAAAATCTAAGCTCTGATACCAAGATAATAACGATCTCAATCGAGTGACTAAAATCGATATCGAAAACACGGAATTCAACAACATAAAATAAAGATAGTGGAGAAATTAAGATGAGAATTAGAAGAAATTGAGATGAGAATAGAAGAAAGAAAGGCTAATTGAATCAACAATCAACCAAGGAAGAAGAGAACTCAAACAAATGCATGAGAAACCAAATTGAATCCACAAGATGATAACTCGATGATCAATTAAGCAAAGAAAATAACACAAGCAATTCAGGAATCCACCCTAATCACTCATGCTAAACTAATAATTGGAATTAAACCCAATCAATATCCTAACCTAAAATATCAAGTTTATTCAAGACAATTCAATCATCAAAAATCTAAGTATGAAAATGGCTAAGGCAACTATTTATAGTTATTGCCTTTACACAAATAGCCTATTATAAAAATAGCTCAAAAGTGACTATTTTGGAAATAACCCACAAGGGCCCTTCTTGATTGCTCAAATGGCATCTTTATCACCCATGGCCTTGTGTATTTGTTTCTCCATAGCTTCCTCCGTGCTCCAAGCTACTATCCATATGTAGAAGCCCCTCCAATTATGCTCCAAGCTAACCAAGATCGTATCACCCGGTCTACACTAAGACCAACCCCACACTTAAGTTTAACCATTAAACTCGGTCCACTCATGGGACCATCAACAATTACAAACAACTGTGTATAATTAGACCCTCCTGAAGACTAACCCCTGGCTTATCATTTAGATACATGTTCGCAGATACATCAATTTCATACCCTTCTTTTAAGACAGATACAACATGGGGAATACATCCCCCAACATTTGTTCTTTAACCATTCTAGTTTACATCTACTTCCTTTATATCAGGAACATCCACGAAACTCCCCTTTTTAAACTAGTCATTTAATCACCATGGCATTTCCCGGTTCCTCGAACCTTCCCAATGGTCTAAATCATGGATTTCTAGCATCACATATCACATAATTATTGTAAGCAACCCAAAATATGACAATCCATCATTCCAACCCTATCATTTTATAATCCCAACAAATCCAAACACAACAATCCTTTAGACTCCGTGCCCGGAAGCCTAAGCATGAATTCTCCTTTTCAACTATACAATAGGTATGAAATATAAATAGGTCAATCTACTCAATAAGAAAAACCTAGCCTACCTGGATGCCAAGAGGCTGCACAATGCACTTTCTGGCTCCGTGAAGGCATTCCCTGGTGGATAATGAGTCTGAAATCCATGGTTTTGCACTCCTTCAGTCAGAATCTCCCTTCCCCATGGCTCCCAAGCTTTGGAGCATCCTAGAAGGGTTTTTAGAGTAACCCTCATATATTTTTGACTAAAGAAGGGAGAATGAGATTATAAAACTCATTTTTGGGCTTTCTGGTTCTGTTATTCCGCTATAGCAGACTGCTAACCGCTATGGCAGTACCACTATAGCGACCTAAGTTCCACTACAGCGGACTCAACTTTTCAGCAGGGACAATCTTCAGTAAAATAATCATAACTTTTTACTCGGGAAGCAAATTAACAAATGGTCAGTGGCGTTGGAAATAAGACTCAGAGATATTTAATTTGATGGGTATCGGGACCCCTATCTCCTTATATTCTAGGAGGAATACTCATTTGAAATTGACCCTAGTTTGAACTTAACCCGAAATTAAATCGGTGTAAGGAAACTTTCTACTCAACTTTGTGCTAGGAGTATTGTATTTCCTTAGTACATACCAAATGTACTCTCATAATAAAAAATTAATCCTAACTCTTATTACGAATGAGAGGCACCTGCCTTGACCATAGATATTTTCAGTAACAATAGAATAGGTTGTTACAATAGATACCAATTTACCCGTTGTTCATCCCCGAACGATCTCTAAGGCAGAAGGAAAAGAATGAACCAGTGCACCACCAAAACTCTCAAATCCCCCGGGTGTACCCAAGCTCAACCGAAGTTTAATTCGATTTTATTCTGTCAAGGAATTTCTTTCTTCGAGCTGTATGAGACCAGTTAGATTACTCCTCCTCGATTGCCTAAGAAATCTAGGGCCTCATTGAAATATTGGAGCAAAAGAATTTCAAATATAACAGACCAAAACTTAATTTCCACACTACGAGGAACCAAAACTCGCTGTGGCGACCCAATCTGCTATTGCAGTATGCACTCTACTATAGCGGTAATTTCTCCACTATAACAGAGGTTGCAATAGCAATGTGTCAACTGCTATGGCTGTTGACATGGGAAAGAAAGTCCTAAATCTCCCCTAAAGTGCCCACTTTACAACACACTTAATTTCCTGATGTTCCGAAATAATCCCTTCACGTCAACCTACATATCGAGAGTTCTACTTACCTGAATTCAATTCCAAAAAGTCCCCCGGACTCCTTTATGTCCTAGCTAAAAGTAAAACTAGCTCAATACAATGCATTTTACCCAATCTTCACCCGGATTTTCCTAGACCATACCTTGCTCAGAAATCATTCGAGACTACCATAGCATTAAAATTCTAACTCCTAACCCAAGAAAAATCTTAACTGGGCAATTACACCCTAAATGATGATATACCAAACACTACATCGTGTTTTCCCTTTGGGACTTCTACCTTATGACCCTTTTCACCCTTCCATGATCAACACATAAGGATAGACCATCTAGAGTATAACCACTAACCAATACACCACTATGGGTTTCATTAATGCATAGATTTTCCACCATCTCTTACATTAGTCTATTTAACCCTCATCAATCCATCATTTATAACTAACCAACTTTTTAGTTATCACCCGAGGTCAAGCTATGCTTATTTAGCCTCGCAACTAGCTTATAACTAGTCAAATTACCACTCAACATGTCTCAATCACTCAAGGAAATAACAATCGAGTAATACCATATCCACCCATTTCCTTTTATTGCACATGGATATTAATCCTGATAATTCATGCACTAGCTCAACTAGCAATTTAAAACAACCCGAGAATGAAAAATAAAACAAGGGAAAATAGGACAGGGACTATGCCCTGCCCATCCCGCTATAGAGGTTTGCACACAGCTATGGCGACCCCCAGCAGTAGCAGTTTAGAAAATGAGATTTGGGAAAAGAGGAAAGTTAAGTCCGCGCTATATAGGGCCATATAAGATTATTCGAAGAGTTGGCAAAGTCGCATATGAGTTAGAGCTACCCCAAGAGATTTTAACAGTCCATCCGGTATTTCATGTCTCAATGCTTCAAAAGTGTATAGGTGACCCATCTCGTATTACTCCTACTGAAGATGTACAAGTTATGGGAGATCTCACTTATGAAGAAGTACCCATTACTATTTTAGATTACCAAGTTAAAAGGCTAAGAAATAAGGAAGTAGCTTCCGTAAAAGTACCGTGGAGAAACCAACAAGCAGAAGAAGTTACATGGGAAGCCGAAGAAGCAATAAAATCCAAGTATCCTCATCTATTTCAGTTCGATGAGAAAGGTGAAAGTGTCGAGTTGAGGCATTAACGAGTAAGTATAAGTATATATATATTATATGTCTAATAGTGGTACTTAACTTAGGCTTGAGCTTGTTTGGGATGATTAACTTTAATATCATTCGAGGATGAATGTTCCTAAGATGGGGAGGATGTAACACCCCGTATTCTGCATAAACTTGTCCTATTCATATATCACTTGACATAGCCTTGTCGTATAGGTGAGGGACCGAGTTTCTTATATGAGCAGTGATAGTTTAATGTGTATTGGGAGGTGTTGTAATGCCCCATTCAGTTTAGTACGTAAACGACCAAGTTAACCTCAACAAAAGTATTTAAACTCGAGATGGTAAGGTTGTATTTGAGCTTAATATTTAGGGTGAAGTGTTAAGTTAAAGCAAAAGGGATTAGAAATTAGAAAATGGAATAAGATAAGTGAGCTACTTGCTTGACTTAACTAATCTAGTAGGTGACAAGTAGGTGCATCACCTACTTTGACTTATTGACCAGCCTAAGTAGGTGCATCATCTACTAAGACTATTTTGACTAGCTTAGAGGGCCAAGTACACCCATCATCCACTTGAATAAATTCTGGCCCAAAGAAGTGAAAGAAAGGGGAAGAATTGGCAGCCAAGACCCAATAAGGTTAAGTCCAACAAAGCCCATGTTAAATGGCCAAGTAGGTGTATCACCTTCTTGAAATTTTGTGTCTCAAAATGAGCAAGGAAAGTCAGCCAAAGCAGTCCCCCTTTAAAGGGGTTAAGACCAGCTCATTTCACTTATTTTAACTTGGAAAAAAAATCAGATTTTAGAAGTTCTTTCTTTCTATCTCTCTCTTAGCTTCACATAGCATCCATAAAATACCATTAGGGTTCTTAAGTATTCTCCCTATTTTCAAGCTAAGTTGAAGAGGAGTTCAAGCTCTTGAAGAAGTACAAGTTAGGAGAATAGATTTTCAGAATTTGAGGTAAAGTTACTGCCCATTTTTACCCCTTTTTATATACAAGTTTGATGGAGAATTCGGTATGTGTTTGTGTCAAGAACCATGAGATAGTCATTGGAATCTTTGATTTAAAATACTTTCTTATTATGTTAAAGGATATTTGGGACTGTTTTAGGAGCAGTTTTATGTGTATATATTTGGGACAGCTTGGTTGAACTTGTAAAAGAGTGTGTAAAGTTGTATTGAAGTATGGAAGGAGGGTGTGGTAATACACCACTTAATTGGGTGTTATGTTAAATTGTTGCCTACACACCTTTGTATGTTGTTTGGTATATGTTGTGAAGTCGGAAGAGTTTCAAGGGACCTTATGAGAAGGTCGTACAATATATAGATATGTTTAGAGGAGAAGAGGTGAAAGGAACACTCTTGGTTTGATCAATTACGAGCTTACTGCCTAGTTACTGATTTAGTGAGATCAAGTAGCCCAAATTGGTTAACTAGCTACTAATACTAGTTTTGCCACGTATTTCATTACAGATTAATAGTCTGAAAAGGGGAAGCTTAATTCGTTGTAATATCCGAGTTACACAACAAGGTATGTAAGGTTTTTCAGTTTCATATTCCTTAGCATGAACTCTTATATTTGTGTTGTTACTAACAAAGTGAGTTTCCTAAGTGCTCTTTCTAGTAAAGGTACTTTCAACAGCAAGCTTTGTGAGTTATTCTCTAAGCCAAACGAGGTTCATTGTGTCATATAAGCTCCTAAACATTACATTGATGTTACGTTTGCTCCTTATATCATTGTTACTGCCTTAAGTGCATATTCACATGTCTTTTATTACTGGTTCATAGTTTTGAGCTCAATAAAGATTACAACCACCAAAGTAACAATCTCAAAGATTAAAGAAACTAAATGAAGTAATCTGTATATGTGTGGGTGGCAGCCCAGGGGTGAAAGCCTAGCATGGGTCAATCCCTATTTGTGTACTTATAGGTGGCAGCCTTGGGGAGAAAGCCTAGCATGGGTCGATCCCAATTTGTATATTTACGAGGGCAGCATCCCAGGGGTTAAATTGCCTATCATGGGATGCCTCTTCTACCACTGATCAGTTGGTCACGTGTATCACATGCCTTACAATGATTATAAAGCAAAGAAGAGTAACCAAAAGAATGTAATATACATGATTTCACAAGTGTAAGCAAATGTGATCTTCTGTTCTTATTTACACGTTTATGCATTGATACCTGATTCTATTTGAGCTCTTGTTTACATATGGTTTACTTTATGCCTTACATATTTAGTACATTCTCTCGTACTGACGTCCCTCATGGGGGATGATGCGTTTCATGTCGCAGGCACATGTACTCTGGCTAGTAGACCTACCCAGTAGGAGCACAGGACACTCGGCTGCTGTTGGTGAGTTCCAGGTTGATTCGGGGCTTTACCGAGTCTTTAGTATATATTTTTGGTATTGTATAGTTAAGGGTAAGGCGGGGCCCTATCCCGACCTAAACTAAGTTTGTCTATCTTGTAGAGGCTTTGTAGACCAATGTTAAAGTAAAGCTTAGATAGTCTTTTCTCTTAACAATTGTGGCCTCAACGGCCAGATCGTGTACATAAGTTTTGGGCTTATCTATGTTGGTCTTGTTATTCAGGCAGCTTATCTATAGTCAAAGCTTCTTAATTGTCATAGTTATATGCATGATAAATCACAGGTTATAAGTTGGTTCTCTCGGGCCTTTAGGGCATCGAGTGCCTGTCCGTCTAAATAGAATTTGAGGCGTGACAATTGGAAACCCATCGGATGACCTTGTCAACTCCTCTTTGTATGGCATCCCCTAATTATTTAATTCTTAAAGATTCAAGATCCCTCACCGGAAGGGGCTCATTTGATTTCACTCTACTTTCATGTCCCTTTGATCTTTCCATCCTACCTCCAACACCATTTCCATATTGAGAACAAGACACATTGAAATTAGGATAAGAAGCATGAGACATAGTAGTTCTACAAGTAGGGAATGCACATTTTCATGAAAATCATTTCACATCCATCTCCTAAGTAGTAGTTCTCATCACTATATGGCTCAAAATCATGGCTATTATCATAGCCTCCAAAATCCCCATCATCATCATACTCATAACCTCCATTGCTACAAGCATAGTTTCTCATTTCATCATCATAAGAATCCGAAGCTATAGAGGACATACTTCCTTATAGTTCTTTTTGTACCTACAAAACTAGCAAACAAGTTAGTAATAAAATCCTCACGCCACTCTTTATATGAACTCTCAACTCACCTTCTATGGTTTCTTTCCTAAATTGATAGTGTTACTAGTTTTGCTCAATCAATTCAAGGTTATCTATCCTTGTGGAGGAATGGATCCTTGTGACTCTTGAAAGAAGGATGACTCAAATAAAACTAAAAGGACTTGAATCAAGAAATTATCTATAAAATGAAATGAGAAAAGCACACAAAGAAACGCACAAGAAAAAAAAATGAACTCAAGGAACTTGATAATATTTAGTAGGGTAATCTACTAATTAAAATCATGTTATGTTCTAAAAGAAGGTAGATTTAATGAAAAAGAAACTAATTTACCAAAATTTGAGCTAAGAAAGTCATTTGGGAAGAAATTTGGTTGAAATCCATGGAGAAAAACTTGAAAAATGCTTCAAAATTGAAGCTGGCTGGACAAAATAAGCCTGGAGCCGTCGCTGAAGGGCCTGGAGCCGATGAGGAGCTCGCTGGAGCCACGGTTGGACGGGGAAGCTGTTGGCTGAGGCGTTCAGCTGATGCGGAAGCCAACAGCTGGGGTGCGGAAGCCGTTTGTCTGTTGGCTCAACATGGAAACTGAAGCTAGAGCCAGCTCGGGACAACTGGAATTCGCTCCTGACGCGGATTGGAGGCCTGGTGGGACCACGGACTGCTGGCCTCCTATTGGGCACGGAAATTCTTTTTTTTTCTCCTCAATTTTCAGATATTTTTGTATTTCTTTGGCCCCACAAACACCTTTATACTTTCCCCTTCTTTTCTTTTTGGATTAAACACCACCTTTTTGAAGGTTCTTCTTCAAGGATTTATGAATTTCATGAAAAACACTATGAACATTGATGAATTTCAAAAATTCATAACTCTCTCAATTTAACTCCAATCTTCATGAAATTTTAAACACAAGCTCCTTTCAACATTGTGAACAAACCCCAACAACTTTTAGCCCTCAACTCCAAGCCGAAAATAAACCCACTTCACCTTCTTCAAGCTTTTTTTAAGCTCAACAATGGTGAAATTTTGAAACACCTTCAAATTAACTCGAAATTGTCTCAAATTTTAGGAGAAGCTTCCTCTTAATCTAGAGAATAAATCCCAATACTTTTTCTAGGTCGAATCTCTCCTAATCTTCAAGACCCATTTACAAGTTTTCAAACCTTCAAGCTCCTTTATGGTAGAATCTTCTCTATAACTCAAAATCACTTGAAATCTTGTATTTAGACTCAAAAATTACTAGAGAATACGAATCTAGTGTCAAAAACAACAAATCAAACACAAAAAAAATCATTTTTTTTGGACGAATTTTTTTATTTCTTTTTTCAAATTTATGAACCTAAGACCTAAGAATTGATGGAACAACTCTTAAAACCTAAGCTCTGATACCAAGATGATAATGATCTCAATCGAGTGAATAAAACTGATATCGAAAACACGGAAATCAAACAACACAAATTAAAGATAGAGGGATAGATTAGAAAAGGGATGAAAATAGAAGAAAGAAAGGCTAATAAAATCCATAATCAATCAAGGGAGAAGAGAACCTAATTAAATACATGAGAAATTAAATTAAATCTACAAGATGATAACTCGATGATTAATTAAGCGAAGAAGATAACACAAGCAATTCGAGAATCCACCCTAATCACTCATTCTAAACTAATAATTGGAATTGAATCTAATCACTAACTTAAACTAAAATATCAAAGTCTATTCAAGACAATTCAATTATCAATAATCTAAGTATAAAAATGGTTAAGGCAACTATTTATAGTTATTGCCTTTACACAAATAGCCTATTACAAAAATAGCTCAAAAGTGACTATTTTGGAAATAACCCATAAGGGCACTTCTTGATTGTCCAAATGGTATCTTGATTGCCCAAATGGTATCTTGATCGCCCATGGCCTTATACATTTGTTGCTCCATGGCTTTCTCCGAGCTCCAAGCTATCATCCATATATAAAAGCCCCTCCTAATATGCTCCAAGCTAACCATGATTGTATTAGGTATCGAGGTTTTGAGTTCTGTGTATTATATGCTTTGGTTCCTTTGGTGTCGGTGTTGTGTCGGTGATTTCCTGTTGAGTTTCTTGAGGTTTAGTTTGGTTGATAAACCTTGGGAGTTTTTGAATTTAAAGGTTGGAAAGCTAGTAAGAAGTTAAGGCTTAGTTACTGTTTTTGGTTTTGTGTTGTTGGGTGCCGCCAGGTCAAGGAGGCTACCCGGGTTGTCCAAGAGGGTGGTGCAGGCTTTATATCCATAGTTCTTGAGTCTCCACTATTGACTTCTTTCTTGACTTTCGAGGAAGAAAGTCCTTTTTAGTAGTGAATGATGTAATGACCCTTCTAGTCATTTATGCATTTTTGCCCTCTTTGTATTGTTAGAGCTTGCATGTAGTGGCCGCAAGTTATTTATTACTTGCTAGGACCTTTATTTTGGTGCCCGGGCCATTTGTTTGGTCGTTATGGCTGTTTCCTAGTTTTACAACCTTTACTTTGGAAATTATTGACTTTGGTCAACATTCTTGGTAATTATGGTAGGAATCAAATTACGACAGTTCCGTTAGCTCCAGAGCATGAACTTTGGTCTAGTTGGACCTTTGGTCGGGATCCGAGAGATTTTCAGATTGAAATTCTCTCTCGTTCTTTGTTTTCAAGACAGTTAGGATTATATGGTTGACTTTGGTCAATATTTAGAGAAGACGGCCCTATATGAAAATTCCACTAGCATTGTTAGCTCCGGAATGTCAAGTTTAGGCTAAAGGGACCATTTGTTTGGGTCCTGAGGCTTCCAGACTTGACTTCGGCCCTTAGGTTCCATTTTTGGAATAGTTGGCCTAAAGGTTGATTTTGGGTGCAGGGTAAGTACTTTTCATTAAGTCGACCTCCGATGAGATTTTCATCAATTTAGTTGGATCTGGAATGTTGTTTCTAGTTGAATAGCTCAGCTCATTTGTGTTCATGGGACCCCAGATGCATTCTCGGGGGCCCACCACTTGGAAAATCTGCCCTTGGCATTGCTGGCTGTTGGTGTGGCGCCAGGGCACCGCCTGGGCTTCACCTGTGCTTGGACAGTGCCCCTGCTCACTTGCCCATCTAGGCATGCCAACGCCATAGTTGTTGTGCCCCTGCGCCTCAGCACCTGCCGTGGCACTAGCGCACCTGCGCTGCCTGAGTGCAACTGCGCCTGGGCGTGGCAGCTTAAGTGCTGGCCAACCTTCTCTATATCCCACATTTTCTAAATTTCCCAAAATGTTTTTGTCCATTAAAATAGCTCCCAAAACACCATTTTCACCCCCTTTGATCAACCAAATAGCTTGGAGGTATATTATTGTTGGTTCTTGAACGTTTATTGACTTCTAAATCGTGTAAGTTGCCTGTTTAATTTCTGTTATCCTCCATTGATTTCCATCTTTAATTTCTTGATTCTTGGGGCTATTTTGATCACTTACAATGGTCCATTTCCGCTCAAATTTGAGCATATTCTCCTGGGAATGTGGTGTTGTTCATTTCCAGCTTTGGGTTATTGAGCCCACGAGCCAGTTTGTGACCCAAATTTTGACCCGACTATGTTTCTAGCATTATGGGTATCGTTGGCTTTATTTTGACACAGATTATTATTTTGATCGTGTGTTCATGATTTGGGGTTTCTCGAAGCAGTTCGAGCTTGGACGACGATGTCCCCACAACTAGTCATCGGACGACATGTAGGTTATGGTTTCTCCTACCTAGACTCTGCATATATAGGCTATAACCACATTAATTAGTATCCTTGGGTTGGTTTTCTAGGTTGGTACCCCCAGACCTTGTCCGTCTCTTTGGTCTATTTATTTCTTACATTGTTTGTAATATCATTGTAGCATTGTAATATTACCCGTGTGGCCTTTGTATATGCCTCTCGACCATAGATGGTGGGATTTTTTGGAATGTTCATGAGTCCCGGACATCATTATATTACTTTAGGCCTATGTTGTAGAGCTGATTGTGCCTGTGCAGGACCGATAGGATTATTTGTGAGCCGTTGGGCTAATCTATTGTTTGCGAGAATATCATTCATGCAATGGACTTTTTCTACATATTTTACTATTGATTTGTCTTCGGGCCTACTATAAATTGTTTTTCTAAACTTTCCATGGCCCCGAGGGCCCATTTTTGATAAAATGACTATGAAAGGGTTTTAGAACTGATTTTTATTCAACCTCTTTGAGTAAGGAGGATATTACGATGATTTTGTCACCAATTTTCCCACTGATACTAACCTCGACTGTGCATGAGTACTAGACATGTTTTTACTACGTATTTAGACCCAGATACGCTCTGGGCGCCCTGTATAAGGAATATTGAGACTTTGATCACTGATTTAGACTCGGATATACTCCAGGCACCCTTTGATGGGGTTTGAGATTTCTACTACTGATTTAGACCCGGATCAAATTCGAGCAAGTACTACAAGATTCCAGTTACTGATCTAGACCTGGATATATTCCGGGTTGTTATACTTTGAGAATTTTGCATTTAGTATGTGGTCGAGGACCTCCATGGACTTTGTCGATCTGGAGCAGGGGTTACGTGCCAAGTGTGTTGGAGGAGGGGTATACGATGTAGTTGAGGTATACGGGTTATATCCTTCCATGGATCCTACCTGCTGGTCCTATAGGTGCCAGAGGAGGTACATATAGAGTTACCATCACTGGTTCTATCATATCACATCATCATGCATATTGTATTTGGATTTCACCCTTGTTTGTTGTTTGCACATTGTACGCTCTAGTAGTGTGGGATGCCAGAGTGTTTATTTTCACTTGATTGTGTTCCTCATTTGTATGGGCGGTCGTTGGGACTGTAAGTAGATTATATTACTCCTGTTATATTGTAGAGCTGGTTCTGGCCTTCGGTTACTGATGGTTTAGTTAATGTTACCTTGGTATAGTGCGAGTCATTGGACTCCCGATTATAGATGGATTAGTGGTTCCTATATTGTGGAGGCACTGTTTATGTGGGCTTCTGAGTACTTATGAGCTAGTGGGTTCTATCCTTTATTATGGCTTGGAATAGTAGTTTTTGTTCTTTGTGGCTTAGTTTATTCCATCCTAGGGTTGTAATTATGAGATTTCTATTTGATTCTCTGATCTTGAATTGGTGTTTAAGCATGATTCCGTTAGTTTTACTGCTTCTAGCTTGATTATGTTTACCTACTTTTCTTTATTCCTTTTTACTTGAGGTTACCGATATACTTCCATTTGTCTAAACTCTCTCTTTATAGATATTGTTGTTGCAAGGATCCAAGTGCACTCTTCTTTCCTTCACCTGATTCTATGTTATATACATCTCTTTGTGGCTAGCATAGTATGCTTGTAATTCCTGTTGATTTCTATCCGTGCTAGTTTCCTTGTGCTTTCTCTGTTGCTTCTGTGACTTCTTCCTTGCTATCTGCTATATTACTATTTTTATATCTTATATGAGCTCAGTCGGATGATGATGACTACTTGGTACCCGTTGCTTAGCAATTGGTGCTCATACTATACTTATGCATCTTTTTGGTGTAGATATTAATGTGAGCTTTCGCCATTGATCGCGTGAGACTCGTGTAGCTTTGAATTTTTGAGACTACGGTAAGCGCCTGACGATCGAGGCTTGACCACATCTCATCTTTTGGCACTGTTATTCTTTATTTATTCAGATATAGTTGTATATTCTATTTTGTTACTTCTAGGACTTGTATTCTATAAGAAGCTCTTGTACTTTCGATACCAAGTCTCTGGGTTGGTGTAGTTTCCTTATATTATATAATTGGGTTGTTGCTTCCGCATTGTCTTTAATTTATATCTGTTTCCACTTATTTCTGCTTATATTGTGTGTATTGGTTAGGTAGTAGCCTATTACTAATCATTCTGGGCTATGGAAATTGGTTTTCCTACTGGAAGGTTGTAGGTGCCATCATAACTTGACAAATTGGGTTGTGACACGCTGTAGCGAGACTGTCATAGCGTTTGGAGTCCTACTATAATGAGCCTGGATAATTTTTCTAGAGCTTACTATAGCAATCCAATTATCAACATAGTGAGAAGGCAATAGGTGCAGCGGAAGACAGGGGGCAGAATGCCCGATTAATGCAAATTTTCAAAGTTTATCCCTAAAATTCAATTGTTCATTCTTAGACTGATGAGAAGCAATTTTCTACTAAGCTAGGGTATAAATGTATAAGAAGTGTGGAAAAACCCTATGGGTAGATGTGAATTCACCTAAGATTGATTCTAACTTGTTAATTATCACTTCCTAGTGTAAAGTTGTTGCTATTGAACGTGAAATATTAGAATTAAGGGCAATTTGATGGTTAAAAACCCCTTGGCTAAAGTTTTTATGCTATGATAAAGGGTAAACTAGTGGGGTTGAATCCCTAAGGCTTTTAAAATAGAAGAGTAAGTGATTAATTACCTTGCAGTTATTTATTTTAGACTGTGAATGATCTGAGGTATTGAGGAAGGGAAAATCTTTTGCAAACTAGATTGCATTTGGGTTCTTTGGTTGAGGTATGTTACAATTTAATTGGAGTTAAGACTTGGTTTAGTACTTGTATGCTTTTGAATTGAATAACTTGTTGATTGGTCTTTGGACATACTTGAATTTGATGATTGCGATCTAGATAAGGCTTGAATGAATATGCTATCACATATTGAATTTGATTAAAATATGTTGTTATATTGAAGTGTACTTGTGCTTTTGTTTTTTGTGTTATATCCTAAGAGAGAGAGAATTTGGAACTATAGGTTGATAGTGGTTGAGGGATCGGGTATCACACCTGTATGATATTCTTATCACTATCATGGATCGATTACCCTAGAGGTATGATGTTGTTATTACTATTATGGATCAGGTACAACACTGGTACGGTACATAGACCTTGTGCCTCCCCTGTAGGTCATGACTAGTTGGGTAGAAATAAGTTGCTTTAGCATGTGTGTACAACTTAGTGTTTGAGGTGTGAGTTAGTATGACATATGATGATGATAATGTAAGTAAAAGGAAAAACAAAGGTGAGATTAAGGTGGACATAGATCCATGTTGTGATATGTTTATTGAGATAATGAGTTTCTTGATTGTTATGACAATATCTGGTGACTTATATGATTTGTTTTCAGACTATGTTTGGTTTGACTTGAAGTGATTGTTTGTTGGTTAACTACTTGCTATGTGTTGAAGCTCCTATCTACATGTTATTTGATTTATGTTGCATACTTGTTCTACATTGGGTCGACCTATGAGGCCTACCAGTACATAGTAGTTTGTACTAATACTATCCTGTACTCTTCTTTTTTTGAGTGCAGACCGTGTTCCAGAGGCTCAAACATGACCTCATCTCTAGTAGTAACAACTAATTTGATCCACGGGTGAGCACTATATCTTCAGGCTGCCATGGATCTTCGTATTGGATCTTGTCCCTCTTTTGAGCAAGGGGACTTTTCCTTGTTTTGGCTGTTTAGATATTGTAGACATGGTTTTTGTACTTAAAGTTCTTGTATGATGACTTTCAGGTCTTAGGGATTGTAACAGATAGTTGAAATATTTCTGCACTTACATTTTGTTAGTTTTTTTAGCTATTCCTACTATTAAAGTTGGTTTTGTAATTATTACATCTAAAAATGGCTTGTTGATTGGGTTAAGGTTTGGGTTAGATAGTTCTCCCATCGGAGGGTTAGTATGGGTCCCAGTCACAACTATTTGGGTTGTGAAAAAGTTGGTATCAGACCCCTAGGTTTGTCGATCTTATGATACAAAGATATTTCTAGTAGAGTCTGGCAGAACGATATGAAGACGTCTATACTTTTGGTCAAGAGTCTATAGGACACTAGGAAAACTCAATTTCTTCTTTCCTTCATGTTATTATTTGATTTTAATTGGTATCTAGTGATCCAAGTTGCTATTTGACTTCCTTCACTCTTATTCTTGTAGATAATGAGAAAATGTGCATCTAGGGCAAGAGAAAAGGTACCTAAATAGGCCGTTGGGTCTGTGGTTAATGGAAGTGGACATGCGAGAAGGACTAGAGAAAGTAGAGCAGCACCTGCTAGGGGCGGGGCTTAGGCAACAGGACCCACTCGGGAGAGGTAAAAATCTCCTCTCCCATGAGAGAATATTATAGAGATTACAGAGGGTGAAGAAATATAGGTTTAGGACAATGAGGCAATACAAGTTCAGGAGGTGCAATACCAATTCAGATATCTTTGGCTATGATTTAGCAGGTTTTGAGCTGCATGAGTGGGTTAGTAGGGACCGGGGCTACACCTACAGTTCTAGCGGTGCATCATCTAAAAAATTTGCATGCTGCTGTGGTAGCTCCTCAAATGGATGAGGTTTCAGAGATGGGTGTCTTCTCGAGACAGGTAGCAAATAACTGATGACCAGAGATGAACATGTTCTATTTTATAAGATTATCAAGATGAAGCCTCCAGTCTTTGATGGTCTTAGGTCTGAGGATGCTTACAAGTTTATCATCGACTGCCATAAGCTACTTCATAAAATGGTGATAGTTAAGAGATATGGAATTGAGTTCATCACCTTTCAGCTTTAGGGTGATGCTAAGATGTGATGGAGATCCTATGTGGTGTGTAGAGATGCTGGGTCACCTCTATTGCCTTGGCATCAGTTCTATTCTATGTTCTTAGAGAAGTATGTCCCACTTACTTTGAGGGATAGGAGGAGAGATAAGTTTGCCAGTATCATCAAGGAAGTTCATCAGTTGTAGCCTATGAGGCTCGATTTCATCCCACTTCCTGTAGTTGATAAATACTAAGGAGCAAAGGATTCTCCTTTTTGTAAAAGGGTTGAACACACTAGAGAAGTAGCTGAGTTCATGAAGAGTGTTGAGGGTGTAAAACAAGAAGGTTAGTCATAGTTTGCAGGGATATTCTGCATGCCCTATTCAGTCAGCTATGCAGGTGTAAGCTGGGGTTGGTCAGGGGCTATCCAACCCTCTCCATATTTTTATAGTTATCTTACTTCTTCTTTTTCAGCGCAACAACCTACCCTAGATCGGACATGCTATGAGTATGGTGAGGTTTGTCATATTCAGAGGAATTGTCCTAGGTATTGGCAGGCTTATCAGTCAGGTTAGCATCATGCTCCTTAAGCTCTGACTCTGACAGGTAGAAGAGGTAATGGTTATGGTAGAGGTCATCCGCAGGGAGGGTATGGTTGTCACCAGACAGGTAGGGGTGGTAACCAGCCTAATAGAGGTAGTGGTCATGCTGATCGAAGTGGTACTCAACTCGATACGGGCATCACACAAATGGGTAATAGGTCTCATTTCTATATTGTTCTAGGCATCCCCGAGGCAGAGGCATTAGATGCGGTGATCATAGGTACTATTCTTGTCTGTGACTAGATGGCTATAGTTTTATTTGACACTGGTTCTACTTTCTCTTATGTATCTAGTGGTTTTATTGTGGAGTTGGACATGGTGTGTGAATTACATGATTTTCATGTTCATGTGTCTACTCTGGTTGGTGATTCTGTGGTGGTTGATAGAATTTATCATGCTAGTCTTGTTATGTTTATGGGGTATAAAACCTAGATGGATTTAGTGAATTTGGATATAGTGGATTTCGACATCATTTTGGAAATGAGTTGGTTGTCTCTATATTATGCTATTTTAGATTTTCATGCTGAGACAGTAATTGTGGCTATGCCAGGCATGGATAGACTTGAGTGGGAGGGTGATTATAGTCCTGCTCCTATGAAATTGATATATTTTCTTTGTGCTAAGAGTTTTATAGGGAGAGGGTGTTCTGCATGCTTGGTTCATCTTTGGGATAATAGTGCAGAGGTCCCACCTATCAAGTCAGTGCCTATAGTGTGTGAGTTTCTGATAACAATCTCAATCGAGTGACTAAAATCGATACCGGAAATACGGAATTCAACAACACAAAATAAAGATAGTGGAGAAATTAAGATGTGAATTAGAAGAAATTGAGATGAGAATAGAAGAAAGAAAGGCTAATTGAATCAACAATCAACTAAGGGAGAAGAGAACTCAATCAAATGCATGAGAAACCAAATTGAATCCACAAGATGATAACTCGATGATCAATTAAGCAAAGAAGATAACACAAGCAATTCAGGAATCTACCCTAATCACTCATTCTAAACTAATAATTGGAATTGAACCCAATCAATATCCTAACCTAAAATATCAAGTCTATTCAAGACAATTCAATCATCAAAAATCTAAGTATGAAAATGGCTAAGGCAACTATTTATAGTTATTGCCTTTACACAAATAGCCTATTACAAAAATAGCCCAAAAGTGACTATTTTGGAAATAACCCACAAGGGCCCTTCTTGATTGCTCAAATGGCATCTTGATCACCCATGGCCTTATGTATTTGTTGCTCCATAGCTTCCTCCGGGCTCCAAGATACCATTCATATACAAGCCCCTCCAATTATGCTCTAAGCTAACCAAGATCGTACCATCCTCCCCTTCTTCAAAAGGATTCATCCTCGAATCCGAACCTTGCAAAAACATAAGAAGGACAAACAATAAATATATCCTCATAGCATGAGGTTTAGCACACGGGTTATCAACCATACCAACTTTCCAAGGAGGCACACATTTAAAATACAACCAACTATCCTTTGTGTCAAATAAGAGCAATGCACTATAGAAAATACAAAGGATCCGGCTATGAGAAATATCATGGAACAAAGAAAACTCAAAGGTCCTAAGACACAATTGCTTCCCTATTCCCCCATAAGACCATACCAAATGTGGTGTCTACATTGGTTCAAACACCCATGAGTGTTTACCGGGGTCAAAGATATAAAAGGCCCACATAGTTTGGTCACAAAGGCAAATGGACCAACCCAAGAAACCCCTACCTCTATATAAAACAAATCCCATACAAACATGGACATCATCATATGCAAAGAGGTAGTAGAGAAAGGTGTTACTTAAATGAACCTCATCCAAGGTGTGCCCACATATAGAATCACCCTTTGATCCACAAGCATTAAGGCCTTGATCAAGAGTGGGGTCACACAAGAATGAAGTGGTCATTAGAGAACATACACCCCTTTCCTTTTGACCACTAACCCCTCCAATAGACGTACGATCATCTTTCAAGAAGAGAGTTTCGTCTTTGGAAAGTGTGTCATCATACCATAGTGGATTCTCAATCACTTGGTAGCCTTCAAGAGGGGCTACACTTCCATCATTCCAAAACACATCACTATGCATTTCATCTTCATTAGTCATGTCAAGCTCAAACAAGGGATTATCCTTAAAAACATACTCCACCTCAAAATCCTCATGACAAGAATTAGAAATGGAATCAACACTCAAGGAATCATCACCTCTAAGTAAAGATCCTACATGACTAACTATATGACCAACTATATCATTACCATTACTAAATTGAGATTCATTTATCACATCACACAACTCCTCAATTAGTAGGTCATCATTACAAGCAAGTTGGTCAACACCACAATGAACACTAATTGGTAGCATATCAAGCTCAAAAGAATCACACACATGATTACCATCATTATATCCAACTAGCATTTGACTACCCCATTACATGACAATACATTTTCACTCAAGTCACAAGTGCTAACACTAGATGGACTCAAATCGATCTTACTAGAAGAATCAATCAAGTCATCTATAGGATCAACTAGTGTTTGGGCACTCACAACAATGGCATCATCATCATGCAATAAGGTGTCATCAAGATCATCACAAGGTAAAGGCTCTTTAAGCTCACACATATACAAGCTATCACTTACACTCAATTGTCCACTAACCACACAATGATCTTCCAAGTTCAATAAAGTGCAAGAGTTAGCTTTGTTACCTTGTAGCTCATAGGAAGAATTGTCTTCACCTTGGTTACAAACATTTGAGCACAATTGCTTTCTTTGAAATCTTTCAACCACCTCATGATGTTCCACATTTTGAGGTTCCACAATAGGGTTGCTTCCAATAATACATGCACAAGAATTAAGACAACTAGAAAAAAAATAGAGGGTACAAAAGTTAGTATAAGGTTGTGACAATCCTCTCACATCACTCCACACAACCTCTCTTTTTTGTACTCTAGAGTTGTCACTTATCACACCCTTACTCCTCTCAATCTTTTGTCTCTCAATTTCATTGAAGTTCGGACAAGCGCCAAGTATCCCTTGTGAAGGGTTAGATGATCCCTTCACTTCAAGCTTCCACTTTGGTGCTCAAGGTATGGATGTTTTGACTTCCATGTTCAACTCCTTAGTGGGTTCATCTTCATGAGGAGTAGTTTTCTTCAACATCTTTTGTAACTCCTCGGGATTAAGATTGGCAACCCATCGAATGACCTTGTCAACTCCTCTTGGTATGGCATCCCCTAATTCTTTATTCTTAAAGATTCAAGATCCCTTACCGGAAGGGGCTTATTTGATTTCACTCTACTTTCATGGCTTATTGATCCTTCAATTCTACCTCCAACATCATTACCATAAGGAGAACAAGTCACATTATAAGGAGAATAAGAAGTATAAGTTCTTGCATTCCAAGAAGTAGAGGATGTTCTTCTCCTATGGTTCACACAACGTCTTCGAATTGGTTGCACTCACACATCTATACCCCCTCGACTAGGATAAGAAGTAGCACAAGACAAGGATGGTAATTCATCTTCACAATATCCCCTTCTATCACAATCTTCCTCAAATGATTCATAAGAAATATGGGAGAAAGCATCGTACCTCACATCGTCTTCATCACCATGGTGTGTAATATGAGAATCCCCATACTCTTCATATTCACTATCGGATTTACAATAAGATACTTCTACTCCTTCATGTTCATCATAAGAGCCATAAGCCATATTCATTTCACATTCATTTTCGAAGTAGAAGTTCTCACAATCATATAACTCATGATCACAATCATAGCCTTCATAAGATTCCCCTTCAAAAGATTCTGAGGCTATGGATGACATCCTTCCTTATACCTCCTTTTGTACCTACAAAACTAGCAAACAAGTTAGTAATAAATCTTCACGCCACTCATTATGTAAGCTCTCAACTCACCTACTATGACTTCTTTCCCAAATTGATAGTGTTACTAGTTCTGCTCAATCAATTCATGGTTATCTAACCTTGTGGAGGAATGGATCCTTGTGACTCTTGAAAGAAGGATGACTTAAAAAGACTCTAAACGGACTTGAATCAAGAAATTAATCAACGAAACAAGACAAGAAAAGAAGGAAGAAGAAGCACGAAAGAATTTGGACTCAAGAATTAAGTAACAAAAGTAGGAGAAACTACTTGTTGCTTAATTTGGAGAATCAAAGAGATGATTTGATGTTTTAAAACTAGTTAACAAGTAATTAAAGATGTTAATTAGTTGTTAATTAGTAGAGAAATAGAAGAAAAATGAGTGTAGAAGAAGAAATTTGAAGTTTGGACACTTAGAAAAATTTTGAGGTCTTAAGAGTTCCAACACTTAGAAAAATTTTGGGGTCCCAAAATTTGAAGCATTCTGTCCAAGTTTGCAAGTGTGCATTTCAGCCCCCAAAACTTTTTCTAAGGGGCAGATTTGATCCTTTGGAATTTTTTTTTTTAAATCCACTTGTGGACCCAACAAACATCTTTGACCACTTTGACTTGGAAAAGATAAATCAAATGTACCTTTTGGCTTCTTCTTCTTCTTCAAGATGTTTTTGATGAATATCAAAAACACCTAGAACACCAAGAACACACACTACACACCAACACCTTCAAATCAACTCGGAATTGGCTCAAACTTTAGGATTAGCTTCCCCTCGACTTAGGGAACAAACCCCAATAGTTTTTAAGCTCCAATTTCTCCCCAATCCGAAGACCCACTTTTCAAGTTTGCAAGTTTTCAAAGTTCTTCAATGGCAACTTCACTTCTACAACTCCAAATTGAATATAATTTGAAATCTAGACTCAAAAAACACTAGGAAACAAGAATCTAGTGTCAAAAACAAGAAATCAAACAAGAATTTTTTATTTTTTTTTTGGACGATTTTTTTTTTGGATTTTGAAGATATCAAATTTCCAAGATTTAGATTTGTGGAAACAAACCTAAACCGAGCTCTGATACCAAATGATAACAATCTCAATCGAGTGACTAAAATCGATACTGGAAACACGGAATTCAACAACACAAAATAAAGATAGTGGAGAAATTAAGATGACAATTAGAAGAAATTGAGATGAGAATAGAAGAAAGAAAGGCTAATTGAATCAATAATCAACCAAGGGAGAAGAGAACTCAATCAAATGCATGAGAAACCAAATTGAATCCACAAGATGATAACTCGATGATCAATTAAGCAAAGAAGATAACACAAGCAATTCAGGAATCCACCCTAATCACTCATTCTAAACTAATAATTGGAATTGAACCCAATCAATATCCTAACCTAAAATATCAAGTCTATTCAATACAATTCAATCATCAAAAATCTAAGTATGAAAATGGCTAAGGAAACTATTTATAGTTATTGCCTTTACACAAATAGCCTATTACAAAAATAGCCTAAAAGTGACTATTTTGGAAATAACCCACAAGGGCCCTTCTTGATTGCTCAAATAGCATCTTGATCACCCATGGCCTTATGTATTTGTTGCTCCATAGCTTCCTCCGGGCTCCAAGCTACCATTCATATACAAGCCCCTCCAATTATGCTCTAAGTTAACCAAAATCATACCAGTTTCAGAAGGTGTTTCCAGTGGATTTGCCTGGCAGGCCACCAGACCACTACAATGACTTTTGTATTGACCTAGAGTTGGGTACTCATCCCATTTTTATTTCTCCTTATAGGATAGCATCGACTGAGTTAAGGGAGTTAAAGGCTCAGTTGAAAGATTTTCTTGGTAAAGGATTTATCTGTCTGAGTACATCCCTGTGGGGTGCTCCAATCTTGTTTGTGAAGAAAAATAATGGTAGTCTATGTATGTGCATAGACTATCAGTAGTTGAACCAGGTTATAATACGTAACAAGTATCCTCTTCCCTATATTAATGATTGGTTTGACCAGTTGCAAAATGCATCAGTGTTTCCTAAGATTGATTTGAGGTTCGAATATCATCAGCTAAAGATTTGGGGCGCTGATATTCCTAAGACTGCATTCCGAACTAGGTATGGGTACTATGCATTTCTAGTGATGTCATTCGGGATAACTAATGCCCCAGCCACTTACATGGGATTGATGAATGAGATATTTATGCCCTACATAGACTCATTCATGATTGTTTTCACTGGTGACATCTTAGTTTACTCTAAGAGTGAGGAAGAACATGAAAATCACTTAAGGATTGTTTTGGGTTTTCTAAAGGAAAAGGAGCTTTATGCAAAATTTTCAAAGTGTGAATTCTTGTTGGATTCTATGTCTTTTTTGGGACTTGTGATTTTGAAGGAAGCGGTGATGGTAGACCCCTAAATGATTGAGGCAGTTAAGAATTGGGCTAGGCCCACTTCCCTGATCGAGGTTCATAGCTTTGTTGGATTGGCCAGTTAAAACCGTAGGTTCGTGAAGGGTCTTGCTTCTATTTCTACTCATATGACCCATTTAACTCAAAAGTAGGTACCATTTAATTAGTTCGATGAATGTGAGGAGATTTTCCAAAAGCTCAAGACACTATTGACTACCACTCCCATTCTCGTTTTGCCAATGGAAGGTAATGATTTCATTGTTTATTGTGATGCCTCACGTTCTAGGTTAGGTGCTATTTTGATGCAAGAAAAGAGCATTATTGCATATTCTTTGAGGAAATTAAAGGTGCATGAGAAGAATTACCCTAATTATGACATAGAGTTGGCTGCTGTGGCTTTTGCACTTAAGATATGGAGGCACTGTTTGTATGGAGTTTGTTGTGAAGTGTTCTCAAACCACTATAGTTTACGGCATATGTTTACTGATAACGCCAAAATCCACCCTCTCAATCAAGAGATGATGTACACAATCATTGGCAATATAATTTACTCAACTATGCGTCAGGGTCGATCCCACAGGGACTAGGCACAGATTGAGCCACATTTTATATTTACTTCAATATTAGCTTGCACATTGTGTAAGAACAAAAATAAGTAAAAAATGGGGGGTTTGTTTGTAACAAGTTCGATTGAATCAAGAGTAAGGAATTATCAACGTAACACCATTATATCAATCAAAGATTGGAGGTCTAGGGGTGTGCTTTTGATAGGGTAGTAACTACAATCGAAATTTATAATTGCTTTTGATTTGATTACAATATGTGTAGAATTGCTTTGGTCTATGCTCATAGTCTCTCAACCCAAGAGCATGTCTACTTTGGGTTGTCTCAAACCCCAAAGTCAATGCATAATTAACCAACCAACTTTTACTTGAGTGTGCTAAAACTATCTCTAGCTTTAGCTCTTAGATGGAAAAATTCCCAAATCCTCACTAATAAGATCTTACCCAATTTCAATCCCCTTTCTCAAGCAAGATTAGAATTAGAGAACTCAATCAATGTTTACATCCACCAATTTTATAACCAAAACTTGAAGAAATCATTAGACCCATACATAATAATCAAATCTAATAGCAATTAATCAATACCCAATCATAATTACACACTCATCATTGCACAAACCCCTAGATACAGAATTAGCTACTTATGGAAAGAGAATGAGAAATTATACCAAGAGATTATTTCTCAATATCAGCCGTTAATAGAAATAAAACCAAATTCAAACATTAATTTAGCAACAATGATGTTTTCTACTTAGAGAAGATGAAGTCACAAGTACTTTTCTTCACTATGTAGTACAATAGTCAAAGAGAAAAGTTCAAAATTACAATAGAATGTTCATATCCTCATAGTTCATCCTTGAAAACCCAAATCTCAGCTACAAAGATCTGGATAAAAATACCCCTGCATTGACACTTGTGGGTGCAATTTTCCATTTGTGGTCCGCAAGTGCCTTGAATTATTATTGTCCATGCATTGGATCATCTTGTGCTTTATTTGCGGGTTGTAAAAAGTCAATTGCACCCACAACATCCAAGAACTGTTCTTCTAGAACTTCCATCTTGATACTTCACTTTTGCCTTCCACTTGCGGTTCACTTGCTCTCGCAAGTGGCCTTATGTGCTTCACAGACACCAATTTTGACTTGGCTTGCCTTTTCTTTCTTGCCTTTTGGGTCTAGAAGACATAAAATTTATCAAATATGCACAAGATTGAGACAATAATTCATGCTTAAGAGCTCAATAAGTTAGTAGATTACCAACTTATCAAACTCTCAAACTTAAATTGTTGTTTGTCCTCAAGAAACTCAAGACACTCACTAATGAAAAAGATTGACTCAATCTTCAAAGACAAAGGATCACAATAATACTGCTATGATTCAATCAAAACAATTAAAACAACAAAATTAAAAACAAAGAGACTCATCAAAACACTAATCTTGATTGGTACAATCATGAGAATAAGGCAATAAAAACATTTCAAAATGCTCTTCAAGAGACTTCACTTTTTGATTTATAATCGGGGAACATTTTCACTTAAAATAAAATCAATTAGCATCTCAAGTCATTGATACTAAACTATCAAAACTTGTCTCAATTTCACGTTAGAACTTGTCGCATTCATTTCCCCCAATTGAGATTAAGATTTCACCCTTTTTCTCCAAGGTTATAATGCCACTCGCAACAAGAGAGAATCCCACTCACAATCATGCATTTCACAATAATAGCGATCATAAGATAGAATAGATGATGCTAACTCTCTCAAAGAAGTTCAAATGCACACATATAGAACCATAGGTTTGCCCTTTGTGTAATTCACCACTATTGTAGAGTTGCAAAGTTTGGAATCACTAAGGACTTGTGGGTATCTATGAAGGTTAGGGTAAATGGAAATTATTGATTTAGTTAAAGTGACTAAAAACTCTCTAACTCTATCATTTTAAATTTATGCACACCGCTCACATTATTGATTTGACTTCACCTTATTTCCCCCTCTCACATCCTAAATCTTCCCCAAGCCATTCATTCCAACACCTTTCTTCTGATATTTTAGCATTCAAGAGGATGGGTAGCATTGATTTAAATTCTTTATCATTCTTTCATCAATCTTTTGGTCATTTCAAGCAATTCTCATGATTTTACTAGGTGCTAGCCCCAAACTTAAGCTCCACACCTCCTTTAAGACTTCATTGTGCACACCCCCAAACTTAGGTCTTTTCCTACATCAATCACCCCTCAATTTCATTTCTTCCCTTCCCCCAAACATAGCCGTTTAGCCTACATCTTTCTTTTCAAAGCATTCAGGGGGGTTGGGTGCCAAAAGAGATGTTTCAAAAAGGGCAAGGTATGTAGCATGGTTGCCAAAGAAAAGGTCAAAGGCTCAAAAGGGTTGACTAGGATTAATGTAAGGGAAGAGATTTTGGTAAAGTGGCAGTTCAAAGAGGGTCTAAGGTCATCTTCCAAGAAAAGCAACATCTAGGATTTCACCTTGAATCATAGTCCGATCAAGTTCTAGACTAAATGCATGCAAAAGAACACATGAAGATCTCACCACAAGGCATCACAAACACTCAAAGTTAAAAGCTATTCTCAAACCCAATTAAAATGAATGACTATTGAAAAGCTATTCCAAATTTCAAGCAATTCATTGGTAAACAAAAATCCAAATAATGAATTTAAAGGTCAACAAAGAAAATATTTGAATTCTCATCCCCTCTCTTCTCAATTTAAATCATTTACCTAGGAAATATTTTTGGTGGTTCCGCTCAAGATAAGTGTGACATCGACTGAACATAAAATAGTAAGACTAACATTTTCCCTTAAGAAAGTGGCCTCTCAATCTATCGTAGGGAATTGCCACCCAGTTCTACAACAAAAACAAAGAAAAGAAAAAAAATTTGCTCCTTGAAAAAGAACTCTGGTATAAAGAATACCTTCACAGTTTATTGGATCAACTATTAACAAAAGAAAGTTTGTTAAGTACACGCTCATGAATCATTGAAAATGGGCACGATGAATCTAAGCGCAAATTTGCAAGTTGCACGGGTATAAGACAATAGGCGTGTAAACTAACCCGATAATGGCTCAATATCATCAAAATATCATCCACAAATATATAAAACAGGCGTATAAGGGAAACCAAATGTATTAATCCAAGTAAACACCCACCCTTAAATAAGCAAATTGAATTGTCCCTAATGCACACAAATACAAATGAGAGAGGGAAGAATGTAAGGGCTCTCCAATAGAAAGAACCACATCAGACTGGCTCTATCACAAAGAAACTACATTTGTGCTTTGTAAAAAGGGTTGCAGCCTCAACTGACTCACAAGCAGCGTGTTTCTAACTGAGTAGCTTCAGTGATTTTCCTAAGGAGTTGTAGTTTCACTTGAGGCTGCAAATAGGTACCTGCAGATGGCATGTATGGCGCAAAAGTCCCCTAATTGATTCAGTTGCCAACTGTCTATCATTTGCATTACAGTTGTGGCCTACAAGTGGAGTGCAACTGAACTGGAAGTCAGAGTCAGAATGCCTTAACTTCTATCCAATTTTTCCAGCTTACTGGTGAGCAATTGTGTTGCACTTGCGGACCATGAATGGTTGCTTGTGTGTCGCAAGTGAGTCCTAGAGTACCTGAAATTCCTAAAAATTTTCATGCCTCAGTATAAAGTGTCTGCATTACACTTGCATAATGCAAATGGACTCATTCATCCCGCAAGTGCTTCCCAAAAACCATCGAGTGAGGATTCGTTTGTTCCTACCTTGAAAAACCTATCAACATATCAAAAATAATAAAAAGTAAAGCAAAAAAATGAAAACAAAAGAAATGCTTGGGTTGCCTCTCGAAAAAGCACTTGATTTAACATCGCGGCATAATAGAAGTACCTCACATTTATGGCTCAGCAAGGTAGGTCAACTCAATCAAAGTGACCTTCTCTGGAACACCCAAATATTGTTTGAATCTTTGGCCATTCACCTAATCTTGTACCATCCTTTCCTTTGAGTTTGATAGCACCATATAGGAAAACTTACATCACCTTAAAGGGGCTGGACCATTCGGACTTCAACTTGCTTGGGAATAAACAAAGCCTTGAGTTGAACAAGAGTACCCACTCCCCTAGAGTAAATTATCGCTTCAACAACCTTTGATCATGGAAATGTTTCATGTGAGCCTTGTAGATAGATGCACTCTCATAGGCTCTCATCCAGAATTCATCAATCTCATTCAAATCCTTAACTCTAGCATGGGCAGCTTTTTCCCAATTTAAGTTCATCTTTTTCAAAGCCCACATTGCCTTATGCTCGAGCTCCACGGGTAAATGGAATGCTTTACCAAATACTAATTGGTACAAGGACATACCAATAGGTGTCTTGAACGTGTAGCCTATATGCCCACAATGCATTATCTAACTTTCTCAATCAATCAGTCCTATTAGCATTGACCATCTTTGACAAGATATTCTTGATTTCATGATTCGATACCTCCACTTGAACACTTGTTTGAAGATCATAGGGGGTTTCAACTTTGTGTTTCGCACCATATTTCTCAAGTAAGGAACTAAACAAGTGGTTGCAAATGTGAGACCCTACATCACTTATGATAGCACGCGGAGTGCCGAACCTTGAGAAGATGAAATTTTTTAAGAACCAGGTGACACTACTTCCTTCATTATTATAAAATGCTACAGCTTCCACCCATTTTTACATGTAATCTACAGCCATAAGAATATACTTGTTCCCATAGAAGCTCACAAATGACCCCATGAAGTCTATTCCCCAAACATCAAACAACTCAACTACTAGAATATGGGTTAAAGGTAGTTCATGTTCTTGAGAAATACCTCCATTGCATTGGTATTATCAAAAAGCTTGACAAGGTCATGTGAATCTTAATGTATGGTTTGATGATAAAAGCCATATTACAAAACCTTGGAGGTTGTCCGCATGCTACTATGGTGGCCTTACATGGGAGAGGAATGACATGCTTCAAGAATAGGCATAATTACCACTTCCTAAATGCACCTATGAATTACACCATCAACACAATGCAAAATAGAGAGGGCCTTGATAATGGAAATTAAGCAAACAAGAAAGAAGGAGGAAAAGATATGAGAATTAATAACTAGGAATTGAAATTATGGGCAACAAGGGGCTAAAACCCTCACCTCCCAATTGATTCCAACAACTAGATACTAATTCAACTCAACTAATCAAGGAACCTAAATGAAATCCACAAGTGGGAGACCTTCGATTAATTAAGTAAAGAAGTTAAACTAACAATTAAGAGAGTCACCCTAATCACTCACTAATTCCTTAAGGGAATTACACTAAGCCTTACACTAGCAACTACAAGTTTTAGAGTATCACTCTTCAATATGCAAAAACTAGTCTTCCAAAATGAAGAAAAGCTACTACTTATACTAGGGAATAAGAAGACACTAGCTATTACAGTTTTGCCCTTAATGAAGTAAGGGCCTTGTTTGGTTGCCTTCTTTTGGGAATTCTTGAATTCCTCCTTCCACTTCACTTTAATGGACCACCCACACATTGTATGCTTTCCTTTGCATGAACATCGTACGTGTCATCTATACCATCCATGCTCGTGTCAACCATGCTATCCATGCTAGTATCATCCTCCCCTTCTTGAAAATGATTCGTCCTCGAATCCAAACCTTAAAGACACATGAGAAGGACAACAACCAAAACATCCTCAAAGCATGAGGGTTAGTACAAGGGTTAGCAACAATATCACCATCAAAGGAGGCACAAATTTGAGATATAACCAAATATCCTTTTCTTCCAATAAAAGCAACTCATCATACAAGGTGCAAAGGTTTTGATTATGATAAACATCAAGAGACAAGGCAAACACAAAGGTCTTTGTGGCATCAAGTATCATATCTAACTTTGGAGCCATAAGACACAATTGTTTCATTATCTCACAAGTAGGCCACACCAAAAGTGGTACAATCACCCATAAGGGTTCATTCGGGTCAAAAAAGTAAAAGACCCATATATCTTTACCTCCATACAAAATAAATCTCACACCACTACGGGTATCATCATAAGCAAAAAGGTAGTAGAGAAAGGTGTTAAGCTCACTATTCTTATCTAGGGCATGACAAAAGATAAGGACACTGATAGATAAGAAGAGACATTTTAAGCATAAAACAATCCTCTTTATAAGACAACTTTCCAAAGAAAGAAAGTGCACCAACAAAGCCATGCAACTAGAATAGTCGAGGGATTTATTAGGAGTCAAATCACTCCATGCCAAATAATACTCCCAAGGAGTTGGGGTCCCTCCTATCATAGAACCAAACATGCTTCCAAAAGTTCCATTTGAAACTTCAACTTGTCCAACCCTATGAAGGTGACAAGGAGCTTTCAATATCCATGGACTCTCCCAAAAATAAATAAGCAACTTAGCATCCACTCGAGGGTTCTCAATTGCAAATACACACTTTAAGAAAAGAATGTTAACAAGATGGCATTCACAATTTGGAACATAAGAGGACGAGATTAAGCATTTCAAGTACACTTCATTATTATTCCTCAAACAAACTCCCACAAAGAATGGATAAACAAATGGAGTCATGCTTTTAAGAATCCATCCTAACACCTCAACTTGTCTAACCACATAAGTGTGACAAGGAGTAGAATACATAAATCGGGCATCACGAATGCACCATGGATTCTTTCCCAAACAATAACTATGGTTGGCATTCAAAACATGAAACACACATAACTTAAGCATATCCAAAACCAACCATGAATACATTGGAGCTATATCATCACTCTCATGGTAGGGTATGAGGTCATACAATTTCCAAAACCTACCTACCATAGGAAAAGTGTCATCATGACTCCAAGGATTGCTTGGAATAAGAGGGGAAGGGTACATACCTTGAAGACGGGCTTTTGAGTCTGCATTCTTGTGCACCACACTTGGTTTCCCAAAGCTTTCCCTCCAATGCATCATTTTGGACCCATAGACTTGGTCTTTGTGTTTCTTCTTAAGAGTTGACTTTCTAGGTAGCTCTATTATTAGGCCTTCAACCCTTTGTTCATGAGGGACTTTGTTCGGATCCTCCTTTAGAAATATTTGTCCATGAACCTGCAAAAGAGAAGGGATGGTACTAGGCAAAATGCTAGCACCATGGTTAGTAGGTAACAGGGGATTGGTATTGGCAAGTCCCAAAATTAAGTGCTCCTTATGCACCTCTTTTAAGTCACTTCTTGGCTCATCAATCTCATACAACTTTCCTTCTTGAGCCAATTCTTTCTTCTCCTTTTTAAGTTCCTCTCTCTTAAGTACTTTCTGAAGCTCCCTCATTATCTTGTAGTCCTCACTCACTTGATAGGGTGTTAAAGGTACAAGAATGTGCCTTCGTCCTCCAAATACAAATGAGTATTTATTGGACTCCACTTGATATCAAACATCCCTACCGGCTAGCCAAGGTCTACAAAACAACATATGACAAGATTGAATGGGCAAAACATCACATAACACCTCATCTCGATACTTGCCAATGCTAAAATTCACGACCACTTGTTTGGTTACCTCTACTTCATAATTCTCAATGAGACATTGAAGTGTGTATGGCTTGGGGTGTCTTTGTGTAGGAAGCTTCATTCTATCAACCATAGTGCAACTCACAACATTAGTACTACTCCTACCATCAATGACCAAGGAACATACCCAATCCATCATCTTGAACCTTGCATGAAATAGGTTCACACTTTGATCAAGTTCCTCTTTAGAAAGATCCCCCATGATTCTCTTTAGATCACAAGAAGAGTTCAAATCCTTCTCTAATTTCTCATCAACAACATTTGAGGTTGCTTCATCATGCCTAACCTTAGGTTCATCACAACCATTCCCAACCTCATACTTTATCACATTTTTAGCACAAGGTTCATCACACAAGATAACATTTGACCTCTTTTGTGGACAATTTCTAGCAATATGTCCTTCACCTTGACACTTATAACATCGAATGATAGAAGGAGAAGAAGATTGAGGTATATCATGATTACCTCCATAGGCTTGGTCTTCCCCTTTTGTGCTGTACTTAGCTTGAATAGCTTGACTACCATCTTGGAACATTGGAAGACTCGCCATGTTGTCACCCATCCCATGATTTGGAACACCTTGACCACCATATCGATCACTTCGATCTTCACACCTTCCTCCTTCATTCCTATACCTATCTCCACTATCCCATTTTCCTTGACATCTCATGATGCCTTGGTTCCTACCAAAGCCTTCGGGTCTTTCCCACCATTCATTCGGGCTAACCTCTTTACACATTTCATCATAAAGAGGGTTTGATAATAGATATCTTGGTAGGGTACTTGTGGGTAGTGTTGTTGGGTTGGAGCATAAGGTACATGCAAGGATGCATGTGATATATTTTGTGGAGGTGCTTGGCTTCTATCTTGGTTTTCCACAAAAGGACTCCTTTGTGGTGGATGATATGGTTGTGTATTTGGATGTGGGGTGACTTGCCTATCATATCTTGGGTTCATTCGGAATGTAGTTTGAGGGTAGGTTTGGTTCCAATTTGGTTGGGGGTAGTATAGGTTGAATTCTTGACCCGAGGTCCTTCTTGTTTCTTCACTTTGACTTGTCATAAGGAACCTCCTTTCATTCATACTATCCATCATTTTTACCCTTTCCTCTATACCTCCAAACCTCCCATTTGTTTCAACCACCCTTTCATTTATATTGGTCACCCTCCTTGACACATTGAAATTCGTCCCCATGTTGTTCACCAAGCTCCTTCCTCCATGGTTATAAGGAAAATGATTAGACATTGTACCTACAAAAATTCAACAAACAATATTAGTAGAGAAAAAGCCTCACATCACTCGTATGTAAACTCTCAACTCATCTTCTATGGCGTCGTCTCAAAATTGGTAGTGAACTAGCTCCACTCAATCAACTCAAGGTCACCTATCCTTTGTGGAGGAGTAGATTCTTGTGACTCTTGAAAGAAGGACGACTTGAAAGACTCTAAACGGACTTGAATCAAGAAATTAATCAACGAAACAAAATAAGAAAAGAAGAAGGAAGAAGCACGAAAGAATTCGAACTCAAGAATTAAGTAACAAAAGTAGGAGAAACTACTTGTTGTTGCTTAATTTGGAGAATCAAAGAGATAATTTGATGTTTAAAAACTAGTTAACAAGTAATTAAAGATGTTAATTAGTTGTTAAATAGTTGAGAAATCTAAGAAAAATGAGTGTAGAAGAAGAAGTTTGAAGTTCCAACACTTAGAAAAAAATTGGGGTCTTAAAAGTTCCAACACTTAGAAAAATTTTGGGGTCCCAAAATTTGAGACCCCTAAAAAAAACTAAGTATGAAAACCTGCAGAAAAAGCCCTCTGAAGTTGGTCTCACGCGCCTGGGTGAGACTGGGCGTGGATTTTTTTTTTTTTTTTTAAATTCCACTTGTGGACCCAACAAACATTTTTGACCACTTTGACTTGGAAAAGTTGGATCAAACGTACCTTTTGGCTTCTTCTTCTTCAAGATGTTCTTGATGAATATCAAAAACACCTAGAACACCAAGAACACACACTAAACACCAATACCTTCAAATGAGCTCGGAATTGGCTCAAATTTTAGGATTAGCTTCCCCTTAACGTAGGGAACAAACCCCAATGATTTTTAAGCTTCAATTCCTCCTTAATCAATAGACCCACTTTCAAAGTTTGTAAAGCTTTAAAAGCTCAAAACACTTTAATGGCAACTCCACTTCTACAACTCCAAATCGCACGAAATTTGAAATTTAGACTCAAAAAATACTAGGGAACAAGGATCTAGTGTCAAAAACAAGAAATCAAACAAGAAAAAATTTTGGATTTTTTTTTTTTTTTGGATTTTGAAGATATCAAATTCCCAAGACTTAGATTTGTGGAAACAAACCTAAACCGAGCTCAGATACCAAATGATAACGGAAATACAACAAACAAGAAGAAACGAAGGAAAAGATATGAGAATTAATAACTAGGAATTGAAATTACGGGCAACAAGGGGCTAAAACCCTCACCTCCCAATTGATTCCAACAACTAGATACTAATTCAACTCAACTAATCAAGGAAACCTAAATGAAATCCACAAGTGGGAGACCTTCGATTAATTAAGTAAAGAAGTTAAACTAACAATTAAGAGAGTCACCCTAATCACTCACTAATTCCTTAAGGGAATTACACTAAGCCTTACACTAGCAACTACAAGTTTTAGAGTATCACTCTTCAATATGCAAAAACTAGTCTTCCAAATGAAGAAAAGCTACTACTTATACTAGGGAATAAGAAGATACTAGCTATTACAGTTTTGCCCTTAATGAAGTAAGGGCCTTGTTTGGTTGCCTTCTTTTGGGAATTCTTGAATTCCTCCTTCCACTTCACTTTAATGGACCACCCACACATTGTATGCTTTCCTTTGCATGAACATCGTACGTGTCATCTATATCGTCCATGCTCGTGTCAATCATGCTATCCATGCTAGTATCATCCTCCCCTTCTTGAAAATGATTCGTCCTCGAATCCAAACCTTAAAGACACATGAGAAGGACAACAACCAAAACATCCTCAAAGCATGAGGGTTAGTACAAGGGTTAGCAACAATATCACCATCCAAGGAGGCACAAATTTGAGATATAACCAAATATCCTTTTCTTCCAATAAAAGCAACTCATCATACAAGGTGCAAAGGTTTTGGTTATGATAAACATCAAGAGACAAGGCAAACACAAAGGTCTTTGTGGCATCAAGTATCATATCTAACTTTGGAGCCATAAGACACAATTGTTTCATTATCTCA
The DNA here is from genome assembly GCA_003996215.1 of Jaltomata sinuosa. Classification (NCBI taxonomy): domain Eukaryota; kingdom Viridiplantae; phylum Streptophyta; class Magnoliopsida; order Solanales; family Solanaceae; genus Jaltomata; species Jaltomata sinuosa. Next base: position 101,988 of record QJPP01003340.1, read on the forward strand.
CAAGTAGGCCACACCAAAAGTGGTGCAATCATCTATACCATCAATGCTCGTGTCAACCATGCTATCCATGCTAGTGTCAGGCCTCATCCAAATAAAACTTGTAGACGTCATGCAAAACTTTATTTCTTTGATGAGAAGTCAAATTCTTGGGCATTTATCACTTGCCAAAAAGTTGGCAAAGTTAGCAAACCAAGGAACTAAGACATGGGATGACACCAAGACGTATTCATCTGAGAAGACATCATTTATTTTGAGATCCCCTTGGTCAAAACCATTTTCCTCTAACCTAGAACAGTGATATGCAACTTGATTTTCACATGCCCTTCTGTCCTTCACTTTAAAGCCAAACTCTTGCAACAAGAGGACCCATCTAATAAGTCTCAGTTTAGAATCTTTCTTGTCCATCATATAATAAATTATGGCATGGTCCATATTCACCACGACTTTACTCCGCAAAAAAAAATCTCAATTTAAAAAGCAAAAGCCACGGCAAGTAGTTCTTGTTTCATCACCGTGTAATTTGATTGAGCCCCATTCAAGGTTTCGCTAACATAGTAGATCAGGTGAAAGATCTTATCCTTTCTTTGACAAAGCACAGACCCTAAGGTTTCGCATACTTGCATCATATATTGATTCGAATGATTTCAACCAGTCGAGAGCCACAATAATAAGGGCAGAAGTGAGTTTCTCCTTCAAGTATTTAAATGCTTTCATACATGCATCATCAAAATCAAATTTGGAGACTTTCTCCGAAAACTTACACAAAGGGCAAGAAACCTTTGAAAAATCCTTGATAAACCTCTGATAGAACCCCACGTGGCCCAAGAAATTTCTCACGCCCTTAATGGTGGTGGGTGGAGGCAATTGGGATATAACTTCAATTTTAGCTTGATCCACTTGAATACCATTTAAGGAGATCTTGTAGCCCAATACGAAGCCCCCATTTACCATAAAATAGCTCTTTTAACAATTCAATACCAAATTAGTTTCCTCACACCTTTTCAAAATGTTGCCCAAATATGACAAGAAATCCTCAACATTCTCCAACCATGGAAAAATCATCCATAAAGATTTTCATGGTATCTTCCACCATGTCGGAAGATACATCTATCATGCATCTTTGAAAGGTAGCTGGGGAATTACATAGACCAAATGGAATTCTTTTGAAAGAAAATATGCCATAAGGGCAAGTAACTGTGCTCTTTTCTGGATCCTCTGAGGCAATAGAGATTTGATTGTACCCTAAATATCCATCTAGAAAAGAATAGTAGGCACGCCCTACAAGCCTATTTAGCATATGATCATAAAGTGAAGGGGAAAGTAAACCTTTTGGGTCCATGATTGAGCTTACGATAGTCCTTACACACACGCCATACGATCTTCGCTCTCAAGGATATTAACTCATTTTTATCATTTGGTACCACTATGATACCACCTTTATTGGGCACACATTGCACCGGGCTCACCCAAGGGCAATCCGCAATTGGAAATACAACTCTTGCATCCAACCACTTAATAATTTCTTTCTGCACCATCTCTTACATTGGTGGATTGAGTCGCCTTTATTGCTCGATGGATAGAGTGAAATATTCTTGAAGGTTAATTTTATGAGTACAAATGCCTGGTGTAATCCCAATAATGTTGGAAATTGTCCGCCCCTTGGCCCAAATATGTTTCCTCAATATGGACAACAAGTCTTATATACATATGATACAAATGACCAACTGATCAGTGGTAAAAGAGGAGTCCCATGCTAGGCAATTTAACTCATGAGATGCTGCCTTCATAATACATAAATTGGGATTGACCCATGCTAGGTTTTTGCCCCTAGGCTGCCACCCATAAGTACATAAATAAGGATTGACCCATGCTAGGCTTTCACCCATGGGCTGCCACCCACACTTATACAGATTACTTCATAGAGTTTCTTTAATCTTTGAGATCATTCTCCTGGTGGTCATAATCATTATTGAACTCGAAACTATGCACCAGTAGTGTAAGACACGTGAATATTCATTTAAGGCACTAACAATAACATAAGTAGTAACTGTAACATCAATGCTAAAGGGTACTTAGGAAACTCACTTTGTTGGTAGTAACACAAGTATAAGACTTCATTCCAAGGAGTATGAAACTGAAAAACCTTACATTCCTTGTTGTGCAACTCGGATATTACAACGAATTAAGCTTCTCCCTTTAAGATTATTTATCTATAATGAAATAAGTGGCAAAATTAGTATTAGTAGCTAATTAACCAATTTGGGCTACTTGATCTCACTAAATCAGTAACTGGGCAGTAAGCTCATAATTGATCAAATCAAGAGTGTTCTTTTCACCCCTTCTCTTTTATCACGTCTATATATTGTACGACCTTCTCATAAGGTCCCTCGAAACTCCTCCGACTTCACAACATATACAAAATAGTAGTACATAACAGTTTGCAGGCAACAAGTTAACATAACACCCAGTTAAGTGGTGTATCACCACACCCTCCTTCCATACTTCATGACAACTACACACATCCCCTTCTAAGATCAACAAAGTTGTCCCCAATATAAACATATAAACAGCCCCTAAAACAGCCCCAAACATCCTTCAACATAATAAGAAAATATCAAACGCAAGAATTTTCCAATCATTACCCCATGGTTCTTGACACAAATACATACAGAATTGTCCACTAAACTTGTATAAAGAGGGGCAAAAATGGGCAGTAACTTTACCTCAAATTCTGAAAATCTGTTCTCCTAACTTGTACTTCTTCAAGAGCTTGAACTCTCCTTAAACTTAGCTTGAAAAGAGGGAGAATAATTAAGAACAATAATGGAATTTTATGGATGCTATGTGAATCTAAGAGAGAGAGAGAAAGAAGGAACTTCTGAAATCTGATTTTTCCACATGTTAAAAAAACGAGTGAAATGAGCTGATCTTAACCCCTTTAAAGGGGACCTGCTTTGGCCGACTTTCCTTGCTTATTTTGAGCCACAAATTGTCAAGTAGGTGATACACCTACTTGGCCATTTAACATGGGCTTTTGTGGACTTAAACTTGTTGGGCCTTGGCTGCCGATTCTTCCTCTTTCTTTCACTTCTTTGGGCCAGATTCATTTAAGTGGGTGATGGGTGTACTTGGCCCTCTAAGCGAGTCAAAATAGTCTTAGTAGGTTATGCACCTACTTGGTTCTTTAGGCTGGTCAATAAGTCAAAGAAGGTGACGCACCTACTTGTCACATACTAGCTTAGTTAAGTCAAACAAGCATCTCACTTATTTTATTCAATTTTCTAATTCATAATCCCTTTTGCTTTAACTTAACACTTCACTTTAAGCTTTAGGCTCAAATACCACCTTTCTATCTCAAGCTTAAATACTTCCGTCGAGATCAACTTGGCCGTAGATGTACTGAAATGTATGAGGCATTATGATACCATCCAAACCTATTCTAAACCATCACTAATCATATAAGAAACTTGGCCCTTTACTTATAAAACAAGGCTACATCAAATGAATAAAACTAGTATACACAGAATACGGGGTGTTACATCCTCCCCCCCTTAAAAACATTCATCCTCGAATGTTAGCATAGTTAACCAGCCCAAACAAGTTCAAGCCTAAGTTAAGTACTACTATTAGCCATATAATACATATAGACTTATACTTACTTGTCAATATCTCAACTCAATATTTTTATCTTTCTCATCGGACTGAAATAAATGAGGATATTTGGATTTCATTGCTTCTTCCGCTTCCCATGTAACTTCTTCTACTTGTTGGTTTCTCTACAATACTTTTACAGAAGCGACTTCTTTATTTCTTAACTTCTTAACTTGTCGATCTAGAATAACAATGGGTACTTTTTCATAAGTGAGATATTATGTAACTTGTACACCTTCAATAGGAGTAATACGACATGGGTCACCTATACACTTTCGAAGCATCGAGACATGAAATACCAGGTGAATTGTTGCAAGCTCTTGGGATAGCTCTAACTCATATGCGACTTGGCCAACTCTCCGAATAATCTTATATGGCCCTATATAGCACGGACTCAACTTTTCTCTTCTACCAAATCTCATCACCCCTTTTATTGGTGACACATTCAAGAATACCCAATCTTCTTTGGCAAACTCCAGCCCTCTTGTTCTAATATCTGCATATGATTTGTCTTGACTTTGAGCCGTTGCTAGACACTGTTGTATCACCTTAACTTTTTGCATAGCTTGATGAACTAGATCCAGCCCAAATAAGGCAGTTTCACCCACTTCAAACCATCCAATTGGTGATCTGCACTTCCTCTCATATAAAGCTTTATAAGGTGCCATTTTGATACTTGAATGGTAGCTATTGTTGTAAGAAAACTCAATAAGAGGCAAATAGTCATCCCAACTACCTTTGAAGTCTAATACACAATCTCGCAGCATATCCTCAAGTGTTTGGATTGTACGTTATGCCTGACCATTTATTTGAGGGTGAAAAGATGTATTTAAATTCACTTGTGTCCCCAAACTCTCCTGAAATGACTTCCAAAAATTTGCGGTGAATTGAGCTCTCCTATCAGATATAATAGAGATTGGCACTCCATGTAGTCAAATTATCTCTTTAATATAAACCTAGCATACTCTTCAACTGTATAAGTAGTCTTGATCGGCAAGAAGTGTGCTGATTTGGTGAGTCTATCAACTATTACCCATATGGAATCCAATTTCCTAAATGAGCGGGGAAAACCAGTGATAAAATCCATGTTGATCATGTCCCACTTCAAAACTGGAAGATCCATACATTGCATATAACCCCAGGCTTTTGGTGCTCTACTTTAATTTGTTGACAATTTGGACATTGAGCAACAAATTCTGCAATGTTCTTCTTTATGTCATTCCACCAATACACTCCTTTCAAGTCATGATACATTTTAGTTGAGACCGGATGGACGGCATATCTTGAATGATGTGCTTCTGTCATAATTTTCTTCATTAGTCCATTAACATTAGGTACACACAACCTGTTTTAGCATCATAGTACTTTGTCTTGCGTGAGCTCAAATGCCTTTGTCACACCTTGTCATACATTCTCCTTAAGTTGTAATAGAATAGGATCCTTATATTGCTTCTCTTTTACTTCAGCTACTAATGAAGATTTTGTCGTATTTTGCACAATAATCCCTTCACCTGGAGATTCAAGAAGGCAAATCCCCAAGCTAGCTAGTTGGTATATCCTTAGCTATTCTTTGTCTTTCCATGGACTGCTGTAGGTGTTTGCCATCATCTTACGACTTATAGCATCAACTACCACATTTGCATTCCTCGGATGATACAAGATATCAAAATCATAATCTTTTAATAACTCAATCCATCTTCGTGGCCTTAGATTCAGATCTTTCTGCTTAAAAATATATTGTAAACTCTTATGGTCAGTATATATGTCAACATAAACCCCATACAAGTAGTGGAGCCATATCTTCAAAGCAAATACAACCGCTGTTAGCTCTAGATCATGTGTTGGATAATTTTTCTCATGTGACCACAACTGTCTTGAGGCATAAGCTATTACTTTACCATGCTGCACCAATACACATCCTAAGTACACTCCCAAAGCATCACAATACACTGCATATCCTTCTGTGCCTTCTAGAAGTACCAATACAGGTGTAGAAGTCAACTTATTCTTCAGCTCTTGGAAGCTTCTTTCGTATGCATCGCTCTGTTGAAACTTGGCTGCCTTATGCGTTAACTTTGATAAGGGTGCAAAAATGGAAGAAAATCCTTCAACGAACCTTTTATAGTAACCTTCCAACCCAAGAAAACTACGAACCTCCGTAGGTGTTGTAGGTCTTGGCCAGTTCTTCATGGCTTCTATCTTTTGAGTATCAACCCTTATTCCTTCATCGGAGACAATATGACCCAAGAATGCCACAGATTTTAACCAAAATTCACAGTTAGAGAACTTTCCATATATCTTACGATCATGAAGAATCTGTCACACCTGTCGAAAGTGATTAGCATGGTCCTCTTTTGATCTTAAATAGACAAAGATATCATCTATGAATAAAATCGCGAGCACATCCAAGAATGTCTTGAACACCCTATTCATCAAATCCATAAAAACTACCGGTGCATTTGTTAGCCCAAATGACATAACTAAAAACTCAAAATGACCATGCTGCATTTGAAAAGTTGTCTTGGGTATATTTTTCTCTTTGACTTTTACTTGATGATAATTTGACCTCAAGTGAATCTTTGAGAAACACTTAGCATCCTATAGTTGATCAAACAAATCATCAATTCTAGGGAGGGGATATTTGTTTTTAATAGTCACCTTATTCAGCTGGTGATAGTCAATACAAATTCTCAATGAACCATCTTTTTTATATACAAATAAAACCAGACATACTAGGCCTTATGAATCCCTTTTCTAAAAAGTCTTTTAATTACTCCTTCAATTCTCATAATTCTTTCGGGGCCATCCTATACAAAGGGATGGAGATAGGTTGAGTACCTAGAACCACATCAATACCAAACTCTATTTCTCATCTGGAGGCAAACCTGGAAGCTCATCGGGAAATACATCAGAAAATTCATTTACCACTAAAATGGATTGAAGAGTTAGTGACTCCGCATCTACATCTCTCACTCTAATAAGATGACATATATACCCTTTGGACATCATCTTCTTTGCCTTAAGATAAGAAATAAACTTACCTCTTGGCACCCCAACATTACCTCTCCATTCAAGGACTGCCTCTTTTGGAAAATGGAAATGCACCCTCTTAGCTCGATAATCTACCGTGGCATAATAAGAAGCCAACCAATCTATACCCATAATAACATCAAAATCTACAATTTCTAGATCAACAAGGTCAGCCAATGTATCACGATCACAAATAGTTACTATGCAATTATGATAACTCATCGTAATACTCCTCAACACTTTTGGTACCTTGTTGAAGGAGGTACACCTTCTTTAGAACCTCTTGATGATAAGTAGGTGTAACATACCTCACTTCCATAAGTGCTAGCAACTCTTACCATATAGGCAAATCATAAACAAGATCTCAAGCTCGTTCTCTCACCTTGGACTCCCACCATGTGGATACATATCCATCAAATTGAGTAAAGGCATATTTAGCTTTCATAGCATCCTAATTGTTGTTGGTAAGAAATATCCGCTCACTTTGCACTCGCCATTCAAGGAATTCTTTCGGATCACTACTATCTTTGAAGGTTGGAAGAGTAACCTTGATGGTATTCAAACTCCATTCATGGTCGCCACGATCTCCTTGTCGATATCCATACCTACCATCGTAGTGGCCACCATATCTATAACCTCGATAACCATATTGATCACCGTTGCTGATGTGCTGTGGGTTTGCGGCACTTTCGACGCTTGAAACTTGGAATTGGAGTATGTTCTTCAGTGATTTTTAGTAGTTTTGATGTATTTTTGAGTCTTGTGCAGGAAAACATGGTTTGGAGACTAAGTGCAGAAAAATACTGATATTTGGGATGAAACTGACTTCTACGACTCAACTCTATGAGTCATGAATCATTTTACGAGTTGTAGAAGCCAGTCGTGGAAAGAGTACTGCAGATGTAGTTGGAGCCTGAGTTCTACGAAATGTTTCCACGAGCCATGGACTCATGAGTCGTGATTCCTGCTCATAGAACCTGATTAGAGAAGGAGCAAAAGTCTGAGATTGATGACTCAATTCCATGAGCCTTGATTCAAGTCACGAGTCATAGAATGAACTCGTGGAAGGGAACCCGCAAAATAACAAATATTCTGAGTTTCACAAGTACAGACGATGACCCATAGAAACTTCCACGGACCATCGACTGTGTTCGTGGAAGCTGTCGATTCTAGTTTTCCTAGTTTAGTTAGGATATGATTTTTAATGTCTATAAATACCTTTCCTAGGTTTTCTTTTACACGTTATGCTCGATATAATTATAGGAAACACATTTGAAAACACTTGTTATTGTTTAGTTCTTGGTTTTGAGAGATTAACACACCCTTTGTCTCTTGATTATTGATTGTTCTTCAATTATTCAAGCTTCCAGATTTCTTTATTTCTAATTGTAAGTATATTATCATGAACGTATCAATAAATTCTGATTTTTTACTTATGAACATGAGTAGCTAAATCCACAACTAGGGTTGTGGGAACCATGAAGGGTTAACAAAGTAGGTAAAGTAGATGGTAATTCTAGGGCGATGTTTATGCATGTATTGTTCTTCCCTTCATTTTGATTGCTTTTTAATGGTGCACAACATTAGAACTTGCCTTATCATTACTTGCCGGACCAAGGAGGTAACGAATGGGAAAAGAGTTGTTCAACGACGGAGATTTGAAGCTATAAACTCTCATCTAATAGCTTGACCTTGTCCGAGAATAGCTAATCTGGGATCTAGGGTAAGGGTTAGTAAATCATACACCTACGGCTGGACCAAGGCATGTGGTGAAATTCACATATCTGTCGGACCAAGGATTTAGGTGAACCTAACTTATCGATTCTAAATTCTAAGCACCAAGATAGTTTACTAAGTACAACGCCTTACAGTTATGATCTCAGTCATCTCTCCCATTGATTACAACTCTTAAAACTGTTATGTGTTACTTGTCTAAATTCTATTTACAATTACTACTTGTTCCTTCAAACCCCCCTTTTGAGGGAAATAAATGACTAAGAGCGAGAGTAAACACTAATCAACCATAGTCCTACCATATTCCCTGTGGGATTGACCCCAATCTTCATTGGGTTCTATATTTGAATAGCGATCGCTTATGCTTTTAAGAGGAGGTGTAATTTGGGCGTATCAAATTTGGGTTCCGTTGCTGGGAATACGGTTTAGGATTAAGAGAGATTGTGTTTATTTCACTATTAATCCTTATTTCCTAATTGTACTTTTTCTATTATTTTTGTTTTATTCTACAGGTTGCACACTAGTGCATGCCCAGTACAAAGAGTTAAGGCAATCCCAATCCCACATGATCCTAAACTCCCTAGAACTTTAAGAAACATGGCTAAAAATGGAGAGCATGAGACACCAGAGCAGATCACAGCTTGGTTGTTGGCTGAAGTAGAGCAGAGGAAAAAACTAGGGGAAGACATCCTTGCTGCTGAAGATGCTACAATTGCAGCAAACTTTGCAACTCGAAATATGGTAGCTGAGCAAACAAGGCAAGCACGACAACAAGATGTGAGAGACGAGGCAGCAACTAGATGAAATTTACCATAGAATAGGGGCTGACAGATACAACTATCGAGGTATGCCCCTCGCTACTACGAGGACAATGATGATGTGGAGAAAGTGGGCATTACTGAACCCATAGTGTTGCCACCACTAACTGAGGGAATGAAGTTTGACATCACCAGCACCATGATCTAGTTGCTGAACCTGAAGGGACTATATCTAGCCTACAGAAGATGCAAATCTACATGTGAATTTTTTTTCCTAAATTTGCAAAGCTTATGATTTACTAGGAGTGGGGCAAGATGCTATTAGACTGAGACTATTTCCATTCTTATTGACTGGAGAGGCAACTGTGTGGCTCTCAAAATTGCCCGATAATTCCATATACACATGGCATGAGTTGAAGACTCAATTTTTGGAGCGGTTCATTCCTCCATCAAGGATGTTGCAACTAAAGCAAGAAGTCTATAATTTTAAGAAACTACATGCAGAGGCATTATATGAGACATGGTTGAGGTTCAATAAGAAGCTGAAACAAGTTTCAAAACACGGAATCCCCTCACATCATTTGATAGAGATCTTCTACAAAGCATTGAATGCCAACACAAAAGCAGTAGCTGACACTGTAACTGGAAGAGCATTCATGGAGAACTCGTATATTGAAGCCTCTAAGATGCTTGACCGGGTGAGCAAGACTAACAGAGCATGGCATACTGGAGAGTTTGAGACCCCATTAGGTACATACGCGGTTAGAAAGTCCATTGAACTTAATGATTTGCAAGACATAAAATAGGAAGTTGATGAATTGAAGACAAGCATTGGGTTGATTGCAAAGAAAATCCTAGATGAGGGAGTAGAACAGGTGATAGCTATCGGTTCACATGGGAAGGCACCAAGGCCAGAAGATTACTAATCTGATGAGGAGGTTAGTTGTCTGAACAAAGATAGAGATGACCACTACAATCGGTTCGGCTACAGAGATAGGAGCTGATCTAGAGACAGGGATGGTGACTAGCATAAAAAGGATGTCTACAAGAATGATAGAAGTGGTCTGTATTTCCCTCCTATAAATTGCGAAGATAGACCTGAACAACCAACCATGAGGGAGTTACTCACCAAAGTATTTCAAAAGGTTGATTCTATGGATGCAAGCATGAAAGAGATGTGAGCTGACCTTTCGAGTATGAGTCAAAAAGTGGAGGCTCATTTTGTCTCCATAAAGGAGCTTGAAACCCAGATGCACTAGATGTCTACTAGCATAAATCCGAATCAAAAGGGTACTCTCCCAAGTGACACCATTCAAATCCGAAGAATGATCGACAGGTTATGGATGTGACTACTCGAAGCAGAAAATAGACTGTTGACCCTCCTATGCCTATAGTTGTTGATGAGCCAGTCGAGTCTAAAAAGGATAATGCTGAAATTATGGTCAAGTCTAAGGAAAAGGATAGCAGTAAAGGGCCAAGTGAGAGGAAGTCTTCTGAGTCGAAATAAAAAAACAAAGAGGTTGCACCAGTCTTGAAGCCCATGTCATTGCCTCCTCCACCTTACCCACAGAGATTGAAGAAAAAGGTTAAGGATGATAAATTTCACAAGTTCATCTCCATGCTAAAACAACTTTCAGTCAATATTCTTTTAGTTAAAGCATTAGAGCAGATGCCTAGATATGCTAAATTCATGAAGGATCTGGTGACTAGGAAGAGAACGGTGAGTTTTGAGCTAGCTGATAATCTGCACCATTATAGTGCAATAGCCTCCCGTTCTTTGGTGCAGAAAAAGGAAGATCTTGGAGCTTTCTACTTTGCTAAAGCATTGTGTGATCTTAGTTCTAGTATCAATCTAATGCCACTAGTAGTGTTTAATTAGTTGGGCTTGGGATTCCCCAAACTGATGACAATGTGACTTCTTATGGCAGTTCACATAGTGAAATGTGAAATGGCTGGTGGAAATTCTCTATGATGTGCTTGTGAAAGTTGATACTTTCATCTTCCCTGTGGATTTTGTGATTCTTGACTTCGAGGTGGATTTTGAGGTTCGTATCATCTTGGGACGACCATTTCATGCTACCAAACACGCTTTAGTTGATTTGGAAACTGGCAGATGAAGTTTAGGCTAAATGATGAGGTGGTTACTTTCAACGACTACAAGTCTATGAAGCATCAGGATGATATGCAAGTGCTTTCAGTTATTGATGTGGTTGATTAGGATCAGTTAATTGTGCCTGTTGAGGAGAGACTTAGTATTGAAGCACTTGCAGCTGTGATTATGAATTTTGACGGAGATGATATTGAGGAATATGATGAGATGGTAGAAGCACTTGCAGGTATGGGATCTTATACATATGCTCCAAAAAAGCTTGATTTGGACTTGAAGAATCGACAGACACCGCCTTCCAGACCATCTATTGAGGAGCCTCCAGTCTTGGAGCTCAAGGCACTTCCATCTCACCTTCGATATGTGTTCCTAGGAGCTAATGACACTTTGCCAGTTATTATTGCTGCAAATTTAAGAGTAGGGAAAGTTGAAGCTCTAGTTTCTGTGTTGAGAAAGTTCAAATGGGCCATTGGTCGGTCTATTGCCAATATCACTGGGATTCCGCCTGGAATACTCACTCATAAAAGTCAGCTAGACCCAGATTGCATTCCTAGTATTGAGCACCATCGTAAGTTGAATCAGCCTATGCAAGAGGTTGTCAAGAAGGAGATTATCAAGTGGATGGATGCAAGTATGGTTTATCCAATTGCAGATAGCAAGTGGTTGAGCCCAGTTTAGTGTGTGCCAAAGAAGGGTGGGAATTAGGGGTGGCAGCAGACACGGAACTGGGACTACCAAATTGGGATGTTCCAGAACTGGACCGGAATCGGGGTCACCAACGGCCGGATGACCGAGAACCAGGACGAAACCAATACCGGGTGTACTAGGACTCTTACCCGTACCCATCCTGGACCGGTACCTATCAGGACCGGACCAGACTGGTACCGAACCGGTATACCGCCCCCCTTTTTTTATTTATAATTTGATTATTTATAATTGAAAAATTTTAAAAATATATATATTATTTTATATTTCTTTTAAAAGTATAACTTAATAAGTTAGACTTTTTTTAAAGTTTAAATTTGAAATTTTAAACTCTTAAAGTTTAAATTTTCAAACTCTTGAGTCTTAAAAATTTAAATTTAATTTTCAAACTATAACTAACTTAGTAACTTACTTACTTAAGTTTGAAACTTTTTAAACTATATCAAACTTTTAATTTTCAAACTTTTTAAATTTCAAATTATAACTTAAGTTTGAAACATTTAAAAATTGAAATATATAAAAAAGACTTGTATTAAATTGAAGACAATAATTAAAAAAATTAAGGCGAATAGCCTATAATTTTATTCATAAAAATTAAATAGTACAATTTGTATTACAAATATTAGAAGAGGACCTAATCTACACAGCCACCTTCTAGGAAGGGTTCCGTTTGAATTAGGCCTCGAATTATCATACTAATATTTGAAGCTTTAAATATAGTCTTGGCGTAGAGATTCTAACATTTCTCTGGTAACATTTTCTGGAAGTGGTTGTTGTGCTTGATCCTCCAATGCATCTATGCCGTCTTCACTAGAATTTACCAAAATATTATCTATATCATATTTAAATTGGGCAGGTAAACTAGGACGCCCATAATTTTTTCGCTTGGCATTGATCCAATCTCTAAAAAATACCGATATCTCCAAGCTGTCTGATGCTAATGAATACCTATGCTCCCCAATTTGAAATCTTGCTACACTAAAAGTGCCCTTCGAAGCTACTGAAGATGCTTGAATAGCTAGCAAATCTCGAACCACCAGTTTAAGTTTTGGAAATGACTTGCCGTGAGTCCTCCACCATTCTAAAAGTTGAGGTTTGCCTTGTGCATCCTTAATACCTTCTATTCCCTGATTAAGATATTCATCAAAATCATTCCTTTCATTAGAAGTAAGACCAAGATAATTTTCTATCATATCATCAATATCATCTTTATTTGAATATCTACGCCTAGAACTTGTAGGTTCTACATTACGTACTACATCATTTATTCTACTAGAATTATACAAGTCATACAATTTTCTAGCTTCAATTCTTATGCTATCTTTAACATCGGACAAACTAGGTATTTTGTCAGCTTCGTCACCTTCGTTATTTTGGTTATTTATAATATCTAAAATATCTAAATTTGAATATATTTTACAACCATTTGTGCTGCACCTATTTCTTTGTAAGTTGAGTTTAATAAAAAAGCAGTTAAATAAATTTGAGGAATAGGAAAAAAATATTTTGTAAATTTTTTAATCATTGCCTTAATGGACTCTTTAAACCGTGGAATATTTTTGTATTGAAAAATTTATCAGAAATAGCACATATATTTGGTAAAACTGAACAAATAGTTGGATAATAAAGTCCAGATATTTGTTTTGTAGCTAAATAAAAAACTTTTAAAAATTCTTTAAGTTCATATACGTCATCCCAATCTTTTTCAGTAATTCTGTAATCCATATTTGAATTATGAGCATTCCAAATCAATGTAAAGACTTTCTATATTCATAAGCAACTTTAAGCATTTCATATAAAGAATTTCATCTAGTAGACACTATTTTTGGAATTATTCTAGGGGGAATTCTAATTCACGATACCGATTTTCAAACTCTACACTTCTAGACTTTACTTGACATTTAAAAATAAAATGACATGTAGCTTCACATTATATACAACCATCATTATACATTGCTATACCATCTCTAACAATCAAATTATATATGTGTGCAGCACACCTAATATGAAAACCGTCATTATAAATAGGGCAAAGTGTCGGTTTTAGTTTATCAACAATATTTGTATTATTAGAAGCATTATCAAGGGTGACAGTAATTATTTTATTACAAATTCCATAAAATTGTAAAACATCTATGTCACGCCTTAAATTCCATTTAGACGGACAGACACTCGATACCCTAAAGGCCTGAGAGAATCAACTTATAACCTGTGATTTATCATGCATATAACTATGACAATTAAGAAGCTTTGACTATAGATAAGCTGCCTGAATAATAAGAACAACATAGATAGGCCTAAAACTTATGTACACGATCTGGCCATTGAGGCCACAATTGTTAAGAGCAAAGACATAACTAAGCTTTACTTTAACATTGGTCTACAAAGCCTCTACAAGATAAACAAACTTATTTTAGGTCAGGACAGGGCCCCGCCTTACCCTTAACTATACAATACCAAAACTATATACCAAAGACTCGGTAAAGCCCCGAATCACCTAGAGCTCACCAACAGCAGCCGAGTGTCCTGTGCTCCTACTGGGGAGGTCTACTAGCTAGAATACATGTGCCTGTGGCATGAAATGTAGCATCCCCCATGAGGGACGTCAGTACGAGAGAATGTACTGAATATGTAAGGCATAAAGTAAACTATATGTAAACAAGAGTTCAAATAGAATTAGGTATCAGTGCATAAACGTGTAAATAAGAACAGAAGATCAGATTTGCTTACACTTGTTAAATCATGTATATTACATTCTTTTGGTTACTCTTTTTTGCTTTATAATCATTGTAAGGCATGTGATACATGTGACCAACTGATCAGTGGTAGAAGACGAGTCCCATGCTAGGCAATTTAACCCCTGGGATGCTGCCCTTGTAAATATACAAATTGGGATCGACCCATGCTAGGCTTTCACCCCTAGGCTACCACCCACACATATACATATTACTTCATTTAGTTTCTTTAATCTTTGAGATTGTTACTTTGGTGGTTGTAATCTTTATTGAGCTCAAAACTATGGACCAGTAGTAGAAGACATGTGAATATGCACTTAAGGCAGTAATAATGATATAAGGAGCAAACGTAACATCAACGTAATGTTTAGGAGCTTATATGACACAATGAACCTAATTTGGCTTAGAGAATAACTCACAAAGCTTGCTGTTGAAAGTAGCTTTACTAGGAAGAGCACTTAGGAAACTCACTTTGTCGGTAACAACACAAATATAAGAGTTCATGCCAAGGAATATGAAACTGAAAAACCTTACATACCTTGTTGTGTAACTAGGATATTACAATGAATTAAGCTTCCCCCTTACAGATTATTTATCTACAATGAAATACGTGGCAAAACTAGTATTAGTAGCTAGTTAACCAATTTGGGCTACTTGATCTCACTAAATCAGTAACTGGGCAGTAAGCTCGTAATTGATCAAACCAAGAGTGTTCCTTTCACCTCTTCTCCTCTAAACATATCTATATACTGTACGAACTTCTCATAAGGTCCCTTGAAACTCTTCCGACTTCACAACATATACCAAACAACATACCTTGCAGACAGCAAGTTAACATAACACCCAACTAAGTGGTCTATTATCACACCCTCCTTCAATACAACTTCACACACCCTTTTACAAGTTCAACCAAGCTGTCCCAAATATATATACACATAAAACTGCTCCTAAAACAGTCCCAAACATCCTTTAAAATAATAAGAAAGTATTTTAACTCAAGGATTCCAATCACTACCCCATGGTTCTTGACACAAATACATACAGAATTCTCCATCAAACTTGTATATAAAAAGGGGCAAAAAGGGGCAGTAACTTTACCTCAAATTCTGAAAATCTGTTCTCTTAACTTGTACTTCTTCAAGAGCTTGAACTCTCCTTCAACTTAGCTTGAAAAGAGGGAGAATACTTAAGAACCCTAATGATATTTTATGGCTTCTATGTGAAGCTAAGAGAGAGAGAAAGAAAGAACTTCTAAAATCTGATTTTTTTCGAAGTTAAAATTAGTGAAATGAGCTGATCTTAACCCCTTTAAAGGGGAAATGCTTTGGCTGACTTTCCTTGCTCATTTTGGCCACAAAATTTCAAGAAAGTGATACACCTACTTGGCCATTTAACATGGGCTTTGTTGGACTTAACCTTATTGGGCCTTGGCTGCCAATTCTTCCCCTTTCTTTCACTTCTTTGGGCTAGAATTTATTCAAGTGGGTGATGGGTGTATTTGGCCCTCTAAGCTAGTCAAAATAGTCTTAGTAGGTGATGCACCTACTTAGTTCTTTAGGCTGGTCAATAAGTCAAAGTAGGTGATGCACCTTCTTATCACCTACTAGCTTAGTTAAGTCAAGCAAGCAGCTCACTTATTTTATTCCATTTTCTAATTTCTAATCCCTTTTGCTTTAACTTAACACTTCACCCTAAATATTAAGCTCAAATACAACCTTACCATCTCGAGTTTAAATACTTTTGTTGAGGTTAACTTGGTCGTTTACGTGCTGAACTGAATGGGGCATTACAACACCTCCCAATACACATTAAACTATCATTGCTCATATAAGAAACTCGGTCCCTCACCTATACGACAAGGCTATGTCAAGTGATATATGAATAGGACTAGTATATGCAGAATACGGGGCGTTACAATCTATAATAGTTTGAGCTATATAACTACCGGTTTTCAGCATTTTACAATATTTATAACCTAAAATTCTTTTTTGCATGTTCTAATTTTCATCAATCCAATGATCAGTAATAATGAAATAATTATTACCATTAATACTATGACCCATATCAGAAGTGATAGCTATTCTACAAGTATTATAGTAAAATAAACAACGAAGATATTATAAATGTTGTCCTTGATAATCAAAAACAACTTTTTTAATGGTATTTCTTGAAAAACCTATGAAAGATGGATTATACACTATTTGAATATAATGAACAAAATTAGGATTTTCACCAAAACTAAAAGTCAAGCCACAAACAACAACCATTTTAGCTAATTCTTCAAGATCTCTTTCTCTACTATAACTGCGATGTGTACTAGGGCCAAAAATATTAGAAGGGTTTAACTGTGCAATATGTTAGTGCCCCCTACTCTAACAGATGCATCAGGAAGGGGAGTACCATTTTTTATTGCACGGACTATATAGCCACAGCTTGTAAAAATTCTAATTTATAACATCCCAACAAATGAGTTCTTAAATATCCTGTCTCACCCCCCTTTTCGGTAGTTTTATGATTCAAAGTACGTTTACATTTTTTACAAATAACTTGAGTTTTATCCTCAGCTTGAGTTAGAAATTGCCACACAATAGATTTTTTAGGATATTCAGCCTTGGGCTTAGCCCTAGTAGGATGTACAGGGGGAGAGCGGGAGCGGGAGTGGGAAGTTCAGTAGCGGGACTAGTAGCCATAGGCGGCTCTATTTCATCATCATCACAAGTATCATTATTATCATATTCATTATCATATTCTACTTCTTCATCTAGTTCTTCATTAAAATTACCAAACCTTGTTTGTAAAGATTCATGATCTAATTGAGTATTACTATCAATATTAAAAGGAGTTTCATCAATATGTGTAAAATTATCCGTATTTATTCTTAATTGAGGCACTTGTCTAGTTTTAGATTTGAATTTAGAAGAACTACCGATTTTACTTTTTTTTGGTTACTGCATTAGCCAATCTATCAATAAATGATTTTTTATCTTTGACAATATTTTTATCACTGGATTCCATAGTAAAATATTAAAAGTAAGCAAAAAAATTAATATGAAAATTAAATGCAAAAAAATTAATAAGTAAAGAGATGAAAGTTGGAATGAATGTACCAAACGTCTGCGTAAAAATAGACGTGTATAACCAAAAGCCAAAAATTGATAGATGAAACTTGAAGCTTGAAGATTGCTCTAAAATAATTCACTAAAACTTTCAAGCTAATAAAATAAATAATTTAATAAAGATTGTAGTAGAGAATAGAAATTATAGATGAAACTTGAGAGAGTAAAAAAAGAATAAGATTTGTAAGTGTGAGTAAATAATGAAGGGGTGGGGGTATTTATAGTTAAGAAATAGGACTAAAATGTAAATTTTAAAACTTTGGGGAATTAAAAAAAGTTTGGGGGGTAGGGGTTGGGTTGGGGCTGCTATAGCCATTGGGTAGGGCCCACTAGCCGGTCCTAATGGCTAGCCCAACAGCTATTTCCATTTTTTTTTAAAAGTAAAAATCGGTTGACTAGTTCCAGACTAAAACTACTGGGAGAGAAACCTGCCCCTACCCCATTACCCCTACCGGTACCTGACCTACCCCTCCTACAACCAGAGCCTACCGAATCGGGACAGAACCAGAATGGACCAAACCAGACTGGTACCGATACCGATAGGTCTCAGTTCCGCTGCCAAGCATAGGTGGGATTATGGTAGTCCCAAATGCAAGGAATGAGTTGACCCCACTGAGGCCAGTTACAGGCTGGCGCATATGCATGGATTATAGGAAGTTGAACTCTTGGACTATAAAGAATCATTTTCCAATGTCGTTCATGGATCAGATGTTAGACCGTCTTGCTGGTAGAGGATGGTATTATTTTCTTGATGGTTGCTCAGGCTATAATCAGATTTCGATTGCGTCTGAAGACCAAGAGAAGACCACTTTCACCTGTCCATATGGGACATTTGCTTTCAAGAGGATGCCTTTTGGTCTATGCAATGCACCAGTGATTTTTCAGCATTGCATGATGTCTATTTTCTCAGACATGGTGGAGGACACTATTGATGTATTTATGGATGCCTTTTTGGTAGTTGGTGACTTTTTTGAAGATTGTTTGGCTCATCTGAGTTGTGTGCTAAAAAGATGTGAAGATTACCTAGTGCTGAACTGGGAAAAGTGTCACTTCATGGTGAAAGAGAGTATAGTGCTTGGTCATCACATCTCTAAGAAGGGTATAGAGGTTGATAAAGTGAAGATTAAGGTGATTGAATAATTGCCTCCAGAAGTTTCTGTAAAGGGGATTCAAAGCTTTTTGAGGCATGCTAGTTTTTATCGGAGATTTATCAAGGATTTCTCCAAAATTGCAAATCCATTGTGCAAGTTGTTGGAGAAGGAGGTAAAGTTTGTTTTTGATGAGGCATGTTTGAAGGCATTCGAAGTGCTTAAGGAAAAGTTGATCTCTGTTCCTATTATTATCTCTCCTGATTGGTCTCAATCTTTTGAGGTTATGTGCGATGCTAGTGGAGTGGCGCTAGGAGCAATCCTATGCCAAAGACGTGAAAAGATTTTTCATCCCATATACTACGCTAGCAAAGCACTCAGTCCTGCTCAGAAGAACTACACTGTGATTGAACAAGAGCTGCTGGTTGTGGTCTTTGCTTTTGAGAAGTTCAGATCATATTTGCTTGGCACCAAGGTGGTGGTGCATACTGATCATGAAACTCTGAGGTACCGTATAGCGAAGAAAGAGGCTAAGTCGAGATTGATTAGATGGGTGTTGCTGCTACAAGAGTTTGACTTTGAAGTCAAGGACCGAAGGGTACTAAAAATCAGTTAGCAGACCATTTGTCTAGACTTGAAGAAGAAGCAATGCTGCAGCTGAATGATGAGCAGGAGATTGATGACTGGTTTCCAGACGAGCAAGTGTTGGCTGCCTCATAAGACCTGATTCCTTGGTTTGAAGACTTTTCCAACTATTTGGCAAGTGATTTGGTGCCTCCTAATATGTCTGTTCACCAAAGAAGAAAGTTCATGTCCGATGTTAAGAAATTCTTCTGGGAGGAACCATTCTTGTTTCGTGTGTGTGTGCTGATACTATGATCCATAGATGTGTACGTGAAGCTGACATGATGGAGATTTTAGAGTCTTGTCATTCATCCCCTGTTGGGGGACATCATAGTGGTATTTGGACCGCACACAAGATCTTGCTATACGGCTACTATTGGCTGACTATTCACAAAGATGCCCATGATTTTGCTAAAGCTTACAACAGATGTCAAAGGGAAGGAGGTATATCAAGGAGGTATGAACTTTATCTTACTCCCATCCTTATGATTGAGTTGTTCGATGTTTTGGGTATTGACTTCATGGGCCCATTTGTGTTGTCTAATGGAAATCGATACATATTTATGGCTGTTGACTGTATCAAAGTGGGTGGAGGCGGTTGCGCCTCCCAATAATGAGGGTAAGTGTGTCACAGCGTTCTTGAAAAAGAACATCTTCACCAAATTTGGTAACACCAAGAACAATCATCAGTGATGGAGGTTCTCACTTCTGCAACAAGTTGTTTCGTGCTTTGTTAGAGAAATATGGAGTGAACCAAAATTTTGCAACCCCCTATCATCCTCAAACTAGTGGGCAAGTGGAAGTCTCCAACCACAAAATCAAGTCAATCATGTACAAGACTGTTAATGCCAACAGAAAGGATTGGTCGCGGAAACTAGATGATGCTTTGTGGGCATACATGACTACTTTCAAGATGCCAATAGGTATGTTGCCATATCAGCTTGTGTTTGCAAAGGCATGCCATCTTCCAGTTGAGTTAGAGCATAAGGCCGTGTGGGCATTGAAAAAGTTGAACTTAGATTGGTCGGAAGCATCATTGCAGCGGCTTGGGTAGTTGAATAAGTTGGATGAGTTCTGCCTGAATGCATACGAGAGTTCAGCCTTGTATAAAGAGAAGATGAAATTGTATCATGACCGGAAGATCGAAAAGAGAAATTTCCAGCCGGCTGACTTGGTCCTGCTTTTCAATTCCAGACTTCACTTGTTCCCTTTCAAGTTGAAGTCCAAGTGGATCAAACCATTCAAAGTGGTACAAGTGTTTTCACATGGGGCTGTTGAACTTGAGAATCATGATGGCAAAAGGTTCAAGGCTAATGGGCAACAGATCAAATCATATTTGGGTACCACAGAGGAGCTTAAAGCAATTAAAGCAATTAAAGCCCTAGATGAATTCATCCCACCCAAGGAGCTTGATGAAGTCTGAGTAATTAAGCAACCTGCATGGTGCTGCGACATTAAATTAGGCGCTACATGAGACGTAATCCATGGATTTTTCTTTTTCTTTTTGCTTTTGTATAAGTGTTTTTGTGAAGTCTGAGTAGTCAAAACACTCGCATCATACCGTGACATTAAATCAAGTGCTGCTTGGGAGGCAACCCAAGGCTAATATTTGTTATGTGTGCAGGAACAAGTGGAGGAGAAGATAAAACTCAAAAAAGTGGTAAGTCAGGTTCCACGAGCAAGGTGTACGGACCGTGGATCAGTCCACGGGTCGTAGACCCAACTCGTGGAACTTAGGTGAATTGCCAAAGTGCAGAATTTAATCCATGAACCAGTTCCACAAGCCGTGATTACAATCACGAGCCATGGTTTTTGGTCATGGAAATCAGATGAAAACATGAGTGGCAGGACTTGTTCCACGGGCCTGTTCTATGAGCCGTGTTTCAGTCAATCACTCATGAACACGACTCGTGAAACGCAGGTAAGTTTTATATTAAATTTATTGTTCACCCGACCCGACCCATGACCCCAAACATTTAAATTGCACCTTAAATCAAAATTTCCCCCATTTTTCATACCATAACCAACCCCTACACTCTCCTAATAACATTCAAACACTAAAATCCTTCCAAATACTGCATCAATTCATCAAAATCCCAACAAACACTAATACGATCTTGGTTAGCTTGGAGCATAATTGGAGGGGCTTCTACATATGGATGGTAGCTTGGATCCCGGAGGAAGCTATGGAAAAACAAATACACAAGGCCATGGGTGATCAAGATGCCATTTGAGAAATCAAGAAGGGCCCTTGTGGGTTATTTCCAAAATAGTCACTTTTGAGCTATTTTGTAAAGGCAATAACTATAAATAGTTGACTTAGCCATTTTCATACTTAGATTTTTGATAATTGAATTGTATTGAATAGACTTGATATTTTAGGTTAGGATATTGATTGGGTTCAATTCCAATTATTAGTTTAGAATGAGTGATTAGGGTGGATTCCCGAATTGCTTGTGTTATCCTCTTTGCTTAATTGATCACCGAGTTATGATCTTGTGGATTCAATTTGGTTTCTCATGTATTTGATTGAGTTCTCTTCTCCCTTGGTTGATTGTTGATTCAATTAGCCTTTCTTTCTTCTATTCTCATCTCAATTTCTTCTAATTCTCATCTTAATTTTCCCACAATCTTTATTTTGTGTTGTTGAATTCTGTGTTTCCGGTATCGATTTTAGTCACTCGATTGAGATCGTTATCATCTTGGTATCAGAGCTTAGGTTTTAAGAGTTGTTCCATCAATTCTTAGGTCTTAGGTTCATAAAAAAAATCATCCAAAAAAAACCGAATTTTTTTGTGTTTGATTTGTTGTTTTTGACACTAGATTCGTAATCTCTAGTCTTTTTTAAGTCTAAATCCAAGATTTTAAGTGATTTTGAGTTGTAGGGAAGATTCTACCATTAAAGGAGCTTGAAGGTTTGAAAACTTGAAAATGGGTCTTGAAGATTCGGAGAAATTTGAGCTAGAAAAAGTAATGAAATTTGTTCTCTAGCTTAAGAGGAAGTTTTCTCCTAAAATTTGAGACAATTTCGAGTTGATTTGGAGGTGTTTCAAAATTTCACCATTGTTGAGCTTGAAAAAGCTTAAAGAATGTGAAGTGGGTTTGTTCTTTGAGGCTAAATTTAAGCTTGAAAAGTATTGGGGTTTGTTCCTATAACAAGGGGAGCCTAAATCTCGAATTTCATGAAATTTGAAGCTAAAACAAAGAAGTTATGAAGATTTGAAGTTCACTTGTCTAGACGGCTCCAACGCCCTGCCAGCTTTGTTTTTGGAGCAATTTTCATGTTTTTCTCCACTTTTTGAAGCTTTTCTCCATGGATTTCAACCAAATTTCTTCCCAAATGATTTTCTTAGCTCAAATCTTGGTAAATTAATTTCTTTTTCATTAAATCTACCTTCTTTTAGGTTCATAACTTGATTTTAATTAGTAGATTACCCTACTAAATATTATCAAGTTCTTTGAGTCCATTTTTTTTCTTGTGCATTTCTTTGTGTGCTTTTCTCTTTTATTTCTTAGTTAATTTCTTGATTCAAGTCCTTTTAGTTTTTTTTGAGTCATCCTTCTTTCAAGAGTCACAGGGATCCATTCCTCCACAAGGTTAGATTACCTTGAATTGATTGAGCAAAACTAGTAACGCTATCAATTTGGGAAAGAATCCATAGTAGGTGAGTTGAGAGCTTACATAAAGAGTGGCGTGAGGATTTTATTACTAACTTGTTTGCTAGTTTTGTAGGTACAAAAGGAGGTATAGGGAAGGATGTCATCCATAGCCTCGTAATCTTTTGAAGGGGAATCTTATAAAGGCTATGATTGTGATCATGAGTTATATGATTGTGAGAACTTCTACTTCAAAAATGAATGTGAAATGAATGGGGCTTATGGCTCTTATGATGAACATGAAGGAGTAGAAGTATCTTATGTTAAATCCGATAGTGAAGATGAAGAGTATGGGGATTCTCATATTACACACCATGGTGATTAAGATGATGTGAGGTACGATGCTTTCTCCCATATTTCTTATGAATCATTTGAGGAAGATTGTGATAGAAGGGGATATTGTGAAGATGAATTACCATCCTTGTCTTGTGCTACTTCCTATCCTAGTCGAGGGGGTATAGATGTGTGGGTGCAACCAATTCGAAGACGTTGTGTGAACCATATGAGAAGAACAACCTCTACTTCTTGGAATGCAAGAACTTATACTTCTTATTCTCCTTATAATGTGACTTGTTCTCCTTATGGTAATGATGTTGGAGGTAGAATTGAAGGATCAATAAGCCATGAAAGTAGAGTGAAATAAAATGAGCCCCTTTCGGTGAGGGATCTTGAATATTTAAGAATTAAAGAATTAGGGAATGCCATACAAAGAGGAGTTGACAAGGTCATTCGATGGGTTGCCAATCTTAAGCCCGAGGAGTTACAAAAGATGTTGAAGAAAGCTACTCCTCCTGAAGATGAACCCACTAAGGAGTTAAACATGGAAGTCAAAACATCCACACCTTGTGCACCAAAGTGGAAGCTTGAAGTGAAGGGATCATCTAACCCTTCACAAGGGATACTTGGCGCTTCTCCAAACTCCAATGAAATTGAGAGACAAAAGATTGAGAGGAGTAAGGGTGTGATAAGTGACAACTCTAGAGTGGAAAAAGGAGAGGTTGTGTGGAGTGATGTGAGAGGGTTGTCACAACCTTATACTAACTTTTGTACCCTTTCTTCTTTTTCTAGTTGTCTTAATTCTTGTGCAGGTATTCTTGGAAGCAAACCTATTGTGGAACCTCAAAATGTGGAACATCATGAGGTGGTTGAAAGATTTCAAAGGAAGCAATTGTGCTCAAGTGTTTGTAACCAAGGTGAAGGCAATTCTTCCTATGAGCTATAAGGTAACAAAGCTAACTCTTGCACTTTATTGAACTTGGAAGATCATTGTTTGGTTAGTGGACAATTGAGTGTAAGTGATAGCTTGTATATGTGTGAGCTTAAAGAGCCTTTACCTTGTGATGATGTTGATGACACCTTGTTGCATGATGATGATGCCATTGTTGTGAGTGCCCAAACACTAGTTGATCCTATAGATGACTTGATTGATTCTTCTAGTAAGATCAATTTGAGTCCATCTAGTGTTAGCACTTGTGACTTGAGTGAAAATGTATTGTCATGTAATGGGGGTAGTCAAATGCTAGTTGGCTATAATGATGGTAATCATGTGTGTGATTCTTTTGAGCTTGATATGCTACCAACTAGTATTCATTGTGGTGTTGACCAACTTGCTTGTAATGATGACTTACTAATTGAGGAGTTGTGTGATGTTATAAATGAACCTCAATTTAGTAATGGTAATGATATAGTTGGTCATGTAGTTAGTCATATAGGATCTTTACTTAGAGGTGATGATTCCTTGAGTGTTGATCCATTTCTAATTCTTGTCATGAGGATTTTGAGGTGGAGTATGTTTTTAAGGACAATCCCTTATTTGAGCTTCACATGACTAATGAAGATGAAATGCATAGTGATGTGTTTTGGCATGATGGAAGTGTAGCCCCTCTTGAAGGATACCAAGTGATTGAGAATCCACTATGGTATGATGACACAGTTTCCAAAGACGAAACTCTCTTCTTGAAAGATGATAGTACGTCTATTGGAGGGGTTAGTGGTCAAAAGGAAAAGGGTGTATGTTCTCTAATGACCCATTCATTCTTGTGTGACCCCACTCTTGATCAAGGCTTTAATGCTTGTGGATCAAAGGGTGATTCTATATGTGGGCACACCTTGGATGAAGTTTATTTAAGTAACACCTTTCTCTACTACCTCTTTGCATATGATGATGTCCATGTTTGTATGGGATTTGTTTTATATAGAGGTAGGGGTTTCTTGGGTTGGTCCATTTGCCTTCGTGACCAAACTATGTGGGCCTTTATATCTTTGACCCCGGTAAACACTCATGGGTGTTTGAACCAATGGAGACACCACATTTGGTATGGTCTTATGGGGGAATAGGGAAGCAATTGTGTCTTAGGACCTTTGAGGTTTCTTTGTTCCATGATATTTCTCATAGCTGGATCCTTTGTATGTTCTACAATGCATTGCTCTTATTTGACACAAAGAATAGTTGGTTGTATTTTAAATGTGTGCCTCCTTGGCAAGTTGTTATGGTTGATAACCCATGTGCTAATCCTCATGCTATGAGGATATGTTTGTTGTTTGTCCTTCTTATGTTTTTGCAAGGTTCGGATTCGAGGATGAATCCTTTTGAAGAAGGGGAGGATGATACGATCTTGGTTAGCTTGGAGCATAATTGGAGGGGCTTCTACATATGAATGGTAGCTTGGATCCCAGAGGAAGCAATGGAGAAATAAATACACAAGGCCATGGGTGATCAAGATGCCATTTGAGCAATCAAGAAGGGCCCTTGTGGGTTATTTCCAAAATAGTCACTTTTAAGCTATTTTGTAATAGGCTATTTGTGTAAAGGCAATAACTATAAATAGTTGCCTTAGCCATTTTCATTCTTAGATTTTTGATGATTGAATTGTCTTGAATAGACTTGATATTTTAGGTTAGGATATTGATTGGGTTCAATTCCAATTATTAGTTTAGAATGAGTGATTAGGGTGGATTCCCGAATTACTTGTGTTATCTTATTTGCTTATTGATCATCGAGTTATCATCTTGTGGATTCAATTTGGTTTCTCATGTATTTGATTGAGTTCTCTTCTCCCTTGGTTGATTGTTGATTTAATTAGCCTTTCTTTCTTCTATTCTCATCTCAATTTCTTCTAATTCTCATCTTAATTTTTCCACTATCTTTATTTTGTGTTGCTGAATTCCGTGTTTCCGGTATCGATTTTAGTCACTCGATTGAGATCGTTATCATCTTGGTATCAGAGCTTAGGTTTTAAGAGTTGTTCCATCAATTCTTAGGTCTTAGGTTCATAAAAAAAAATCATCCAAAAAAAACCGATTTTTTTTTGTGTTTGATTTGTTGTTTTTGACAATAGATTCGTATTCTCTAGTGTTTTTTGAGTCTAAATCCAAGATTTCAAGTGATTTTGAGTTGTAGGAAAGATTCTACCATTAAAGGAGCTTGAAGGTTTGAAAACTTGAAAATGGGTCTTGAAGATTCGGAGAAATTTGAGCTAGAAAAAGTAATGAAATTTTTTCTCTAGCTTAAGAGGAAGTTTTCTCCTAAAATTTGAGACGATTTCGAGTTGATTTGGAGGTGTTTCAAAATTTCACCATTGTTGAGCTTGAAAAAGCTTGAAGAATGTGAAGTGGATTTGTTATTTGAGGCTAAATTTGAACTTGAAAAGTATTGGAGTTTGTTCTCTATAGCAAGGGGAGCCTAAATATTGAATTTCATGAAATTTGAAGCTAAAGCAAAGAAATTATGAAGATTTGAATTTCACTTGTTCATGATGTTCTTCGTAGCTTGAAGATGGAGAAAATGGATTTATTTTTGGCTTGAAATTATGGGCTAAAAATTATTGGGGTTTGTTCATAGTGTCGAAAGGAGCTCGTGTATAAAATTTGGTGAAAATCGGAATTAAATTGAGGGAGTTATGAAATTTTGAAGTTCATCAATGTTTATGGTGTTCTTCATTAAATTCATATGTTGTTGAGGAAGAATCTTCAAAAAGGTGGTGTTTAATCCAAAAAGAAAAGAAGGAGAAAGTGTAAGGTGTTTGTGGGGCCAAAGGAGTACAAAAAATATCTGAAAAATTAAGGAAAAAAAAGAAGGAATTTCCAGCTGTTTTTCGCGTCCAATAGGATTCTGCCAGCTGTTGTGGTCCAGCCCAGGCCCCTCCAAGCCGCGTCAAACACGTCATTCAGCTGGCTCCGCTACTCCAAGCCGATCAACAGTTGGCTTCCGCGTCCAGCCGGTTCTCACTGACGGCTCCATCCATTTTCCAGACTTTAGTGCTGGCTTCCTCCCCAGCCAACAGCTCCAGGGCCCTCTATAGTCGGCTCCAACCTCAAGCCGATGGTCTAGACGGCTCCAACTGTCACGCCTCAAATTATATTTAGACGAACAGGCACTCGATGCCCTAAAGGCCCGAGAGAACCGGCTTATAACCTGTGATTCATCATGCATATAACTATGACAATTAAGAAGCTTTGACTATAGATAAGCTGCCTGAATAACAAGACCAACATAGATAGGCCCAAAACTTATGTACACGATCTGGCCATTGAGGCCACAACTGTTAAGAGCAAAGACATAACTAAGTTTTACTTTAACATTGGTCTACAAAGCCTCTACAAGATAGACAAACTTAGTTTAGGTCGGGACAGGGCCCCGCCTTACCCTTAACTATACAATACCCAAAATATATACCAAAGACTCGGTAAAGCCCCGAATCAACCTGGAGCTCACCAACAGCAGCCGAGTGTCCTGTGCTCCTACTGGGGAGGTCTACTAGCAAGAGTACATGTGCCTGCGGCATGAAATGCAGCGTCCCCATGAGGGACGTCAGTACGAGAGAATGTACTGAATATGTAAGGCATAAAGTAAACCATATGTAAACAAGAGCTCAAATAGAATAAGGTATCAGTGCATAAACATGTAAATAAGAACAGAAGATCACATTCGCTTACACTTGCGAAATCATGTATATTACGTTCTTTGGTTACTCTTCTTTGCTTTATGATCATTGTAAGGCATGTAATACACGTGACCAACTGATCAGTGGTAGAAGAGGAGTCCCATGCTAGGCAATTTAACCCCTGGGATGCTGCCCTCATAAATATACAAATTGGGATTGACCCATGCTAGGCTTTCGCCCCTAGGCTGCCACCCATAAGTACACAAATAGGGATCGACCCATGCTAGGCTTTCACCCCTGGGCTGCCACCCACACATATACAGATTACTTCATTTAGTTTCTTTAATCTTTGAGATTGTTACTTTGGTGGTTGTAACCTTTATTGAGCTCAAAACTATGGACCAGTAGTAGAAGACATGTGGACATGCACTTAAGGCAGTAACAATGATATAAGGAACAAACGTAACATCAACGTACTGTTTAGGAGCTTATATGATACAATGAACCTCATTTGGCTTAGAGAATAACTCACAAAGCTTGCTGTTGAAAGTACCTTTACTAGGAAACTCACTTCGTTGGTAACAACACAAATATAAGAGTTCATGCCAAGGAATATGAAACTGAGAAACCTTACATACCTTGTTGTGTAACTCGGATATTACAACGAATTAAGCTTCCCTCTTTCAGATTATTTATCTACAATGAAATACGTGGCAAAACTAGTATTAGTAGCTAGTTAACTAATTTGGGCTACTTGATCCCACTAAATCAGTAACTAGGCAGTAAGCTCGTAATTGATCAAACCAAGAGTGTTCCTTTCACCTCTTCGCTTCTAAACATATCTACATACTGTACGACCTTCTCATAAGGTCCCTTGAAACTCTTCCGACTTCACAACATATACCAAATAACATACAAAGGTGTGCAGGCAGCAAGTTAACATAACACCCAATTAAGTGGTGTATTACCACACCCTCCTTCCATACTTCAATACAATTTCACACACCCTTTTACAAGTTCAACCAAGCTGTCCTAAATATATACACATAAAACCGCTCCTAAAACAATCCCAAACATCCTTAAACATAAATAAGAAAGTATTTTAACTCAAGGATTCCAATCACTACCCCATGGTTCTTGACACAAACACATACAGAATTCTCCATCAAACTTGCATATAAAAAGGGGTAAAAATGGGCAGTAACTTTACCTTAAATTCTGAAAATCTGTCCTTCTAACTTGTACTTCTTCAAGAGCTTGAACTCCCCTTCAACTTAGCTTGAAAAGAGGGAGAATACTTAAGAACCCTAATGGTATTTTATGGCTGCTATGTGAAGCTAAGAGAGAGAGAAAGAAAGAACTTCTAAAATCTATTTTTTTTCAAGTTAAAATGAGTGAAATGAGCTGGTCTTAACCCCTTTAAAGGGGGGCTGCTTTGGCCGACTTTCCTTGCTCATTTTGAGCCACAAAATGTCAAGAAGGTGATACACCTACTTGGCCATTTTACATGGGCTTTGTTGGACTTAACCTTATTGGGCCTTGGCTGCCAATTCATTCCCTTTCTTTCACTTCTTTGGGCCAGAATTTATTCAAGTGGGTGATGGGTGTACTTGGCCCTCTAAGCTAGTCAAAATAGTCTTAGTAGGTGATGCACCTACCTAGTTCTTTAGGCTGGTCAATAAGTCAAAGTAGGTGATGCACCTACTTGTCACCTACTAGCTTAGTTAAGTCAAGCAAGCAGCTCTCTTATTTTATTCTATTTTCTAATTTCTAATCCCTTTTGCTTTAACTTAACACTTCACCCTAAATATTTACTCAAATACAACCTTACCATCTCGAGTTTAAATACTTTTGTCGAGGTTAACTTGGCCGTTTACGTGCTGAACTGAATGGGGCATTACAGCACCTCCCAATACACATTAAACTATCACTGCTCATATAATAAACTCGGTCCCTCACCTATATGACAAGGCTATATCAAGTGATATATGAATAGGACTAGTATATGCGGAATACGGGATGTTACACCAACGCCCTGCCAGCTTTGTTTTTGGAGCAATTTTCGTGTTTTCTCCACTTTTTGAAGCTTTTCTCCATGGATTTCAACCAAATTTCTTCCCAAATGATTTTCTTAGCTCAAATCTTGGTAAAATAATTTCTTTTTCATTAAATCTACCTTATTTTAGGTTCATAACTTGATTTTAGTTAGTAGATTACCCTACTAAATATTATCAAGTTCTTTGAGTCCATTTTTTTCTTGTGCATTTCTTTGTGTGCTTTTCTCTTTTATTTCTTAGTTAATTTCTTGATTCAAGTCCTTCTAGTTTTTTTTGAGTCATCCTTCTTTCAAGAGTCACAAGGATCCATTCACAAGGTTAGATTACCTTGAATTGATTGAGCAAAACTAGTAACACTATAAATTTGGGAAAGAAGCCATAGTAGGTGAGTTGAGATCTTACATAAAGAGTGGCGTGAGGATTTTATTACTAACTTGTTTGCTTGTTTTGTAGGTACAAAAAGAGGTATAGGGAAGGATGTCATCCATAGCCTCGAAATCTTTTGAAGGGGAATCTTATGAAGGCTATGATTGTGATCATGAGTTATATGATTGTGAGAACTTCTACTTCGAAAATGAATGTGAAATGAATGGGGCTTATGGCTCTTATGATGAACATGAAGGAGCAGAAGTATCTTATGGTAAATCCGATAGTGAAGATGAAGAGTATGGGGATTCTCATATTACACACCATGGTGATGAAGACCGGTGGCTCATGATAATCGGAGATGGTGTGTCCCAACCATAAGGGACAAATATATGCAGGGGATTTATCAGTCTAACAGAGGTTTGCCTAAAAGGGGCATATTTGAGGAACCACAGATCTAGACCGAGGGCTTAGCATCCGTACCAGACATTCAGGCCACTTTAAATCACTACCGGTGTAGTTGGATGGCTGAACCCCCGAGTAGCTATTGTCTCGAGATCATAAGGAAGTTTTATGCCTCATATATAGCCACGGATAGTCAACTCCTTGGACCAAGATAGCGATATCAGGATCTACCTCCACTCACCAATACTTTATTGTGACATGCACCTATTGATACTCTGAGCAAACTATTCGCGGTTCTTATTCAGGCCAGAGTATGAGTTACATGTTGACATGACTGAGTTTGATAGCAAGATGAATATTGTTCGAGATAAAATGAAGATGAAGGACCCAGTTCAGCGAGCAGATTTATTGAGATGGGTTACGGGTTATATAGCTGAGAATGGTGAAGATGCAAAATGGGTTCACGATGGCAACATAAAAAGGCAACATTAAATTTTGCTGGCAAGTTTTGGTGGGCCATTGTTCAGTCCCACATCTATCTGACCCAGGCGGACAATTCTCTGATGCCTGACCATGCATTACTAGTTGCCAGCATCATGGCTGGATATGACATTAATTTTCCACGCTGCATATTAGAGGAGATCCATAAGCGGGCCTTCCAACCACACACCAGCATTTCTTTCCCATGCTTGATCCATCTCTTATGCATGGAGTTGGCCATTCCACGGATTTCAAATATTGACCACACCCTGGAGGTGACTAGGATATAGGACACCGGGTTAATTAGAGATGTGGCTAACCTAGGTGCACACCGATGAGCGTCATCCTCCATTTTTGCGGGTACTATGAGAGTTGAGGGGTCCTCCGTAGCATGAGACCTAATAGACATGCATGATATAGGGGTAAGTGTAGCTGCAAAGGGTACCATAACCACAGCTTCAGCTTCAGCACCTTTGATCTCTCAGCCACTAGTAGGCATCCCTACTATACCTCCGCACCCAGCTTCTTCTAGTAGGATTACTATTGATGCTGAGTTTCTCCAGAATCTGGTTGATCTTCAGGCCAATACTCAGAAGCAGGTAAATGATTTGTTTGACCAGCTTCAACTATGGGTGAGATCTACTGTTGCAACCGTTGAGGCAAGGATGAAGGTTGAAATAGACCAAGTTGCACGAGAGATGTCCGCACAGGTAGATGCTTTTGAGCTCCGAGTGAATACTCAGCTGCAAACCATTCAGAGCCCCAATTTGGGACATATTTAGGATGAGTTGTCATGGCTCAGATAAGAGATTAGATCTGTTGACACTAGCCAGACTTCAGTTATGCCCTCCATCTCAATTATGGTTCTAGTTCCCATGCGCCGGGTTGTTGATTTATTTGCTGAGGTGAAGCCTGTGCTCTTGGGTGCTAGAGAAAATATAGTGTGCAGTGATAGCACTCCTGCAGTTGAGGAGGACCCAAAGAGGATGAAGAGAGACACTGCTACTGCCTTGCAGCATTCCCGAGATAACATGCATCTCCTTGAGGAGGCAGAGCAGCAGAGACTTAGGGGTGCCTCTTCTAGTTCAGCTCCAGTTGGTGGAGCGGCCATATCTTCCTCTCTTGAGACTCCAGAGTTGGTTTCTGTTGGGAGGGAATCCACTTATGTCCCTCTTATTACTGATCCATTGAGCATAACGACCACCGTCGTTGCCACTGACACTGCTATGGGTTCCACATCACTGGCCCTGCATACTTCATCGGACGCTGGCGCCTAGGCGCCACAGGTATGTTCCTGCATTCCTATGTCTTTACTTTTCTTGGTGCATTGAGGGTAATGCACATTACTTTTTGGTGGGGTAGGGGCAGCAGCTATCTGTATTTTGATGGGTCTCTTGGCGAAGTCTGAGTAGCCAAGACACCCGCATCATGCCACAACGTTAAATCAAGCACTTCAAAGGAGGCAACCCATAAGGGTTTTCACAAGTTACCTGAGTCCTTGGGGTTTTCTTGCATGTGTTCTTTCCCTAAGGATTTTTAATTTCTGTTGAATCGGCATGTTTAGTATAGGTTGTGTGTAGTAAAAGAAGAAAAGGAACTTATCATTGTCTATGATATGATTCTAAACTTGATTTTGAGTGAAAAATGAAGACCCCTCCAAAATTTTGTGTGGCATGAGATTATTTGTTTTTGATAGACTGGCCATTATGGATATGTGCATGACATTAGGTTAATCGATCAGATGAATAGTTTAAGCTAGAGTATGGAACTGATAGTTAACATGTGATTGGTATACTCTGTGCCATGTGTGTGTGAGCTGATTTTGTACTATTCCATCTTTGTGTTCCAATCTAAAACTTGCGCGGTTAGTCTTGCCTAGGCTATAGGATAGTTGGTTAGGAAATTATCATAGGCCATTTTTGAAATAGTCCACTTAGCCTATATGACCATCCAAATGAATGAAATATCCTTTGATCCCTGATTTTGAGCCAAAATTGACCCTTTTTGTTGTATAGCCTAATCACCTTCTCTATTTTCTATAAACTTTCAGTTTGGACCTGGTCCCTCCTTGGACATTGTGCACCTCAACTCAGGCAAATCGCCTAAGTTGAGGGTGGCTACTGTGAAGGTAAGTGTGAAATATGGGGTATGAAAAGAAAAGGTTAGTGATAAAGAGGGAAATAATGGGTGTGGCGGATATGCTAGAAAAAGGAATAGAAAAAGAAAAAAAAAGAAGAGGAATATGTGATGAAAAGTTGAGTCTGAAATAAAAGCCGCACCCATCACTTGATGATAAAGAAGGAATAAAAAGGGAGAAAAAGGGAGGAAAGAATAGAGTTGGCCTGAAAAGTGGAAGAAACATAGCGTAGTGTCAAGGAGGGTTTAGTCACTATTTCCCATATCTACCATATCCATCCCTGAGCCTATGTTACAAGCCGAGTAAAGTCCTATAGTGATCCTAATCCAACTGTTCGAAAGCCGAGGCATAGAAAACAAGGGCAAGCCTATGGTATTGTGCATGCATTGCTTGAATATCTTTGTGAGTGTGAGTGTTCTAGTTTATTCATGGATATTTTGATTGTATTATTGTGTGATTGGGACTTCTTTGTGGTGAGGGCAGTAGAGTAACTTTGATTGCTGAGTGTGATGGTACGTCTCATAAGTGTATGCTATGTCGTCTATTGATAGCATGATATTATCCATGGATCCTCTTGTGTTGTCTTAATAGACGAAACTTGTGCACTTGTTTTGTATTGAAAAGGAGGGGATACTTGTTGTGAGCTGAATTGCTAAATCATATGACTGCCGTAGTTCCTGGTTTTCTTTTGCTCAAGTGTCGTTCTAAGATAGTTTTGTTTTGTTGCTTAAGGACAAACAACAGTTTTAAGTGGAGGGTGTTGATGTGCCATGGGTTTGCGGCACTTTCGATGCTTGAAACTTGGAATTGGAGTATGTTCTTTAGTGATTTTTAGTAGTTTTGATATGTTTTTGAGTCTTGTGCAGGAAAACATGGTTCGGAGACTAAGTGCAAAAAAAGACTGATATCTGGGCTGAAACTGACTTCTACGACTCAACTCCACAAGTCCTGAATCATTCCATGAGTCATGGAAGACAGTCGTGGAAAAAGTACTGCAGATGTAGCTGGAGCCTGAGTTCTATGGAAAGTTTCCATGAACCGTGGACCTGTTCATGAGTCATGATTCCTTCTTGTGGAACCTGATCAGAGAAGGAGCAAAAGTTTGAGATTGATGACTCAATTCCATGAGCCGTGATTCAAGTCACGAGTCGTAGAATGAACTAGTGGAAGGTAACTCGCAGGATAACAATTACTCTGAGTTTCACGAGTTATGACGATGACTCGTAGAAACTTCCACGGACCGTAGACTGTGTCCGTGGAAGCTGCCGATTCCAGTTTTCCTAGTTTAGTTAGGATAGGATTTTTAATGTCTATAAATACCTTTCCTAGGTTTTCTTTTACATGTTATGCTCGATACTTTTGTAGGAAACACATTCAAAAACACTTGTTATTGTTTTGTTCTTGATTTTGAGAGATTAACACACCCTTTGTCTCTTGATTATTGATTGTTCTTTAATTATTCAAGCTTCAGGATTTCTTTACTTCTAATTGTAAGTATACTATCATGAACGTATCAATAACTTCTGATTTTTTACTTATGAACATGAGTAGCTAAATCCACAACTAGGGTTGTGGGAACCATGAAGGATTAACGAAGTAGGCAAAGTGGATGGTAATTCTAGGGCGGTGTTTATGCATGTATTTTTCTTCCCTTCATTTTGATTGCTTTTAAATGGTGTGCAACATTAAAACTTGCCTTATCCTTACTTGTTGGACAAAGGAGGTAATGGATGGGAGAAGGGTTGTTCAACAACGGAGATTCGAGGCTATCAACCCTCATCTAATAGCTTGACTTTGTTTGTAAATAGCTAATCTGGGATCCAGGGTAAGGATTAGTAAATCATACACCCACGGCCAGACCAAGGCGTGTGGTGAAATTCATCTATCTGTCGAACCAAGGATTTTAGTGAACCTAACTTACCGATTCTGCATGCTAAGCACCAAGCTAGTTTACTAAGTACAATGCCTTACTAAGCTATGATATCATGGGAAACACTACCCTAGTCATCTCTCCCATTGATTACAACTCTTAAAGGTGTTATGTGTTACTTGTCTAAATTCTATTTACAATTACTACTTGTTCTTTAAAAAAAACCTTTCGAGGGAAATAAATAACTAAGAGCGCAAGTAAACACTAATCAACCATAGTCCTACCATATTCCTTGTGGGATTGACCCCAACCTTCGTTGGGTTCTATATTTGAACAGTGACCACTTACGCTTCTAAAAGGAGGTGTAATTTGAGCGTATCAGTTGCGATCATCAAACCATTCACCTCTATCTCCATTACCTTGCCATCTTGCACCTTGATTCTGACCATATTGAGGTCCATCATAGTTTCGGTTAGCATTCATTTCCTCAAGCTCTTCGTAGAGTGGGTTGTGGTGGATATCTTGGTAAGGCTCTTAGTTTTGGATATGTGGTACATGCAAGTTAGCATGTGATGCATTTCTAAGTAGAGTTCAATTTTGGTTTGCTACAAAAGGACATTCCATTTGTAGTGGGAGATTTAGATGAGTGGAGCTTTATCTAACATTGTTCGGATAGTTAGACATGTGGAAAGGAGGTTGTTGGTTATGTGGAGTGGATCTTGGATTATTTTGGGGGTTGCATAACTCTCGTGCATGCTCT
Source organism: Jaltomata sinuosa (assembly GCA_003996215.1). Taxonomy (NCBI): domain Eukaryota; kingdom Viridiplantae; phylum Streptophyta; class Magnoliopsida; order Solanales; family Solanaceae; genus Jaltomata; species Jaltomata sinuosa. Next base: position 138,151 of record QJPP01003340.1, read on the forward strand.
GGGGTAATAGTCATTGAGGAACTTGTGTTCCTATTTGCTCATGACCCATGAGTGGTATGAGGTGAGTCCTCCCGATTAGGACTCTTAAAAATCACCATCCGATCCTCCATACGATCCATCCTTCCATTCACATCCGCTATCTTCCCATTTATGTCCACTAATTGCATGGTGATTGAGGCAAAGGCTGCCTCCATATTTAAAGAACCCTTGTCCTTCATAAGCATTATCAATTGCTTTTGACATCCTACCTGCAAAATTCAACAAACGAGATTAGTAGTAAAGGTTCCTCACCCTCTGTATGTGAACACTCAACTTACCTCCTAAGTGTCTTCCAAGGATTGATAGTGAACTACCTTCGCTCAACCAAGTCACAAGTCACCTATCTTTTGTGGAGGAATGGATTCTTGTTACCCGAAAGAAGGACGACTCAAAATCAAAAGGACAGAGCCAAGAAGGTTTTCAATGATTGCTTAAACAAGAAAAGCTTCACAAGTAATTGGTACGAAATGAAATGGACGCCAGAGATCTAATCACAACTAAGTAGAACAAATACTTGTTGTTAATTAGTCTTAAGATTTCTAGATGATAAGAGAATCAAAGAAAGGAAACAAAGAAGATAAAACCTGAGATTTGTTGGAGCGAACTTGATTTGCAGCTACCAGTTGGTGCGACAACTTGTGCGAAACGCACAAAGAGAAGTGCCCAATGCACCTCACTTCGCACAACCAACCAGAAAAAATCCTCCTTGGTGTGAAATGCTTGTGCGAAACGCACCAAGAAAAGTGTTGGTCGCACCTCACTTTGCATAGCACCAAGCAAAACACCTGAAGCCTCTGCTTTTGTACTCGTTTTTCAACATTTTGTACTTTTTACTCCTAGTACTTGCCCTTTTTAGTAAATTTCCTTTAGTACAGACACAAGTATCCTTTTCCTTTACTTCTTATTTGGATCAAACACCTTAAATTCACCTTCTTCTTCAATGAACACCTTGAAGAACACTAAGAACACCTATGAATTTCAAATTTTCAACTCTCTCAATTCAACTCGGAATGACTCCAAATTTTAAACGTAGCCTCCTCTCAATATAGAGAACAATGCCCGATGCAAATTAGAATCAAATCACTCCAAATTAAAGAGACTCATTTTTGTATTCTTCAAGTTCTTTAAACTTCAAAATGGTGACTCCTTCAAACCTCAACCAAATTCTAGCAACTTGAGATTCAAGCTCCTTATGACTAGGAGATCAAAGCCCAATAGGTTTTGAAGTATCAAATCAACCCCGATCTTGAACTTGTTCTTCAAGCTTCTTCACCCAATAATGGTGAATTCTTCAATTCAACTCCAAATAAGTTCAAAACTCAGACCTAGACTCAATTTATACTAGAGACCACAAATCTAGTATCAGATTTTTAAACAAAAGACTAGATCAAATAATATTTTTGTAAAATTTTCCAAAAACGTTTTTCTTCCAATTTTTTTGAAATTTTCAGATTTATGAACCTAGGATTAAGAATTGTGAGAACAATCCTTTAGCACCAAATGATAAGATCTTGATTAGGGAGACTATTTGAAATCCAAATGTAGAAATTAAATTAACAAAAGATATGTGAATTAAAGCTAATTAATCAAGTTTATGAGCAACAAAGAACTTTATACCCTCACCTCTCAATTGAACCTAATTAACCAACAATAACTCCTCAATCAAACAAATAGACAAATAAATGAATCCACAAATGAATGACTCTATGATTAATCAAGAAAAGAAGTTTACAAGCAATCAAAGGAATCCACCCCTAATCACTCAACTAAACTATTAGGAATCCACCCAATTGTTACTATTGGGAATCCACCCAATAGATTTCTATACTAGATTAACTAATTGGGAAATCCACCTAATGACTACAAGCTAACAATAGCAACTAGAAGCTTTCAAAGAAATTCAATATTCATCAAAATAGGAGGAATGTAAAAGACTAAGGCATCTATTTATAGTGTTTGCCTTGTACATAAAGAGGCCCAAAAGTGACCTTAGAAGACTCAAACTTAGCCCATGATGGGTCTGGTGTGGAGGCTGATGCAAAATGCATAAGGTACTATGCCGGACACACACCTTGTTTGAAGTGGTGTGCGAAATGCATCAGGGGATGTGCGTGCAAATTTTAGACGGACAGGCACTCAATACCCTAAAAGCCTGAGAGAACCAACTTATAACCTGTGATTTATCATGCATATAACTATGACAATTAAGAAGCTTTGACTATAGATGAGCTGCCTGAATAACAAGACCAACATAGATAGGCCCAAAACTTATGTACACGATCTGGCCATTGAGGCCACAATTGTTAAGAGCAAAGACATAACTAAGCTTTACTTTAACATTGGTCTACAAAGCCTCTACAAGATAGACAAACTTAGTTTAGGTCGGGACAGGGCCCCGCCTTACCCTTAACTATACAATACAAAAAATATATACCAAAGACTTGGTAAAGCACCGAATCAACCTGGAGCTCACCAACAGCAGCCAAGAGTCCTGTGCTCCTACTGGGGAGGTCTACTAGCCAGAATACATGTGCCTGCGGCATGAAATGCAGAATCCCCCATGAGGGACGTCATTACGAGAGAATGTACTGAATATGTAAGGCATAAAGTAAACTATATGTAAACAAGAATTCAAATAGAATCAGATATCAGTGCATAAACGTGTAAATAAGAACAGAAGATCATATTTGCTTACACTTGTGAAATTATGTATATTACATTCTTTTGGTTACTCTTCTTTGCTTTATAATCATTGTAAGGCATGTGATACATGTGACCAACTGATCAGTGGTAGAAGAGGAGTCCCATGCTAGGTAATTTAACCCCCTTGGATGCTGCCTTCGTAAATATACAAATTGGGATCGACCCATGCTAGGCTTTCACCCCTAGGCTGCCACCCATAAGTACACAAATAGGGATTGACCCATGCTAGGCTTTCACCCTGGGTTGCCACCCACACATATACATATTACTTCATTTAGTTTCTTTAATCATTGAGATTGTTACTTTGGTGGTTGTAATCTTTATTGAGCTCAAAACTATGGACTAGTAGTAGAAGACATGTGAATATGCACTTAAGGCGGTAACAATGATATAAGGAGCAAACGTAACATCAACATAATGTTTAGGAGCTTATATGACACAATGAACCTCATTTGGCTTAGAGAATAACTCACAAAGCTTGCTGTTGAAAGTACCTTTACTAGGAAAAGCACTTAGGAAACTCACTTTGTCAGTAACAACACAAATATAAGAGTTCATGCTAAGGAATATGAAACTGAGAAACCTTACATACCTTGTTGTGTAACTCGGATATTACAACGAATTAAGCTTCCCCCTTTCATATTATTTATCTACAAGGAAATACGTGGCAAAACTAGTATTAGTAGCTAGTTAACAAATTTGGGCTACTTGATCTCACTAAATCAGTAACTGGCCAGTAAGCTCGTAATTGATCAAACCAAGAGTGTTCCTTTCACCTCTTCTCCTCTAAACATATCTATATACTGTACGACCTTCTCATAAGGTCCCTTGAAACTCTTCCGACTTCACAACATATACCAAATAACATACGAAGGTGTGCAGGCAGCAAGTTAACATAACACCCAATTAAGTGGTGTATTACCACACCCTCCTTCCATACTTCAATACAACTTCACACACCCTTTTACAACTTCAACCAAGCTGTCCCAAATATATATACACATAAAACTGCTCCTAAAACAGTCCCAAACATCCTTTAACATAATAAGAAAGTATTTTAACTCAAGGATTCCAATCACTACCCCATGGTTCTTGACACAAACACATAGAATTCTCCATCAAACTTTTATATAAAAAGGGGCAAAAATGGGCAGTAACTTTACATCAAATTCTGAAAAATTGATCTCCTAACTTGTACTTCTTCAAGAGCTTGAACTCTCCTTCAACTTAGCTTGAAAAGAGGGAGAATACTTAAGAACCCTAATGGTATTTTATGGCTGCTATGTGAAGCTAAGAGAGAGAGAAAGAAAGAACTTCTAAAATCTGATTTTTTTCCAAGTTAAAATGAGTGAAATGAGCTGGTCTTAACCCCTTTAAAGGAGGACTGCCTTGGCCGACTTTCCTTGATCATTTTGAGCCACAAAATGTCAAGAAGGTGATACACCTACTTGTCCATTTAACATGGGCTTTGTTGGACTTAACCTTATTGGGCCTTGGCTGCCAATTCTTCCCCTTTCTTTCACTTCTTTGGGCCAGAATTTATTCAAGTGGGTGATGGGTGTACTTGGCCCTCTAAGCTAGTCAAAATAGTCTTAGTAGGTGATGCACCTACTTAGTTCTTTAGGCTGGTCAATAAGTCAAAGTAGGTGATGCACCTACTTATCACCTACTAGCTTAGTTAAGTCAAGCAAGCAGCTCACTTATTTTATTCCATTTTCTAATTTCTAAGCCCTTTTGCTTTAACTTAACACTTCACCCTAAATATTAAGCTCAAATACAACCTTACCATCTCGAGTTTAAATACTTTTGTTGAGGTTAACTTGGCCGTTTACATGCTGAACTGAATGGGGCATTACAGCACCTCCCAATACACATTAAACTATCATTGCTTATATAAGAAACTCGGTCCCTCACCTATATGACAAGGCTATGTCAAGTGATATATGAATAGGACTAGTATATGCAGAATACGGGGTGTTACATCCTCCCCATCTTAGGAACATTCGTCCTCGAATGATATTAAAGTTAACCAGCCCAAACAAGCTCAAGCCTAAGTTAAGTACCACTATTAGACAGATAATATATACAGACTTATACTTACTCGTTAATGCCTTAACTCGACACTTTCACCTTTCTCATCGGACTAAAATAGATGAGGATACTTGGATTTCATTGCTTCTTCCGCTTCCCATGTAACTTCTTCTACTTGTTGGTTTCTCCACAGTACTTTTACGGAAGCTACTTCCATATTTTTTAGCCTCTTAACTTGGCGATATAGAATAGCAATGGGTACTTCTTCATAAGTGAGATCTCCCATAACTTGTACGTCTACAGTAGGAGTAATACGAGATGGGTCACCTATACACTTTCGAAGCATTGAGACATGAAATACCGGATGGACTGTTGAAAGATCTTGGGGTAGCTCTAACTCATATGCGACTTGGCCAACTCTTCGAATAATCTTATATGGCCCTATATAGCGTGGACTTAACTTTCCTTTTTTACCAAATCTCATCACCCCTTTCATTGGTGACACCTTCAAAAATACCCAATCTCCTATAGCAAACTCCAGCCCTCTTCTTCTAATATCTGCATAAGATTTGTATCGACTTTGAGCCGTTGTCAGCCGCTGTTGTATCACCTTAACTTTTTCCATAGCTTGATGAACAAGATCTGGCCCAAATAAGGCAGTTTCACCCACTTCAAACCATCCGATTGGTGATCTGCACTTCCTCCCATATAAAGTTTCATAAGGTGCCATTTTGATACTTGAATGGTAGCTATTGTTGTAAGCAAACTCAATAAGTGGTAAATGGTCATCCCAGCTACCTTTAAAGTCCAATACACAAGCTCATAACATATCCTCAAGTGTTTGGATTGTACGTTCTGCCTGACCATCCGTTTGAGAGTGAAAGACTGTACCTAAATTCACTTATGTTCCCAAACTCTTCTAAAATGATTTCCAAAAATTCGCGATGAATTGAGCTCCCCTATCAGATATAATAGAGATTGGGACTCCATGTAGCCGAACTATCTCTTTAATATACAACCTTGCATACTCTTCAACTGTATAAGTAGCCTTGACCGGCAAGAAGTGGGCTGATTTGGTGAGTCTATCAACTATCACCCATATGGAGTCAAACTTCTGAAATGAGCGAGGCAGACCAGTGACAAAATCCATGTTGATCATGTCGCACTTCCAAATTGGAAGGTCTATATGTTGCATATAATCTCCAGGCTTTTGGTGCTCTACTTTAACTTGTTGACAATTTAGACATTGAGAAACAAATTTTGCAATGTTCTTCTTCATGTCACTCCACCAATACACCCCTTTCAAGTCATGATACATTTTAGTTGAGCCTGGATGTATAGAATATCTTGAATGATGTGCTTCTATCATAATTCTCTCCCTTAGTCCATCTATATTAGGCACACACAATCTGTTTTTGCACTAGAGTACTTTATTTTGCGTAAGCTTAAATGCCTTTGTCACCCCTTGTTGTACATTCTCCTTAAGCTGTAATAGAATAGGATCCTTATATTGCTTCTCTTTTACTTCAACTACTAATGAGGATTCTGCCGCATTTTGCACAATACTTCATCTGGAGATTCAAGAAGGCGAACCCCCAAGCTAGCTAGTTGGTATAGATCCTTAGCTATTCTTTGTCTTTCCATGGACTGCCCGTAGGTGTTTGCCATTATCCTACGACTTAAAGCATCGGCCACCATGTTTGCTTTCCCCGAATGATACAAGATATCAACATCATAATCTTTTAATAACTCAAGCCATCTTTGCTGCCTCAGATTCAGATCCTTCTACTTAAAGATATATTGCATGCTCTTATGGTCTGTATATATGTCAACATGAACCCCATACAAGTAGTGGCGCCATATCTTTAAAGCAAATACAACCGCTGCTAGCTCTAGATCATGGGTTGGATAATTTTTCTCATGTGGCCACAACTGTCTTGAGGCATAAGCTATTACTTTACCATGCTGTATCAATACGCATCCTAAGCCCACTCCCGAAGCATCACAATACACTGCATACCCTTCTATGCCTTTTGGAAGTACCAATATTGGTGTAGAAGTCAACTTATTCTTCAGCTCTTGGAAGCTTCTTTCGCATGCATCGCTCCATTGGAACTTGGCTGCCTTGTGTGTTAGCTTTGTTAAGGGTGCAGAAATAGAGGAAAATCCCTCAACGAACCTTCTATAATAACCTGCCAACCCAAGGAAACTACAAACCTCCGTAGGTGTTGTAGGTCTTGGTCAGTTCTTCACGGCTTCTATCTTTTGAGTATCAACCCTTATTCCTTCATCAGAGACAATATGAACCAAGAATGCCATAGATTTTAACCAAAACTCACATTTAGAAAACTTTGCATAGAGCTTACGATCACGAAGAACCTGTAACACCTGCCATAAGTGATTAGCATGGTCCTCCTTTAATCTTGAATAGACCAAGATATCATCTATGAATACAATCACAAACACGTCCAAGAATGGCTTGAACACCCTATTCATCAGATCCATAAAAGCTGCTGGTGCATTTGTTAGCCCAAATGACATAACTAAAAATTCAAAATGACCATACCGTGTTCGGAAAGCTGTCTTGGGTATATCTTTCTCTTTGACTTTTACTTGATGATAACTCGACCTCAAATCAATCTTCGAGAAACACTTAGCACCCTGTAACTAGTCAAACAAATCATCAATCCTAGGAAGGGGATATTTGTTCTTAATTGTCACGTTATTCAACTGCCAGTAGTCATTACACATTCTCAACAATCCATATTTCGTTCCTACAAATAAAACTGGTGCTCCCCAAGGGGATATACTAGGCCTTATGAATCCCTATTCTAACAAATCTTTTAATTGCTCCTTCAATTCTTGTAATTTTGCCGAGGCCATCCTATATGGAGGGATGGAGATGGGTTGAGTACCTGGAATCACTTCAATACCAAACTCTATCTCTCGTTCTGGAGGCAAACCTAGAAGCTCTTCGGGAAATACGTCAGAAAATTCATTTACCACTGGAATAGATTGAAGATCTAGTGGCTCCGCATCTATATCTCTCACTCTCACTAGATAATGTACCCTTTGGACATCATCTTCTTTGCTTTAAGATAAGAAATAAACTTACCTCTTGGCGTCCCAACATTACCTTTCCATTCAAGGACTACCTCTTTAGGAAAATGGAAACTCACCCTCTTAGCTCGGCAATCTACCGTGGCATAACATGAAGCCAACCAATCCATACCCATTATAACATCAAAATCTATCATTTCTAGCTCAACAAGGTCAGCCAATGTGTTATGGTCACAAACAGTTACTATGCAATTACGATAGAATTTTCTAGCTATAATAGACTCGCTAGTTGGAGTAAATACTTCAAATGGTTTAACCAATAATTCTGGCGTTCTTTCAAACTTTCCAGCAATCAATGGAGTTACATATGATAGTGTAGAGCCCGGATCAATTAATGCATATATATTATGTGAAAAGATGGACAATGTACCTGTAACCATGATACTAGATTGGAAAGCATGGATGGTACTATCTTGGATGGCACTTATCCTTCAAGGCCTTTCACACGTAGTCAAGCTAAAGAGCTCCAAGACCTTCAAGCAATGTTCATGAAAAGGGAAGCATTGGAGAAGCTTGAAGAATCCCAAAGGAAAGCATACAATGTGTGGGTGGTCTATTAAAGTGAGGTGGAAGGGGGAATTCAAGAATTCCCAAAAGAAGGCAACCAAACAAGGCCCTTACTTCATTAAGGGCAAAATTGTAATAGCTAGTGTCTTCTTATTCCCTAGTATAAGTAGTAGCTTTTCTTCATTTGGAAGACTAGTTTTTGCATATTGAAGATTGATACTCTAAACTTGTAGTTGCTAGTGTAAGACTTTAGTGTAATTCCCTTAAGGAATTAGTGAGTGATTAGGGTGACTCTCTTAATTGTTAGTTTAACTTCTTTACTTAATTAATCGAAGGTTTCCCACTTGTGGATCTCATTTAGGTTTCCTTGATTAGTTGAGTTGAATTAGTATCTAGTTGTTGGAATCAATTGGGAGGTGAGGGTTTTAGCCCCTTGTTGCCCATAATTTCAATTCCTAATTATTAATTCTCATATCTTTTCCTTCATTTCTTCTTGTTTGTTGTATTCCCGTTATCATTTGGTATCAGAGCTTGGTTTAGGTTTGTTTCCACAAATCTAAGTCTTGGGAATTTGATATCTTCAAAATCCAAAAAAAAAAAAAAACCGATTTTTTTTGTTTTGATTTGTTGTTTTTGATACTAGATCTTCATTCCCTAGTATTTTTTGAGTCTAGATTTCAAATTTCGTGCGATTTGGAGTTGTAGAAGTGAAGTTGCCATTAAAGGGTTTTGAGCTTTTGAAGCTTTACAAACTTTGAAAGTGGGTCTATTGATTGAGGAGGAATTGGAGTTTAAAAATCATTGGGGTTTGTTCCCTACGTTAAGGGGGAGCTAATCCTAAAATTTGAGCCAATTCCGAGCTCATTTGAAGGTATTGGTGTTTAGTGTGTGTTCTTGGTGTTCTATGTGTTTTTGATATTCATCAAGAACATCTTGAAGAAGAAGAAGCCAAAAGGTACGTTTGATCCAACTTTTCCAAGTCAAAGTGGTCAAAGATGTTTGTTGGGTCCACAAGTGGAATTTAAAAAAAAAAAAAAAAAAAAAAAAATTCCACGCCCAGTCTCACCCAGGCGCGTGAGACCAACTTCAGAGAGCATTTTCTGCAGGTTTCCATACTTAGTTTTTTTTAGGGGTCTCAAATTTTGGGACCCCAAAATTTTTCTAAGTGTTGGAACTTTTAAGACCCCAATTTTTTTTTAAGTGTTGGAACTTCAAACTTCTTCTTCTACACTCATTTTTCTTAGATTTCTCAACTATTTAACATCTAATTAACATCTTTAATTACTTGTTAACTAGTTTTTAAACATCAAATCATCTCTTTGATTCTCCAAATTAAGCAACAACAAGTAGTTTCTCCTACTTTTGTTACTTAATTCTTGAGTCCGAATTCTTTCGTGCTTCTTCCTTCTTCTTTTCTTGTCTTGTTTTCGTTGATTAATTCCTTGATTCAAGTCCGTTAGAGTCTTTCAAGTCGTCCTTCTTTCAAGAGTCACATGAATCCACTCCTCCACAAAGGATAGGTGACCTTGAGTTGATTGAGCGGAGCTAGTTCACTATCAATTTTGAGACGTTGCCACAGGAGGTGAGTTGAGAGTTACATACGAGGTACGTGAGCCTTTTACTACTAACCTTGCTTGTTGAGTTTTGTAGGTGCCATGTCCCACCACGGTGCAAGTCCAGTTGGGGAGAGCTCGGAGAACCTCATGGAGGTTCTTGCACACCTCTCCAAACAAATGGCGGAAATGAATGGGAAGTTAGGAGGTATGGAGGAAAGGTTGGTACGGGTGGAAAATGAGAATAGAGGGAAGACACTCCAAGTCGAAAATGAGGAGGCAAGGCGAGCATCGGTGCAATCCACCACCATTACTCCGGGGCAAGCTCACCAACTATGTTACCCTCCACAAAATCGAACCCGAAACTTCCAACAACCCACCTTCCAAACAAACAACCCTCCAAACTTCCCAAGGCAACCAACACCACATCCACATCCACATCCACACCCCTATCGCCCTCCACAAGAGAACCGTCCTATTGTGGCAAACCAAGTTTTATACCAAACTCCACTCCGAAATCCATCAAATGCGTCCTTACATGATTCCTACATATCACCTCCACGAAACACCACACAAACACCCTACCCAAACCACCAATTTCAAAATCCTCTCTATGACGACATGAATGAAGTTCACAATAATGATGAGTTTTGGGAGCATGGGGGTAGAGATGACTATGAAGGGCCAAGGGAAGGGGTCCAGCCTCGGGACTTAGGGTGGGACCAAGGAATAGGAGGTCAACGCTATGGGAATAGAGGAGATAGGATGGGGAATAGAGGAGCTAGGTATGGAGAACGGAATGATCAAGATAGGGGATTGAACACGATCAAGGTTACACTTCCAAAGTTCAAGGGAAGTAGTGACCCGGATGAATTTCTTGAATGGAAACTACAAAGTGAACGGATTTTCCTTACTAATAACATCTCGGAATCATTGAAGGCGAAGTATGCCCTCACTCAATTCGAGGGATATGCTTCCACATGGTGGGAATCCAAGAGGTGGGAACGAGAGAGTCGTCATCTCTATGAGTTACCCACTTGGCAAGAGTTGGTTGGTCTAATGGAGTATAGGTATTTGACTCCGGATTACTACCAAGAAGCTCTCAAGAAGGTGTACATGCTTAGGCAAGATACCAAGAGTGTTGAAGAATACTATGATGAATTTGAGAACTTGAGAATGAAGTCCAAGCTTGAGGAGCATATGCAATATACGGTGATACGATTCATGGCAAACTTGAGGCCCGATATCTTGAAGCCTTTGAGACTTAAACACTATGAGAATCTTGAAGCGGCTTTCCATGATGCCTCTAAGGTCGATATGGATTTGAAAGATGAGAAGACATACAAGGCCAAGAATTTTTCACCTTCCTCATGGAGTAAAAACAATGATAAGTGGAAGACCCCAACTCCTCGAGAATCATCTAAGGGTAGTGGTCAAGACACTCATGTCAAGGTTGATTACAAAGCCAAAGGGAATGACAAGCAGAAAGGAGTTAACTTTGAAAAAACCAACTTTCCTCGACCCTCTACCATCCAATGCTTTCGATGTCAAGGGAGGGGACATATTGCTAGTGAGTGTCCTAATAGAAGGACAATTGTTGCTTTTCTTGATGGGTATAAAACCGATGAGGAAGATGAGCATAATGAAAGAAGTGAGGGAGAGGGGGATAAAGGTGAAAGGGAGAGAGTAGCCTCGGGGGATGAGGAAGAAAGGTTGGATGAGAGGGTAAATGTTGCTTGCTTCATGGAAAGGGGGCAACCCCTACTTGATGATAATGAAGAGTTGAAGGTAAATACCAACCTTTCATGTGTTGTGAGGAGAATTATGGGAGCCCTTGCCAAAGAAGAACTTGACCAAAGGGAGAATCTGTTTCATGCTAGGTGCAAGATCCACGATAAGGTGTGTTCTTTGATTATTGATAGTGGGAGTTGCACTAATGTGGTGAGTAGTTCTTTGGTGGAGCGTATGCAAATTCCAATAAGAAGGCATTCCAACCCATACAAGCTACAATGGCTCAATGAGAGTGGAGAGATGAAGGTCCTCAAATAAGCAAGTATTCGATTTAGTGTGGGCAAGTACAATGAGGAGTTGATTTGTGATGTGGTACCCATGTTGGCTTGTCATGTATTATTGGGGAGGCCTTGGCAATTTGATAGAGATGTTGTGCACTATGGAAAGACCAACAAGTATGCGTTTGTGATTGACGGTAAGAAATATGTACTTGCACCTCTCACCCCATACCAAGTGAGTGAGGACTATCGGGCTATGAAGGAGCTTCGGGAGAGAATAAGGGTGGAAGAAGCGAAGAGTGAAGGTGAAAGTTCCACCATTGTTCCAAAGGAGGGAAGTGACTTGGCTAAAAATAAGAAGAACATGTGTATGATAGCCAAGCCAAACAATTGTCTAAAAGGTGTGGATGAGGAACGCTTTTTAGTGTGCCTTGTCAACACCAATCTTTTATTGCATGCTAACCAAGATACTAGCATTTTGCCTAGTATTGTTTCTTCTCTTTTACAGGACTATGATGAACTATTTCCGGATGAGATGCCCGCGGGACTACCACCCTTGAGGGGAATTGAGCACCAAATTGACTTTGTGCCGGGGTCACAAATTCCCAACCGACCAGCCTATAGGTGTAATCCGGAAGAGACCAAGGAACTACAAAGGCAAGTGGAAGAACTCCTTGAAAAGGGATTGATCAAAGAAAGCCTAAGTCCGTGTGCCGTACCGGTTATCCTTGTTCCCAAAAAGGATGGTACTTGGAGAATGTGCATTGATTGTAGAGCCGTGAACAAGATTACAATCAAGTATAGGCATCCAATTCCAAGACTTGATGACATGTTGGATGAGCTTTGTGGATCAAGTGTGTTCTCAAAGGTTGATCTTAGGAGTGGGTACCATCAAATTCGAATGAAACCGGGTGATGAATGGAAGACGGCTGTCAAAACAAAATTTGGGTTGTATGAATGGCTTGTGATGCCGTTTGGTTTGACTAATGCTCCAAGCACTTTCATGAGGTTGATGAATCATGTCCTAAAACCCTTCATCAACAAGTTTGTGGTTGTGTACTTTGATGACATACTTGTGTATAGCAAGACAATCGAAGAGCATGTAGGCCATTTGAAACAAGTGTTTGATGTTTTGCTACGAGACAGGTTATTCGCGAATCTCAAGAAGTGTTCTTTTTGTGTTGAAAAGGTAGTGTTCTTGGGCTTTGTGGTTAGTGCAAGTGGTATAGAGGTTGATGAAGAAAAGGTGGAGTCAATCAAGACTTGGCCGACCCCATCCAACGCAACTGAGGGAAGAAGTTTTCATGGGTTGGCGAGCTTTTACCGGCGTTTTGTGAAGGGTTTTAGTTCAATTGCTTCCCCATTAACCGAATTGATCAAGAAGGATGTACCTTTTGTGTGGGGGGAAGACCAAGAGAAGTCCTTTCAAGCATTGAAGTCCATGTTGCGTTCCTCCCCATTACTCCAACTACCTAATTTTGATAAATCTTTTGAGATAGAGTGTGATGCTTCGGGTGTTGGGATAGGTGGTGTCTTGATGCAAGAGGGAAAACCATTGGCTTACTTTAGTGAAAAACTAAAGGGAGCTACTCGTCGGTACTCAACTTATGACAAGGAATTATATGCACTTGTGAGGGTATTGGCTCATTGGCAACACTACTTGTGGCACAAAGAGTTCGTGATAAGGACCGATCATGAGTCCTTGAAACATCTTAAGGGGCAATCCAAGTTGAACAAGCGACATGCCAAATGGGTTGAATTCATTGAGACCTTTCCATATGTGATCAACTACAAGCAAGGCAAAGAGAATGTAGTAGCGGATGCTCTATCACGGAGGTTTGTATTGGTCAACACCTTGGCTTCTAAAATGATGGGATTTGAAAGCTTGAAGGGATTCTATTCTATGGATCCCGATTTCAAAGAAATTTTTGATTGTCTTAGTCAAGGGAAGCGGGTTGATAGGTTCCAATTGGTTGATGGATTCTTGTTCTAGAATGGGCGAGTTTGTGTGCCCATGAGTTCATGGAGAGAGTTGTTTGTCAAGGAAGCTCATAGTGGTGGTTTGATGGGGCACTTTGGAGTACCCAAGACACTTGACATCCTTATGGAACAATTTTATTGGCCAAAGATGAAGCATGACGTGGAGCGGATTTGTGGACAATGTCTCGAATGCAAGCAAGCCAAATCCACGACTCGGCCTCAAGGTAAGTATACCCCTCTTCCTACTCCTAGTGGGCCATGGATGGACATTTCTATGGATTTTGTGTTGGGACTTCCTAGGACTAAAAGAGGACATGATAGCATATTTGTGGTAGTGGATAGGTTCTCTAAAATGACTCATTTCATTCCATGCCATAAATGTGATGATGCATCCCATGTAGCATCCTTGTTTGTCATTAATGTGCTTAAATTGCATGGAGTCCCTCAAACCATTGTTAGTTATAGGGATTCAAAATTTCTTAGTCATTTTTGGAAGAATCTGTGGGGTACACTTGGTACCAAACTCATGTTTTCTACTTCTTGTCATCCTCAAACGGATGGACAAACCGAAGTAGTCAACCGGACTCTTGGAAGCATGCTTAGGTGTATGATTAGGGGCACCCCAACCACTTGGGAAGACCATTTACCCTTGATAGAATTTGCATATAACCGGTCTTTCCACTCTTCTATTGGAATGTCCCCAATTGAAGCATGTTATGGCTTTAAACCTTTGTTTCCATTAACTATGACTCCTTTGTCTAGCCATGTTGTTGTGAGCCTAGATGCTGAACAAAGAGCAAAGGAGATGATGAACATTCATTCCAAGGTAAAAGAGGCCATTGAAAAGAACAATTCAAAGGTGGCCAATCGAAAGAATCGTGGAAGAAAGGAAGTGATTTTCAACCCGGACGATTGGGTGTGGGTTCATTTACGAAAGGAGAGGTTCCCACAATTTCGAAAAGGAAAGCTAAGCCCAAGGGGAGACGGACCCTTCAAAGTGCTCAAGCGGATAAATGACAATGCATACATGATTGACTTACCAAGTGAGTATAATGTTCATAATGTTTTCAATGTTAGTGATCTTTCTCCTTGTGTTGTAGGTGATCAATTGGATTTGAGGACGAATCATTTTCAAGAAGCCCACGCTGATACTAGATTGGAAAGCATGGATGGTACTATCTTGGATGACATTTATCCTTCAAGGCCTTTCACACGTAGTCAAGCTAAAGAGCTCCAAGACCTTCAAGCAATGTTCATGAAAAGGGAAGCATTGGAGAAGCTTGAAGAATCCCAAAGGAAAGCATACAATGTGTGGGTGGTCTATTAAAGTGAGGTGGAAGGGGGAATTCAAGAATTCCCAAAAGAAGGCAACCAAACAAGGCCCTTACTTCATTAATGGCAAAATTGTAATAGCTAGTGTCTTCTTATTCCCTAGTATAAGTAGTAGCTTTTCTTCATTTGGAAGACTAGTTTTTGCATATTGAAGATTGATACTCTAAACTTGTAGTTGCTAGTGTAAGACTTTAGTGTAATTCCCTTAAGGAATTAGTGAGTGATTAGGGTGACTCTCTTAATTGTTAGTTTAATTTCTTTACTTAATTAATCGAAGGTTTCCCACTTGTGGATCTCATTTAGGTTTCCTTGATTAGTTGAGTTGAATTAGTATCTAGTTGTTGGAATCAATTGGGAGGTGAGGGTTTTAGCCCCTTGTTGCCCATAATTTCAATTCCTAATTATTAATTCTCATATATTTTCCTTCATTTCTTCTTGTTTGTTGTATTCCCGTTATCACCATGTACGTATGGAATTTGTTTTATATAGAGGTAGGGGTTTCTTGGGTTGGTCCATTTGTTGTTGTGACCAAACTATGTGGGTCTTTCATATCTTTGACCCCGGTAAATCCTCATGGGTGTTTGAACCCTCTTTATTCAATGATATTTCTCACAGTCGAATCCTTTGTATGCTCTACAATGCATTGATCTTATTTGATACAAAGGATAGTTGGTTGTATTTCAAGTATGTGCCTCTTTGGCAAGTTGGTATGGTTGGTAACCCATGTGCTAACCCTCATGCTATGAGGATATGTTTGTTGTTTGTCCTTCTCATATTTTTGCAAGGTTCGGATTCGAGGACGAATCCTTTTGAAGAAGGGGAGGATGATACAATCATGGTTAGCTTGGAGCATATTAGGAGGGGCTTTTATATATGGATGATAGCTTGGAGCCCGGAGAAAGCCATGGAGAAACAAATGTACAAGGCCATGGGCGATCAAGATGTCATTTGGGCAAGAAGGGCCCTTATGGGTTATTTCGAAAATAGTCACTTTTGGGCTATTTTTGTAATAGGCTATTTGTGTAAAGGCAATAACTATAAATAGTTGCCTTAGCCATTTTCATACTTAGATTATTGATGATTGAATTGTCTTGAATAGACTTGATATTTTAGGTTATGATATTGATTGGGTTCAATTCCAATTATTAGTTTAGAATGAGTGATTAGGGTGGATTCCCGAATTGCTTGTGTTATCTTCTTTGCTTAATTGATCATCGAGTTATCATCTTGTGGATTCAATTTGGTTTCTCATGCATTTGATTGAGTTCTATTCTCCCTTGGTTGATTGTTGATTCAATTAGCCTTTCTTTCTTCTATTCTTATCTCAATTTCTTCTAATTCTCATCTTAATTTCTCCACTATCTTTATTTTGTGTTGTTGAATTCCGTGTTTCCGGTATCAATTTTAGTCACTCGATTGAGATCGTTATCATCTTAGAACCCTTTTGTGTTTCTACTCCCGTTGGTGAGTCAGTCCTAGCCAAAAGAATCTACAAAAATTGCCCTATCTCAGTCTTTCATAGAGTCACTTCAGCGGATCTAGTAGAGTTGGAGATAACTGATTTTGATGTTATTCTTGGTATGAATTGGTTGTATGCATGTTATGCCTTAGTTGATTGTCATACTTGAGTTATCAGTTTCAAATCCCCAAATGAACCTGTCTTAGAGTGGCAAGGTGACTCCATCCTTGATAATGGAAAAACAACAAACAAGAAAGAAAGAAGGAAAAGATATGTTGATTAACAACTAGAAATTGAAATTATGGGCAACAAGGGACTTGATACCCTCACCTCCCAATTGATTTCAATAACTAAGAAATTAACCCTACTCAATCAACTAAGGAAACCAAATGAATTCCATAAATGAGTGACACTTTGATTAATTAAGCAAAAGAAGTTAACTAATAATTAGGAGAGTTCGCCCAAATCACTCACTAATTTAAGGGAATTAAACTAATCACTAAGACATCAACTACAAATTTAGAGTATCAATATTTAACATCCAAAACTAGTCTTCAAAAATGAATATCCAAAACTAGTCTTCAAAAATGAAGAAAAACTACTACTTATACTAAGAAAATAAGAAGACATTGACTTTTTACAATATTGCCCTTAATGAGGCAAGGGCCTTGTTTGGTTGTCTTCTTTGTGGATTCTTGAATTTAAAGCCTAGCTACTTGTACAAATGGCCTATTTTCTTCATCCACATCACTCCCACGGACTCATAAAGCTTCCCTTTGCATGAACATCGTATGTGTCATCTATACCATCCATGCTCATGTAAACCATTCTATCAATGCTAGTATCATCCTCCCCTTCTTGAAAATGATTCGTCCTCGAATCCAAACCTTAAAGACACATGAGAAGGACAACAACCAAAACATCCTCAAAGCATGAGGGTTAGTACAAGGGTTAGCAACAATATCACCATGCCAAGGAGGCACAAATTTGAGATATAACCAAATATCCTTTTCTTCTAATAAAAGAAACTCATCATACAAGGTGCAAAGGTTTTGGTTATGATAAACATCAAGAGACAAGGCAAACACAAAGGTCTTTGTGGCATCAAGAATTCCAAAAGATGGTATCATATCTAACTTTGGAGCCATAAGACACAATTGTTTCATTGTCTCGCAAGTAGGCCACACCAAAAGTGGTGCAATCACCCATAAGGGTTCATTCGGGTCAAAAAGTAAAAGACCCACATATCTTTACCTCCATACAAAATAAATCTCACACCACTACGGGTATCATCATAAGCAAAAAGGTAGTAGAGAAAGGTGTTAAGCTCACTATTCTCATCTAGGGCATGCCAAAAGATAAGGACACCGATAGATAAGAAGAGACATTTTAAGCACAAAATAATCCTCTCTATAAGACAACTTTCCAAAGGAAGAAAATGCACCAACAAAGCCATGCTACTAGAATAGTCGAGGGATTTATTAGGAGTCAAATTACTCCATGCCAAATAATACTCCCAAGGAGTTGGGGTCCCTCCTATCATAGAACCAAACATGCTTCCAAGAGTTACTTTTGAAACTTCAACTTGTCCAACCCTATGAAGGTGACAAGGAGCTTTCAATATCCATGGACTCTCCCAAAAATAAATAAGCAACTTAGCATCCACTCGAGGGTTCTCAATTGCAAATACACACTTTAAGGAAAGAATTGATGGTAGGGTATGAGGTCATACAATTTCCAAAACCTACCTACCATAGGAAAATTTTCATCATGACTCCAAAGATTGCTTGGAATAAGAGGGGAAGAGTACATACCTCAAAGACGGGCCTTTGAGTGTGCATTCTTGTGCACCACACTTGGTTTCCCAAAGCTTCCAATGCATCATTTTGGACCCATAGACTTGGTCCTTGTGTTTCTTCTTAAGAGTTGACTTGCTAGGTAGCTCCATTATTAGGCCTTCAACCCTTTGTTCATGAGGGACTTTGTTTGGATCCTCCTTTAGAAATATTTGTCCATGAACCTGCAAAAGAGAAGGGATGGTACTAGGCAAAATGCAAGCACCATGGTTAGTAGGTAACATGGGATTGGTATTGGCAAGTCCCACAATTAAGTGCTGCTTGTGTACCTCTTTTAAGTCACTTCTTGTCTCATCAATCTCATACAACTTTCCTTCTTGATCCAAGTCTTTCTTCTCCTTTTCAAGTTCCTCTCTCTTAAGTACTTTTTGAAGCTCCCTCGTTATCTTGTAGTCCTCACTCACTTGATAGGGTATTAAAGGTACAAGAATGTGCCTTCGTCCTCTAAATACAAATGAGTATTTATTGGACTCCACTTGATATCAAACATCCCTACCGACTCCACAAGATTGAATGGGAAAACATCACATAACACCTCATCTCGATACTTGCCAATGCTAAAATTTATGACCATTTGCTTGGTTACCTCTACTTCATAATTCTCAATGAGCCATTGAAGTATGTATGGCTTGGGGTGTCTTTATGTAGGAAGCTTCATTCTATCTACCATAGTGCAACTCACCACATTAGTACTACTCCTACCATCAATGACCAATGAACATACCCAATCCATCATCTTGAACCTTGCATGAAATAGGTTCACACTTTGATCAAGTTCCTCTTTAGAAAGATCCCCCATGATTCTCTTTAGATCACAAGAAGAGTTCAAATCCTTCTCCAATTGCTCATCAACAACATTTGAGGTTGCTTCATCATGCCTAACCTTAGGCTCATCACAACCATTCCCAACCTAATACTCTATCATATTTTTAGCACAAGATCCGTCACACAAGATAACATTTGACCTCTTTTGTGGACAATTTCTTGAAATATGTCCTTCACCTTGACACTTATAACATTGAATGATAGAAGGAGAAGAAGATTGAGGTATATCATGATTACCTCCATAGGCTTGGTCTTCCCCTGTTGTGTTGTAGTTAGCTTGAATAGCTTGACTACCATCTTGGAACATTGGAAGACTTGCCATGTTGTCACCCATCCCATGATTTAGAACACCTTGACCACCATATCGATCACTTCGGTCTTCACACCTTCCTCCTTCATTCCTATACCTATCTCCACTATCCCATTTTCCTTGACATCTCATGCCTTGGTTCATACCAAAGCCTTCGGGTCCTTCCCACCATTCATTCAGGCTAACCTCTTCACACATTTCATCATAAAGAGGGTTTTGATAATAGATATCTTGGTAGGGTACTTGTGGGTAGTGTTGTTGGGTTGGAACATAAGGTACATGCAAGGATGCATGTGATATATTTTGTGGAGGTGCTTGGCTTCTATCTTGGTTTTCCACAAAAGGACTCCTTTGTGGTGGATGATATGGTTGTGTATTTGGATGTGGGGTGACTTGCCTATCATAGCTTGGGTTCATTTGGAATGTAGTTTTAGGGTAGGTTTGGTTCCAATTTGGTTGGGGGTAGTATAGGTTGGATTCTTGACCCGAGGTCCTTCTTGTTTCTTTACTTTGACTTGTCATAAGGAACTTCCTTTCAATCATACTATCCATCCTTTTCACCCTTTCCTCCATACTTCCAAACCTCCCATTTGTTTCAACCACCCTTTCATTCATATTGGTCACCCTCCTTGACACATTGAAATTCGTCCCCATGTTACTCACCAAGCTCCTTCCTCCATGGTTATAAGAAAAATGATTAGACATTGTACCTACAAAAACTCAACAAACAATATTAGTAGAAAAAAGCCTCACATCACTCTCGTATGTAAACTCTCAACTCATCTTCTATGGCGTCGTCTCAAAATTGGTAGTGAACTAGCTCCACTCAATCAACTCAAGGTCACCTATCCTTTGTGGAGGAGTGAATTCTTGTGACTCTTGAAAGAAGGACGACTTGAAAGACTCTAAATGGACTTGAATCAAGAAATTAATCAACGAAACAAGACAAGAAAATAAGGAGGAAGAAGCACGAAAGAATTTGGACTCAAGAATTAAGTAACAAAAAGTAGGAGAAACTACTTGTTGTTGCTTAATTTGGAGAATCAAAGAGATGATTTGATGTTTTAAAACTAGTTAACAAGTAATTAAAGATGTTAATTAGGTGTTAAATAGTTGAGAAATCGAAGAGAAATGAGTGTAGAAGGAGTTTAATGTTTGGACACTTGGAAAAATTTTGGGGTCTTAAAAGTTCCAACACTTAGAAAAATTTTGGGGTTCCAAAATTTGAAGCATTCTGTCCAAGTTTGCAAGTGTGCATTTCAGCCCCCAAAACATTTTCTAAGGGGCAAATTTGGTCCTTCGGATTTTATTTTTTTTTAAATTCCACTTGTGGACCCAACAAACATCTTTGACCACTTTAACTTGGAAAAGTTGGATCAAATGTACCTTTTGGCTTCTTCTTCTTCAAGATGTTCTTGATAAATATCAAAAACACCTAGAACACCAAGAACACACACTAAATACCAACACCTTCAAATCAACTCGGAATTGGCTCAAACTTTAGGATTAGCTTCCCCTCGACTTAGGAAACAAACCCCAATAGTTTTTAAGCTTCAATTTCTCCCCAATCCAAAGACCCACTTTTCAAGTTTGCAAGTTTTCAAAGCTTCAAAGTCCTTCAATGGCAACTTCACTTCTACAACTCCAAATTGAATATAATTTGAAATCTAGACTCAAAAAATACTAGGGAACAAGAATCTAGTATCAAAAAAAAGAAATCAAACAAGAAATATTTTCGGTTTTTTTTTTTTGGATGATTTTTTTTTTTGGATTTTGAAGATATTGTAACATCCCGTATTCTGCATATACTAGTCCTATTCATATATCACTTGATATAGCCTTGTTGTATAAGGTGAGGGACCGAGTTTCTTATATGAGCAGTGATAGTTTAATGTGTATTGGGAGGTGTTGTAATGCCCTATTCAGTTCAGCACGTAAACGGCCAAGTTAACCTTGACAAAAGTATTTAAACTCGAGATGGTAAGGTTGTATTTGAGTAAATATTTAGGGTGAAGTTTTAAGTTAAAGCAAAAGGGATTAGAAATTAGAAAATAGAATAAAATAAGTGAGCTGCTTGCTTGACTTAACTAAGCTAGTAGGTGACACAAGTAGGTGCATCACCTACTTTGACTTATTGACCAGCCTAAAGAACTAGGTAGGTGCATCACCTACTAAGACTATTTTGACTAGCTTAGAGGGCCAAGTACACCCATCACCCACTTGAATAAATTCTGGCCCAAAGAAGTGAAAGAAAGGGGAAGAATTGGCAGCCAAGGCCCAATAAGGTTAAGTCCAACAAAGCCCATGTAAAATGGCCAAGTAGGTGTATCACCTTCTTGACATTTTGTGGCTCAAAATGAGCAAGGACAGTCGGCCAAAGCAGCCCCCCTTTAAAGGGGTTAAGACCAGCTCATTTCACTCATTTTAACTTGAAAAAAAATAGATTTTAGAAGTTCTTTCTTTCTCTCTCTCTTAGCTTCACATAGCAGCCATAAACTACCATTAGGGTTCTTAAGTATTCTCCCTCTTTTCAAGCTAAGTTGAAGGGGAGTTCAAGCTCTTGAAGAAGTACAAGTTGGGAGGACAGATTTTCAGAATTTAAGGTAAAGTTACTGCCCATTTTTACCCCCTTTTATATGCAAGTTTGATGGAGAATTTTGTATGTGTTTGTGTCAAGAACCATGGGGTAGTGATTGGAATCCTTGAGTTAAAAATACTTTCTTATTATGTTGAAGGATGTTTGGGATTGTTTTAGGAGCGGTTTTATGTGTATATATTTGGGACAGCTTGGTGGAACTTGTAAAAGGGTGTGTGAAGTTGTATTGAAGTAGGGAAGGAGGGTGTGGTAATACACCACTTAATTGGGTGT
>QJPP01003341.1:0-151194 GCA_003996215.1 Jaltomata sinuosa
CCTTGCAATAACAGTGTATATAAAATAAGTTTTACGAAATGGACGGTATACCGGTAACCTCAAGTGTAAGAAGAAGAGAGAAAGAGTAACAATAGGCATGCTCAGAGACATGAATCAAACTCAACTAATCATACCAACCTCATACTTATCCATAATAGAGAACAATTCTGTAAGTAAAAAGCAAAAGTCTACCTACAGTCCCTCGGCCGCCCATACAACCGAGGAACACAAACAAGTGAAACAAACCCTCCGGCATCCCATACTACCGGAGCGTACAATCAGCAAACAGCAAACAAGGGTGGAACCTCGAACCATGAATGATATGATGCATGAAGATCTCAAGTGCCATAGTATCTCTGTATGTACCTCCTCCGGCGCCGATCCGGCCCAGCAGGTAGGTTCCATGGAAGGACTCTGCTCGTATACCTCTACTCCACCGTATACCCCTCCTCCAGCACACGCAGCCCGTAGCCCCTGGCCCGGATGGCAAGGTCCATGGAGGTCCCAGACCCCATACTAAATCTCAGTATCAGAACATGTATCAAGATAGAGACCCAGTCTCGATATCAAGATAGAGACCCAGTCTCGAATATGCATGTCCAGGAACCCTGTCCAGGACTAAAAATAGTAGGAACAATATCTCAAACCCCTCCAAGGGTGGCCCGGGCGTAGCCGAGGTCTAAACAATAAAAAGTCATCTCAGGTGCTCGGTCCGACCGAGACTAAAAATCATCTCAAGTAACAAGAAAACTCAACTAGCACCCCGGCCCTGCCGAGTCTAGCGATAATCGTAAAACTGATGATTTTAAACATAATTTTACTTTCTTGCCAAAAAATCTCCACAAGTGAAATCAACCATTTCCAAATCATTTCCATCAAAAACGGGCCCCCCGGGCCATGCAAGGTTTAGAAAACAGTGCCAGTAGGCTCGAAGCCAAAACCACAGTAAAACATGGATAAAACCTCTTTATATGCATGAACAATGTATGATCACACACAATAGCTGCCCCGCAGCTCACAATTCACCTATCGACCCTGCACAGGCCCACAGCTACTCAGCAAGATAACAGCCTAGAAGGATAATTCTATGCCCGGGACTCGCGGACATTCTCAAAATCCCACCTTCTATGTTCCAGAGTCAACAAGGCCTCACAGGACCACAAGGGTAAATAAATAAAATATATCGACAAATACTACAAACAACGGAGGAACAAAAGTAGGCGAATATGAATAAAGCGGTCAAGGTCTGTGGTACCAACCTAATAAACCAACCCAAGGATGCCCATTAATACAATTTTATTTTATATATACGGAGTCTAGGGAAAATAAACCGTAACCTACCTGTCGTCCGACGACAAGCTGCTGGAACAACGATGTCCAAGCTCGAACCACTCCAAGAAAATCCAAAACTAAATCGGAATCGGAATCGAATTTGGGCTTGAATAACTTGACGTAGATAATTGATTTTCTTTCGATGACCGAATATTGCGTCAATTTAATATTCCCTCAGAACTCTTCCTTAGCTTATAAAGAATTAACGTGCACAGTAGTATGCACAAGCTCCCAGTGCTTAACGTGAATAGGCAGCAATTGCCCTTATCAATTTGCTCCAAATGATGAAATTTGGCAGCAATTGCCTACTTCATCAATTGGTTTCCACGTGGGGGGGGTGTCAACACCACATCTCCCCTTATCCAATTAATGATAGGTGGGTCCCCGCTACATACGTATTCGGGTATTGAATAAATTCGTGGTAAAATAAATATAATATTTTAAATATACCATAATTAATAGAAAATCATTTCAAATAAAACCTACTATATTATAATAATAAATTTTAACATAACTAATTTTACTATCTCCGTTAAAATATTACGGAGTATAAAAATCTTATAAAATAAATACATATACAATTATCTCGTAACAAAATATTTTGAAAAGGCAATAATAATATAATTTTTATCAAATTTAACTTTTAAATAAAATATTTTCAAATACACGCACGAGGCTAATAAAATTCTTAAGTTTAGGCTCGTAATTCGCCAACGCACGATTTTGATACTCAAGAATTCTCTCGGGATCCCCCCTTATGTTTTATAACTGTTTCGGAACTGAAATGGCATTTTAAAACGTGACGTCGAGGCTTAAATCTTGTTTAACCCGGCCCGGTTCGCGACCCGGTTCGCAACCCATTTTCTGCCAGACAGTCCGCGGTAAAATAGTCATAACTCTTTACTCCGAGATCAGTTGGACGTGAGGTTTTGTGCATTGGAAACTAGACTCGTAGACCTTCGATTTGGTATTTCGGGGGACTTCTAACTCTTTATATATTGGGAGAAAAGCTCCGATACATTTGACCCAAGGTTCAGAAAATTTGTTAAAGGTCTTACGATATCTTTTGTCGATTTGCTTGACTTCAAAACTTAAACGTGGAAATGATCGGAAGGGTCATTACAATATATTGTGATGGTATCATGGAGAATTGAGAAGTGTCTTATTGAAGGATTGAAGAAATCCTGCATGATACCATGTTGTATATAAATATATTGTGATAGTATATTGAGTAGTGTCTCATTTAAGGATTGAGTAGTCATCCATGATACCATGTCAATATATAAATATAGTGTGATAGTATCATAGAGGACCGATAAGTATCTCATTGAAGGATAATATCATGCCAGTATATTAATATACTATGATATTATACTGAGGAGTGTCTCATTGAAGGATTGAAGCAGTCCTCCATGATAATTATGATGGTATCATGGAGGATTAAGGAGTGTCTCATTGAAGGATGGTATCATGCAGTATATAGATATACTGTGATGGTATCATGGAGAACCGAGGAGTGTCTTATTGAAAGGATTGAAGTAATCCTTCATGATACCATGTCAGTATATAAATATACTATGATGGTATCATGGAGGATTGAATAGTGTCTTATTGTAGGACAATACCATGCTAGTATATAAATATATTGTGATGATATCGTGGAGAATTAAGGAGTGTCTTATTAAATGATGATACCATGAAAATATATAGATATATTGTGATGGTATACTGAAGAGTGTCTCATTGAAGGACTGAAGCAATCCTCAATGATACCATGTAAGTATATCGATATACTGTGATGGTATCATGATGATTGATGCGAGTGTCTCATTGAAGGACGATACTATGCTAGTATATAAATATACTGTGATGTTATCATGAAGAACTAAGGAGTATCTCGTTGAAGGATGATACCATGCAGTATATAGGTATATTACAATGATATTATAGAGGATTAAGTAGTGTATCATTGAAGGATGATACCACGAAAGTATATAGATATACTGTGTGGTATATTGAGGAATGTCTCATTGAAGGACTGAAGCAGTCCTCCATGATACCATGTCAGTGCATAAATATACTCTGATGGTATACTAAAGAATGTTTCATTGAAGAACTGAAACAGTCCTCCATGATACTATGCCAGTATATAAATATAATGTGATGGTATCATGGAGGAGTAGTGTCTGACTTAAGGACTTAAGTATACCTCAATGAAAAATAATAAAAAAGTGAATGAAATTAGATTATGGAGAAAAAAAATAAAAGAAAAAACAATTACATGAAATTAGAAAAATACAAAAAATAAATAAAATGAAAAAAGCAAGGACCCAACATTGAATATAAAATTATATTATGGTGAAAAAATAAAGAATAATATGATTTGAGAAAAAATTAAATGAAAACGCAGGGAAAAGAATAAAGAATAAAGAAATAAACGAGAAAAAAAAGGAGAAAAGACAGAAAAATTTAAAAGGAGTAGATAAATAAAAAATGAACGAATGTTTACTATATTAATTATCTTTTTCTTATTATATAGAAAAAAATAAAGAAAAAGAGCAAAAAAGTCATGCATAAAATTAGATTATAGAAAAATAATTAGAAAAGAAACAAGACATAAAGAAATGAAAAAATAAAGATAAAATAGAAAAATAAAAAAATACAAAAATAAATGAGCCAAAATCGATTATGGTAAAAGAAAAAAAGAAAAAATAACATGATTTGTGAACAAAATAAATGAACAATAAAATAGAAAAAAAGGAAGAAAAAAGAGAAAAAAGAAAAGCAGAAAAAAGTAGACAAATTTAAAAAAAAGAAGAGAAAAAAGAGAGTTAAAACTGAGGATGAATCAAATTATGACCTAAAAAAATATAATTTGAGAAAAAAATAAAATGAACAAAGAACATAAAGAACAAAAAATAAAGAATAAAATGAGAAAAAAAGGAGAAAAGAAGAAAAAAAGAAAAGAAGTAGAGAAATAAAAATAAATAAATAAAAAGTAAATAACTATAAAAGTTACAAGGGAAGGGGATCATTTTCTGTAATTAATTAAGAGGTATTTTCTGTAAGAGGGGTATTTAATTGTAAATAGTTTACGGACATACATGTATTTTTCCCATTTTAATATTAGTTTTCTGATATGTAAGTCATTTCACCAAACCACTAAATATTATGCTTTTTTAATTATTATTATTTTTCTCGTCTGATTTATCACCATCAAATTTTATAATTTTTAGCTTTCGCATGTTGCTTTCTTATTTCGATCCCAACACTTTTAATAGTTGAAAAGCTAATTTACAACATTTCTCTCTCTACTGTGGTGTCATTATTGTTGGCTTTTCCAACTATTACAAAGAGAGATTCCTATGGAACAAGTTCACTTATTTTTCTTAGCCTTTTGAACATGAGAAAATTTTAAAAATATTTTTCACCATACCAAACACACTTTTAATGTTTTAATCTTTTTTTAAAAAAAAGCCAAAAGATCAATTTCCCAAAACTAAATCACGTACACATTTGTTTTCCAGAAAAAGAAAAAGAAGAAACAAAACCAAAACCTCTTTACCTTTCAAAATAAATATATAAAAAAGAAAATAATAACCAATTCTCTCAAACACCAAACGATATTGTAAGGAAACAACGACAGATAACTTCATTCTAGGTGAACAAAGCTACAATTCAGTACCACAACAAAGCAAAATTAACTTAAAACATTCTTCACTCTGCTGAGATCATTATTTGTTATCTTTTCCTATAGAACAAGTTCACTTCTTTCCCTTAGCCTTTGGATTTGTTGTATCCTGCTTTTCAATCTTGTTACTGTTTTCAATCGGTTGAAAATATAGAGATCCATAAATATTGAAATGTAGCACCCGCAACATCCATGAAGTTTCGTGGTCATCCTGCAAGGCATATACAAAATTTTATAATTATACATATGAAGTTGTAACACTAGTTGAAAAGATCAATACAGAGGATACAAATTTAAGGTATTCTAATACTAGTAGAAATGCTATATAGAGAAGATGAAAGGTTCAACCTTGTATTCTAATGAATGATTGCATAAAGAGGTTTGTTCGGCATAGTTGCAAGAAACTGAAAAAAGAGACTAGGCTAACAATAAGAGTTAATTTTATCAAACTAAACTTATGAAACTAAAGAAAGAGACTAGACTAACAATAAGGGTTAATTTTATCAATGGTCACTAAACTTATTCTTTGTAACACTAAAGTCATAACATTATTTTTTGTGACATTAAAGTCACTAACCTAACTATTTGTAAGACCTAAGTCACAAAACTAGTTTTTGTAACAGTAAAGTCACAACCAGTTGCATATGTTTATTAGTAGTATATGTAAATAAAAGGAGAGCAGATAAACTCACACAAATAATGTCCTTAAAGGTGTTGTCAAATAGCTGAGGAGGAACTTGGCTTCTTAATGCATCACATGGCCTTCATTACGAAGGTGGATCAAACAATAAATCCAAGTGAGACATAGTTGATACATACCGAAAAATCACAATTATGAAACTCGAGAAGCAAGGACGAGAACGTTTACCTGGCGAACCTTAATACTTCTGAAAGACTTAGATAACATTGTATCACATATTTTAGATGCAACAAACAAGGTTTTTCATAAAGTTTCTCTACCACTTGGTACAAGGACTTTACTATCAAGTAGAAGCGATCAGCCATAGCGCAACAATAGGTCATTCCCTTCTCTTGCATCATAATTTTCATAACTATAAGGGTTGCAACCTGTGGAGGTATACAACATTCCATTCATGTAAAATCCAAGAAACAACATATCACCATAAGCCAGCAAAGTCATTTAGGAACACTATTTATAAAATAGAATGGAAAATCAGGAGTGACAAACATATTACAAGTACCCTTTTCTCCCTTTCTAATGACCACGTGTCATCGTGCCCCTTTTCTCCTAAAAGTTTGCTAGCATTCTTTTCAGGGATGTTTTAGCACTAGGTATACCATATGGTATAGATGCATGCATGGCGGAGCAAGGGGAGAGGAAGGGAGTTCATCGAAACACCCTTCGGCAGATAATTACACTCTATATATAAGATCAAAATTATTTTTTACTTCTTTATATTTTGAATTCCTTCTATGAAAATTCTAGCTGGGTCCCATGAAATTTTAAACTTTAGTCCTATATTCTAATTTCTCATTCGAAATATATGTATATACATGGATGCATAAATTCTTCTGATGAAACAATAGAACTAAAAGATATCATTTTGTGACTATCATAGAACCACTCTAAACAAAGTAGATGGAAAGAAACTCATAACTTCTAAGACTAAAATCAATACATAGCAGGCTAACCTTCTGTGACATTTCATCACATAGATCCATGCACTTCAGGCACAAAGGAACCACTTCCGTTTTCAAGAAAAAATCAAGGACCTTTGACCCATATGGATCATCAAATGCACCAGCAAGCAAAATATCAGAATCATGAAGTAGCACTTTCGAAAATTAGAATAATGCTACAAATCTATGATCAGTGATCAAATTACCAATACAAAATGCCATATATTCCTCTGCGATAAACAATTCAAGAAATGCAGAATGGGTATTTCAAGAAGAAAAAACAGATACTGATTTTAAGAACTGATTATCATGTGGCCATCAACCAAATTTAATATATACACTATGTCTGGTCAGGGTACTATATATAGAACGAACCTATTCAATTTTTATAGTACAGCTAGGCAGTGAAAAATTTAGCTGTACCTAACGTCTTCTTTTTTATTGGGAATCAATATTAGCAATGCAGTTTTTCCAATGACAAACTTAATTTAAATTATAGAGCTACGACACAATCAAGCCTGAATGAACAAAACATTTAATTGAATTGTACCAGTCTCTACTAGGGGTTATTACTCATTTCTGTACTTATTGTTTTGTTTTGAGTAGGGGAAGTAAAAGAGGATGGGAAAAAAGTATATTTCCTTACTTTAATCCACTTTATCAAAACGAAAGCCAATGAATTTCTTTCCTGTCACTTCATGGAAATAAACACACAAGGAACCTTATTAAAAGTTTATTATATAATGAATGTAGTGACAACAATGGAGAGAGCGTGTGTATATTTGTTCAAGGACGGACGGATACCTTTGTTAGGGAGCCGAGAACACCCAAGTTGGTGAGCCTCAAATACTCCAAAGGCTTGTCATCTCCGCTAGGCTTGATAAATGGGTAGAAATAACATGGTATTTTAGCTGCAAATAGAAGTTAATTGTTTCTCACACAACAGTAAAAACATTACTTACTCAGTCTGCAATTATATCTTCTAGCATTCCATCAAAAAGAGAAAGGAGGAGGAGGGGGATGCAAAGCGATATACCTCAACGCAAAAGAATTTACAGGCATGATCTGCGTTCTTACCACAAATACGACAATGAAATAGGATTTATTTTTTTGAAAGATTGAAGATATGAAAAAGGACTGCAGTGGGAAGAATTTGTTCTTCCACTCATTTTGAAACTTATTCATCTGAATTTTCCCATACTCTTACACTTATAGAAACTTTATTCACTCTTATGAGTCATTTGGCCCAGGCCTAATTTTCATTTCAGTTTGTAGCATTTCAAGAACTGACATTATCGTCTATGAGCTTCCCTCTTGTTTCTGGATGTTTGGCGATCACCTGTAGAATAAAGCCATTAAGGAGTAAGGTGGATACATATAATGAAGTGACGGAAAACCATATAATGAAGTGACGGAAAACTGGTGTCAAAAATTCATTTCATGACGGTCTCTTCTCAACAGAAGCTTGTTGAAAAACCAGTTACTCCCTCTGTCCCACTTTATATGACTCACTTTCCTTTTTAATCAGTCTCAAAAAGAATGATATATTTCTACATTTAGTAACAATTTAACTTTAAAATGTCCATTTTATCCTTAATGAAATGATTTACAACCACACAAACATCTAAAACTCATTTTAGACCACAAGTTTCAAAAGTCTTCCTTTCTTTCTTAAAGTTCATGCCAAGTCAAACTAGGTCATATAAAATAGGACGGAGGGAGTACAATTTAAAAATCATCTTTACCGAGTATGTTAGTTTCTGAGAATTGTATGTTGTGCATACACTTATAAGTGGTATTACACAAAATTTTCCTCTTGTAGTTATATGGCATTACAGGGGTATTGCTCACATATACTGATTAACTATCTTAAGTCAATTCGCAGAACATTGTACCAAAAAGGTTAGAAAAAGTACTCATACTTACTTTCAGTTACTTATACTTATCATATGAGATCTATGTCGAGAACTATGAATTGAATTTCTAGGTATAAATCCCGCAAACTACAGGATTCCTAGATGTTATCGTTTTATTCGATATTCTTCATCTAAACAAAATTACAAAAATTTGAGTGTATCTCCAATGCATTTCACTTTGATTCCTAGAAGTCAAGAACATTAAAACATCACATCCCAGATTTTCCTAAATTGCAGATTCCATGGACTAAAAGATTGCAGCATAAAGTGCATAACAGAGGTGCCCTGTGAAAGACATACATTAAGTGTATCTCTAATGTATTTGTTGATGAATATGTATGATGCACGCCACACCATAATTTAAGTTAACCAACAAGGGGGAGTAATTGTTTGATTGGATATTGCTTACCTGAAACAAAGCAAGAGCTTTACAAGCTCGACTTGACTCCTTCGTAGATAGCATTGAGGGTGACAGCTTCCGATACACTGCTATGAGTTCCTGAAATTAATAAGAGAAACATTAAACATTTACAACTTCTTGAAGATCAAAATGCGTTCTTCCAAAGTTTTCAGAAAATCAAATTAAGAAAAATTATTTGACATTTATTGCTTGTCTTTGAGCAAAACAAAACCAAAACTTGTGAAAGTTAACAGTTGTTGGTTTGAGGAAACAAGTCAAAAGAAAATTAGTTCATGAAGTGTTGAACAAGAACAGATAGCCTATCATATGCAAAGGATTTTGTTTTTAAAAAACTTTTATCATTCTCTCACACGCATTCATATGCCTCTCCTCGTGGAGAAGGGTTATAGATTGTTGAAGATATAATTGAGTAAATAATACTGTGTTCTCTCTAATCGTCTAATCTTTTAAATTTTGATGGTTATCAAAAATAATCTCTCTGTAACATCGTAAATTTTTAGACGAAATGGTCCATTCAACATAAACTCTAAAACATACAATTTAAGATTATCCCCGAAAATTAAAGGAGGTATACCTGCAAAAGCATGTGAACTGTATTGAAGTTGTTCCACACCAGAGGAGCTATATCTTCGCATATATCTCGCTTCTGAAATATATAAGAAAAGTCACCAACTTAGAATGTGACAATTACTAGCACTTTCACAAGGTAAAAAAAAATAGTAATAGTCTGTTTGGCTAAACTTTAATTTTAAAATCTTCCCAAGTTGAAAAGTAGTTTTCTTTTATCAGAAATACTTATCGAATAAGTACTAGAGTAGCAAAGTATGTTTAGCTAATTAATTTAGAAAATACTTTTGCCAATATTAGAGCAACGATTTAAGAAAAAACAACACGTCTGACCTAGGAAAACTGATTTAAGGATAGATATTTTATATTTACTTAGTGCTTGGTTTTGTGCTGGGTGGAAGTCCTTGGGGACGATTTGAGGAGGATTGGATTAGAACATGAAGCTGAAGATAAAAGGAGTTGTAGCCAATTTCAGACATTTAAGTGAAACCTCTTAGTAAAAATGAAACTTCAGATGAATATTTTAAGACATTTTGTTGGAACTTGTATGTCCTAATTTTTTTTTTGAAATTTCAAATCGCAAATCTAAAATTGAGTTTGAAGTTACAAGACATAAAAAATCTTATAAACATCAGCTATGCATTAAATAAGGGTCCTCAATTTGATTATTTGTGCACTTTCCTTGAAATAAGCTTCGCTTGTGAGGTTAGTTTAACACAACTCACTTGGTGGATGTCGTTAGATTAATATTTTTAGCTCATGTAAAACTGAGGCTTTTACTTCAACTCAGCTAGTCCACTAACCTGGTGGATTGGGCTGGCCTATAGGGCCAAACCCAAAAAAAGGGATTTTTTCTATAGGTCAATAAATCGGATAGTTATTATCCGATTTAACCAGATTTTGGGGGTTTCCTAGAGTAGCAAGAGTTTTTAAAAAATATTATACATATTCGGTCTAAACATACTGCTTACATACAATTTTTTGTCGTATAGAATCCGATCAACTTACATACAACTTGCATATAATTTTTTGTTGTATACAAGTTCGGTCAAAACATATAATTTATATACAATTTGCATATAATTATGTTGTTGTATGTATTTTGTTTGTTGTGGAATTTATTTTGTATGCCATTGTATACAACTTAATTATGTCTTCCTCTTCGAACTTCCATATGAAAATTCACTGAAAACCAACTCCCTCAAATTAAATTTGAGATATAAACACTCAAGGGTATTATTAATGGCTTGCAACAATACCCAATCCGAATAAATAACAACTTCGCGAAAAATCATTTCAATTTCAAAGCTTCAAAATATTTTAATGATTGTCAATGGATCTATTTAATAAAGTAAATTTTTTAAATTCAGAAAATAAAAATAATAGCTCCACAATTTTAAGTGTGAGATCCTTATTTCAACTCATTTGACTTGAATTTGAGAATCTATTGGTGTTTGGAGTAGATATTAGAATTGGGTTTTAAAATTATATCGTTGAAAACTTATTTGAACTTGGATTTGTTCGAGACCTACTTGGCTTTTTGAGGATTGAATCTGACACTTAAGAGCTCAAGATATTGTAGCCTAAAATTTAAAAAATTGAAGTTTAATTTCTCACTTTATATACAATTGATAAATATAGCTATATTTAGTAATCAAATGGGAATTTCCCTAATCTTGAGAATAAGGTTTATAATTTAATGTATAGATTAAAATCCTCAAAAGTACTTGTACTCTTCATTAGTACAACAATAACAATGTCTTTATATTGAAAAAGATAGATGATTGTGTTGATGTTACTCAAGAATTGCATTAAGAATTAGTCAAGTGTCACACAAGTGACACTGTGATAACTGACAAAATTAAATAGATTTCTTGTTTAGAAAAATAGAAATACTTATCCACGGTCTAGCTTGCGGCCCACTTAGTTAGGGTTTGTATGTATTAACACTTTACAAATATTTTCAAATAAAAGGTTGAGTTGAGGTCATATCAAATTCTACATCATGCCAATTTGGGTACATGTAATATATCTAATAATATATAAAATGAGAAAAATAACTATATCGTCTGAGATTTTACAAATCGTTGGCAGAAATTCATTCAATGGAAATCTAAGGTCATTCAAAAATAGCACGAAAGCAAACTAGTGATCGATAATTCCTTACTTTGTATCTTACCCATCGAATGACAACCAAGTACAAGACACACACACACACACACACATATATATATATACCTTGATGAGTTGATACATGACTTCTTCACGAAGATTAGACTCATGGAGTAATAGCACCAATTGGTTTGGAGTTAGAGCGCTTAAATCAAAAGGATTTTGTTGTATAAGCATAGAAGAAGAAGAAATGTTGCACAACGATGGCGATGATGAAAAGGTGGATTTCAGAAAAGGTGATTGTCGTATATTCTCCATTAAAAATTCTTAAAGGAAAAACCTTTCCTTTCAAAAACCTTCCAAATGAGAAAGGAGACACTAAAATGAAGCGTTTGATTGTTTCCTAGAATTGTTTGTTTACCTTTAAAAGAAAATGAAGTAGGAGATGAAAAGCTGTGGCTATATTTATATTGTCACTTTTGGACCCCAGAGTTGGATGATTTTGACTTTTTTTTTTGATTATGCAGTTTTTTGATATCAGGGAAAAAAATTAGATTTGCATTTTGTAGTAGTATTTACTATTCAACCCCTTTCGATTTAAATGACACTCTTTTATTTTACATAGTTTCAAATGTTGATATTGATTTACTAAGTTTTTTCAATTTTGAATGTAAATAGACTAAAATAATATTCTAATTTTCAAAAGCAAGCTACACATATTCCATAGCCGCGGTTCTTCCTCCATCAAAAGGCTCTAAGCCTGCATAGTAGCTAGGCTACGAGATTGATTCTCTGATGACAGAAAGAGAGAGGATAGAGGATCACGCTTATAAGCAGCTTTTTCCATCGTCTTTCGCCGACCCTGGTTCTATCAAACGAACTTCTTCAATCCTGGTGTGAACTTTTCTTTTCATTAATGAAACCCGCCAGTTATTATGAACTCAAATTAAAAAAAAAATGGATTTAGAAGGCTTGTTCAAAAGAAAAAAAGACGTGGGTGGCATTATGACTGGGCAGTTTTTTTTAAAGTGATAGAGGGTGTTTGACTATTATTAACTCCTAATTACTTCTCTATTCTAGTTTGTTATTCATCCCTTTTATGTAAATTATTTTTTAATGTTTATTTTTGGGAATATCCTTTAAGGATATTTCAGTTATTTTAAGTGAAAAGGTGTTTATCAAAACTTTTTTACCAAACACATTAATTCTTTAGTATCAATGTCAACACTTTTATCCGAGAACATAGCTATTTATTTCTAAAATCATTTTCAATACTTAATGCTTATCAATTACTTTTAATTAGCTAACCCAAGTAGATCATAGTGTAACGACTCTCATAATCATTTTGAGTGTTCTGCGTATTTTTTCTGTTTTGACCCTTCGCGTAGCTTCTGTATATTATTTGTGACTTGCAGGGATGGGTGGAATGATTCGCTAGGTGATCGAATGAGTTTCAAAAAAGATTTTCAGTTTTGCAGGTTTGAAGTTTGAACTAAGTCAACATTCTAGGTTAACGAGGTCAGATTTGAATTTTGACAACTCCGATAGGTCCATAGGGTGATTTATACCTTAGTTGGGCAGTTTGCACAAAGTTGAGGTATTCGAGAGTGATTTGAGGCATTAGTTGGATTCTAGAGCCTTGAAAAAGTTAGGTTTGACCACAATCAACTTTTGGTGAAGACCAACTCAGATCGGTGATGTGATTATTCCCACAGGTCTGGAAACGTGTTTTGTAGTCAATCTGCACATTTGGTTTATTTTCAAGAGGTTCTGAATGATTTTTGAGGTGTGGATCGAGACTTTGATATGTTTCAGCAACTGCTAGTTTAGTGATATCTGGTGCAAAAAATCCTTCTTTGCATTTGAGAGGTTCAAGTTGTGTTCGTGGAGAGGTTCAAAAATACTGCTAGTTGTACACGTAGAGGGAAGGTGGTGTGGATCTGAGTTGCATTGAGTTGTAGTTTGCGTTTGCGATGACCTATCAAATACGCGATGAAGGGTTTACACCTGGCAGTTATTTAACTTCCCCATTCAAATATAGACTTTATAACTCGATTTTGGAAGATTAGAAGCTTGATTTTGGACAATTTCAATGGGGTTTTACTTAATTCCACACTGGGGTTAAAACTTTAGCCTTAAATTATGAATTCCCCGCTATTCCATCATTTTATTAGTGATTTAATTGATTTTTTGTATTTGGAAATTTGGATTTTTTCCTAATATTGATATTTATGAAATTCTTTGATTTGAGAGCTCAATTAACTATCTGTTTTAACTGATTATTGGCGTATAATCTTTTCACCTTATGGTTAAATCAATTCTAAAATAAAATTCCAAATTCGACCTTAGGGGCTCGAAGATTGACTTTATGACTCAATTTTTCAACCAAACTTTTATAGGGCAATACGAGTGTCTACATACTCATATTCTCATGTAGATTATATATTTGATCATATTGGGACCTTATAGAGGCATTGCAAAAGGACAAGTCTATAATTTGACTCTTTGAGCTTCGACTTGTAACAACCCTCATAGTGATTTTTGAATTCTTATGTACTTTAACCATTTTATGCCTCCTCATAGTTATATTATGGTATTTGTGGTCTGTAGGAGTGGGTGGCACGGTTCTCGAGGTGTTTGATTGGGTTCTATGAGTTTTTCATTTTGAAAGTTTTTGAAGTTAATATGGTTGACTTTGGTCAATATTTAGAGATTTAGACATCATATGAGACTTCCATCAGTGCCGTCAGCTCCAGAATTCCATTTCTAGGCTAGTAGCACTATTGGTTCGGGTCCCGAGGCATTAGGATGCGTTTTGAGTCATTGGTTAGAAAGTTAAAAGTTTTAGCCTAGAGTTGACTTTGGTCAACATTCATTAATAACGACCTTCATTGATGAATTCAATAATTCCATTGGATCCAGAATGCATTTTATGATTGATTTGCACCATTGGTTTATGTCTATAGGGTTCCGGCTGAGTTTTGGGTGTTAAAACCATGTTTTTAAAATAACTGAATTTTTTGGTGTCTGGTGCGAGAGCGATTGCACTAAAGGAAACATTTATTCAGCGCGATAGTGCTGAAGGTCCCGGGTGCCATTTAGCAGGATGGCGCTAGCGTGAATGCACTGAAGGGGCTTGGCCTCCTGGAGCGCAATAGCGCTAATTGAGCACGATAGCACAAGCGTGCTACAGTGAATTTAAGTCAAACTTTTTCTCTCTCGTTTTGTCACTTCTTTCCTCTATTGTTAAATTTCTAGAGCTTTGTTTTGGGTGATTTTTAGTGCATTTTCTTGGTCTTGAAAAGGGGTATGTTTCCAAATCTTAGATTTTTGTTTTCTCTGCTATTTTACTTTGGATTTTGGGCTAATTCAAGATTAAGGGTTTGAAATCGAGGGTTAAATCTTGCTCCATTTTCAATCAAACTTCATATTCAAGTTCCTTAACCTATGAATAAGATTTTATGCTATTTTTCAACATTCCCCAATGTTATTTCATGATTTAATCTTCAAATCTTTGTTTTTTAACTTGAAATTTCGGAGTTTTTCTTGGTAAAGTTAAAAAATGGTGTTTTTATGATTTTAAGCTCGATTTTAACTCTACTTTTTGATGAAATTTCATATTTGAACTTGATAAGCTTTGGATAAATTGATTTTCTAACAACATTCTAGTTTTGCCTTTGTGGGCTCGTGGTTGAATTTTGGGTTGATTTTTTGGACCCGGATTAGAACCTTAGCAATATAGGTATCATTAAACTCGTATTTATGTGTAGAACCTAATTTTGATAGATTTGTTGCATTCGGAGGCCATTCGAAAAGGAAAGACTCAGGTGTGATCAAGTAGAGACTTGTTGTTCAGCTTTGAGGTAGGTTATGGCCCAACTTTCTTCAGACTTTGCTTGGGTGGGAACTTATCGTGTAAAGAATGCCATGGGTTGGGTGAAATTGTGAGCCTGAGTACTAAATGAGATATATTATCATTGTGATTCTTAAATTAGGGTTTGAATGTGAAAAGTAGATAAATGGTTGTTGTGATGTCCGAAATAGGGATTATACGATGATATTGATGCGAATTCAAGATTTCTAGCTTGGTATTGAGGCTTG
The DNA here is from genome assembly GCA_003996215.1 of Jaltomata sinuosa. Taxonomy (NCBI): domain Eukaryota; kingdom Viridiplantae; phylum Streptophyta; class Magnoliopsida; order Solanales; family Solanaceae; genus Jaltomata; species Jaltomata sinuosa. Next base: position 15,782 of record QJPP01003341.1, read on the forward strand.
TATCATGTGTTAAGTCAATTAATATTTTGCGATTTTGTACATTACTGTTGTGTCTGATTCATTATTTCATTCTATGCATGCATATATATTCATCTCATGGATCTTTAAATTATTTTATTGTAGAAAAAAATACTAATTTTTGAAAGAAAATGAACCACCTTCTATTGATTTAGCACGGGGTAAGATTTTGGAAGGATACTTGTGATACTTTTATTAGTTCAGTCTGAGATAAGATTCTAGATGGAGTTGATTTCGTTCGAGGTATGATTCTGGGCAGGGTATAAAGACCTTGTGAGTCCTTCATGGATCCCACCTTGGAAGTAAACTGCTGGAAGTGTGTATACCGGTAGGCATTGGCAATTGCCTATCATTTCATATCATTGTGTTGCACTCCTTGTTTATCGTGGTGGATTGTAATGATATTTCATGATTATTGTTATTGAACTGCTGCGTATTTTCTGCCCACAAGGTTATTTTAGAAATTTTTTTGATATAGTAATTGCTTAAGCTCAGTCGGCCTATGATGCCTACTAAGTACAAGTAGATTATACTCACCCATACTTTCTAACATCTTTCTGATGTAGATCCAGGTACGAATGGTCCTCATAGCGCGTGATTGGGTATTTCGTGTGGCGTTTTATGATATGAAGTTGTGGTGAGCTCCTACCTTCGGAGACTGTCTTGACTTCCTTTATATTTTATTTCTGTCTTTAGTACTTTCTTAGACAGAGTTGTATTTCAATTATGACATTCTATATTAGAGTCGCTTTTTACTTGTGGCAGCTGAGTCTTTGGATATTGTAGGATATATTGCCCTATTTCAATTCGATTATCGTTGATTCAGTTATTATTGGATATATGTTGTGTTATTCCATTTTCTCCTTTTCTTTTATTTGTGGGATCCGGCTTACCTACCGTGGATGAGTTGGGTAGGTGCCATCACAACCCTTGTGAGTTTTGGATCGTGACAAGTTGGTATCACAGCTAGGTTTACTAGTCTTATAAGTACAAGAGCAAGTGTCTAGTAGAGTCTCATGTATCACTACGATGACATCTGTATCTATCTTCGGGAGGCTATGGGACATTATTATGAAAAAATCTATTATTTGACTCCTTATCCTGCAAATTATTCATTCCTTGAGTTCTAAACCTTGCATTTCATTCTCTTAATGATAGTAAGGATGAGATCAACTGCTACTGATGTGGTTGTGCCTGCACCCACTACTGGGGCACCAATTAGGGTCAAGGCCATGGCAGAGGTAGAGCACATGGCACAACCCTACCAGGGGATGTGCTAGGGAAACATCTTCTGAGTCAGGGGTTGAGTTTGAGGATGAGGCTTATCAACTAGAGGATATGGGGCCAGCTCAGATTCCATATGGTTTTGTAGCCACCCTAGTGTTGTAGGATATCATGGTTTGGATTCTGATTTTATTAGAGGGTATGGCTCAAACATAAGCTTTACTTGTCACTACTGATGGATCACATACTAGAGATAGGGTTTAGCCTCCAGAGAGAGTACTAGTTTAGAGTTTTCAGACTCGTAGGGCACAACCTACTGTTGTTGTGGCTTTACGCATTGATGCTCTGCCAGCCAGACTTATTGCTCTACCGGTTGTGGCTAGGCTGGTGATGACAGTTGAAGAACAAAAGATGATCGATAGATTTGTGAGATTGGGTCCTCCCAAGTTCACTGGTGCACTTAGGGAGGATGCATATGAGCTTGATCAATTGCCAGGAGAGATTGCATAATCTTGAGTTGGTTGAGTCTCATGATATGGATTACACTACCTTTCAGATAGTAGGGGCAGCGGAGTAGTGGTGAAGATTATATCTTGGGTGTAGACCAACGAGTTTCACCTCCTATGACATAGACACAGTTCTCTGAGGCCTTCCTTGGGAAGTATGTGCCTCACAGTTTGAGGGAGAGTTTGAGAGGTGAGTTTAATGGTTTAGAGAAGGGTACCATGATAATTATCGAGTATGAGATAAGGTTTCACGCCCTGTCTAGGCATTCCTTGATGAGTATTCTATCAGAGAAGGAGCATATTAGAAAGTTTGTGTAGAGATTTACTACTCTACTTCATTTGGCTTAGTGCAATTAATGACTACCTGGGGTACCTTTCACCATATAGTAGATCATGCTAGGATTATTGAGGGAATTTGTCGTGATGCCTATGAAGGTGGCAGCAAGAGAGCTAGTCGGCATGGTTGTTTTAGTGGTTTGTCATTTTTGGGCAGAGACTTCTCAGGTAAGGGTTAGTGCTATCAGTAGGGCATATTAGTTCAGGCATCATTATAGATGGTGGTTATTCTGGGTTAAGTGGTCAGGGTTTGAGTCAGACATCCAAAGGTTCTCATTCTGGGTTTTCAGGTCGCGATGGGTACTATAGCTTATCCCAACAGCCACGACGTTCTTTCTAGTGCAAAGGATGTTTTGATTATGGTGACGTGGGTCACTTTGTGAGAGATTTCCTCGGTCATAGGCATGATCATTCATAACATGATTCTCAAATGCAGTCTTATCAAGTATTGACACCACCGGCTAGAGGAGATACACGAAGTGGTAGAGGTTGTTCTCGAGATGCTAGGGGTGGAACCCAGGTGGCTTATGGAGGTGGTCGTGAAGTTAATCATTTTGGGGGTGGATGTGGTCAATGTTATGCATTTCTAAGTATATATGAGATAGAGGCCTCCAATGCAGTTATTACAAGTATCAACCCAGTTTGCTATTGGCCTGCTTTAGTACTATTTGACCCTGGTTTTACTTATTCATATGTGTCTGCATATTTTGCTTTGGGTATTAATATGACGTCTGAGTCCCTTTCTATGCCTATTTGTGTTTCTACCCCAGTAGGTGATTCCTTAGTAGTGTATCATGTGTACTGATCCTGTGTTGTGACTCTTTTGGGGTATGATACTTGAGTAGATTTGATTATTTTTGATATGATATATTTTAATGTTATTTTAGGTATGGATTAGGTCTCTCTGTTTCATGATATTGTGGATTGTCATGCCAAGACTATTACTTTTGTTATTTTAGGTGTACCGAGGCTGGAGTGGAAGGGTACTCAGGGTTCATATCCTACGAGCATTATTTCCTTTCTTCGGGCTCAGCGGATGGTGAAGAAGGGGTGTCATTCATACTTAGCTTATGTGCGCGATACTAGTGTTGATATACCTTCTTTGTAGTCAGTGAGGTTGGTGAGAGAGTTTATAGATGTGTTTCCTATGGATCATCTGGGTGTTCCTCCTAATAGATACATCAATTTTGCTATAGACTTAGAGCCGGGCACTAAGCCAATTTTCATTCCTCCTTACAGGATGGCTATGGCAGATTTGAAGGAGTAAAGGACCAGCTTCAGGATTTGTTGAGTAAGGGTTTCAAAGGCCCAGTGTTTCACCTTGAGGTGCTCCGATGTTGTTCGTGAAGAAAAAAGATAGGTCTATGCACATGTATTTTGATTATCGAAAACTAAACAAGGTGACTATAAAGAATAAGTATCCTCCTATGCGCATTGGTGATTTATTTGATCAACTTCAATATGCTTTGGTGTTTTTGAAGATATAGTTGAGTTTGGGGTACCATCAGTTGAGGATTAGGCTTTGGATATCCCTAATATGGATTTATGGACCCGATATGGTCATTACGAGTTCTTGGTGATGTTATTTAGGTTGGCTAACACCCCAACAACATTTATGGATTTGATAAACGCGGTATTTTGGCCATATCTTAATTATTTTGTGATTGTGTTCATCGATAATATCTTGTTGTATTCCAAGAGTGAGGCGGATCATGTGAAGTATTTGAGAGTTATACTCCAGAGGTTGAGGGATGAGAAGTTGTATGCTAAGTTCTCGAAGTGTGAGTTTTGGCTTAGTTCTATGGCACTTTTGGGGAATGTTGTGTCGAAGGATGGTATCATGGTCGATCCGGCCAAGGTTGAGGCAGTTCGAGATTGGTCCAGGGTGACTTCACCTACTGATATTAGGAGCTTTGTTGGTTTGGGGGGGGTAATATAGATAGTTTGTGAAGGGTTTCTCTTCTATTGCATCTCCTTTGACCAAATTGACTTAGAAGAATATTGTTTTTCAGTGGTTTGACGAGTGTGATGAGAGCTTTCAAAAGCTCAAGGCTTTGTTGACTTCAACACCTATCTTGACCTTACATATAGGATGTGAATGCTTTACTATGTATTGTGATGCTTGGGGAGTTGGACTTGGTGGTATTTTGATGCAAAAGGGGAAGGTGATAGCTTATGCTTCGAGGCAGTTGAAGACCCATGCGAAGAACTACCCTACTAACGACTAGGAGTTGGCAGCAGTAGTGTTTGTTTTAAAGTTGTGGCGGCATTACTTGTATGAGTTTTATTTCAAGGTGTAAAACGATCATTGTTGTCTATAGTATATCTTCAACTAGAAGGATTTGAATTTGAGACAACGTATGTAACACCCCAGGATCTGAACCAGCTACTTGATTAGTTTCTAGTACCCGGTTGGTAGGGATTGCAACTTTTTCCCTCCAAGCTCAGCTTGTCTAGTCTTCATTCGAGGATGAATAATCCCAAGGGGGAAATATTGTAATACCACAGGATCTGAACCAACTACTTGACTGTACTCAGCAAAAAAATTTCAGAAAAATTCAAGTTCCTAGGAACCACGGGTCAAACCACAGACTGTTATTTAGAAACACGGTCCATCTTATGAACTCGTGTTCCCCTTTTCTAGAGGACCCTCAGTTCCAGGTCCAGGAACCACGAGTCAGATCACGGGCCATAGTTTAGAACCACGGTCCATCTTTTGACTCGTGGAATCCTCAGATCAGAGGACCCTCAATTTAGGGCCTAGAGACTATGAGTCAGATCACGAACCATAGTTCAGAACCAGGGTACGTCCTGTGACTCGTGGAATCATGACATAAGAGAACCCCCAGAACTCAAAAATAGAACCATGACTCAGTCGACGGTCCATCGTTCAGGACTACGGTCCATCGACCAATTCGTGGTACCTGAGTCGCAAATTTTAGCAGTTTTCTTTTAAAATTCCCAGGGGTATTCCAGACTTTTTCTACCTCTTTTAAGGCCTAAGATATTTCATTTTGCTTAGTATAAGCCTAATTAATTAGTCAGAAACTACCTAAATCTCCTATTCTCCTGAAAATCATCTGACACTTAGAAAGAAATAGAGAAAAGAGGCGACAGTTTCTCTCAAGAACAAGCCAGAGGTTTTCTTCAATCTCAACCCCAAAAACCAAAGGACTTCACCGTAGAATCTTCTTCCAGGTATGTGGATTTTATCAATGGGCACCCTTCACCCATTGAGTCTATAGATCCAGTCTCATTCTTCAGTTCTCAATTAGTTCTTCAGACCTAGTGTTTCTAAACCTTATGAAATCATTGCAATTCAGATTCTATTACTTGTATGATATTTATTACATATTTTCTTAGAATCTAGGATAACCCTATGTACAGAGTTCAGTAAGCCTAGCATGTGTTAATTCTAGTACTCATGATTTACACTTGCTAGTCAGATGATTCAATCAGTTATGCTTCAGAATTAGAATGCTATTAATTCCTAGTAATCTATATTTCTTTCTCAGATTATATCAGTATTTGAGCTATTCAGCATTTCAGTTGCATTTATTGCTTTACATTCAATTGGGAGTAGACTTAGTACCGAGCGAACGAAGGGATGAAGGCTCACTGTCAATTTAGGCTGAGACCTTTAGTAGCAGTCCCCAAGTCCCAGAACTACGATGCCACCGTAGGCATAAAAAGGGGTCAGCTGTCAGGTTAGGCTGGTCACCCTTGTCCCTTGTGGACATCAGTTTAGTGGATCCACGTCAGACTTGTTCATACCCTTAGCAAAGTATGAACACCCTTCTATCCAGGGTTACAGGTTGGCCCCACAATTAGCTCAGCTTGGGGTATGTCGGTTAATAGTAGCTCCCACAGTCAGACTCATATTGCATTAACCATGTACTCAGTTTCTATTTCAGTTATTCAGTTCAACATGTTATAGTATTCATGTTAGTTACTTGGTCACTGCACTCAGTTTATCCTCCAGTTCATGCTTCAGTATGTATTTCCATGTCCAGTCTTTATGTTGTACAACTTTAAATATATCCTGCATGCTCAGTACATTTGAAGTAATAACACATAGTTTTGTGCTACATGTTATCATGATGTAGGTTTAGGCGTTCAACATCCAGACCGTGCTTAGTGCAACTTTCCAGTCCTTACTCGGCAGCTCGGTGGTGAGTCCTCATAGTTCGAGGATGATAGTTATGTTTACTTCTTTTAGTTTTATATTTCAGTTTTACACTATAAGGGTTAGATGGGGGCTTGTTCGAGCAGCTCACATCAGTTAGAGGCTTTCAGACATAGAACTAGAATCAGCTATTGAGTTGTCAGTGTTACTTTTTCGACTCATTATGTTCTTGTTTATATTATATATATTCATATATGTTTGGACTTATTTTCCAACTTAGATATTTAACCAGTTCAGTTTTCCGCACAGTTCATATTTTATCAGGATTTGTCTAGATATACCAGGCCATGGGTTAGCTTGGGGTCACTTGTGACACTAAGCACTATATTATGTATAGGTGGTAGCCTCTAAGAGTGACAAACTTGGTATCAGAGCCTCAGGTTTAAGTGTCCTAAGGTGTCTAAAAGCTGCATCAATTAGAGTCTTCTTCATGGGTGTGAAACGTGCCACACTTATGGGGGAGAAGCTATGAGATGTCGTTAGGAAAAACTTCCCTTCTTTCTTTTCCATCTCGTGATATAGAGTATGAACTCTATGAATCTCCTTCTAGAGTTAAAAATCAGTTTTAAAATTTTTTAGTTCAGTAAATATAGGTGTGTTAACAAAAAGGATAAATGTGCACCATTTGTTAGACAACGAAGGTATACATGCATCACTTTTTTCACCAGGGGGAATATCTGCTCTAAATCGCAAAGTTGAGATATATATTTGCCCCTTCTCCCTTAAAATATAATTTTTAAATAAATCTATCTCAGGAGGTCGGTAATGAAAAAAAAGTCTACATTTACTTTGACTTCCTGAGGTCGGCTTGTTTTCCCTATTTTGACCCTTTTGTAGCTTCATTATGCCTTTTTATGACTTATGGGGATAAATGGCACGATTTCTGAGATGATCAGATGAGTTTCGTATAAGAATTCAGTTTTGAAGGTTTAAAATTCAAAAAATTTAGTCAAAGTCAATATTTTAGGTTAATGATGATGGCTAGTAGTACGCTTTTATACAATCATTAGCCTCTCATTTGTCCTCTTTTTAGTGTCGTCTTGAGCGCAAATATTATGTATTACACTTATGTTTGGTGTTTTATTTATATAGGTATGACTTGATGTATTTGGATCTTAAACAAGAGGAAAAGAAGCACCAAGAAACCAAAAGGAACCAAGGAAGAAGCGACACCCCAAAGTGCCGAGAAACGAGCAAAAAATGGCAAAAACTTGTTGTGCCTTGCGCCACTGCTGCAAAGCAGGCAGTGGCGCAAATTTGGGGCATTCTCTGATGTTTTACAGCACCAAAGGCTCGCGCCACACACCCCAAAGTGGTCAGTAGCACAGGTTTGAGGAGCGGTCTAAAGTTTGAGTTGTTCTCCGCGCCACAGCTTCGCTTTTTGGCTGTGGCGCGAGCAGAGGTGAATCCTAACCCTATTTGGATTGGCTTCCTTAGTCCTACGGGTTCTTAAACTCTATAAATACTCCCCTCCCACGTTTTCTATGAAGAACAACAGATTTGGAGAAGGCAAAACCTACGGCAAAGCTAAAAACAAGGTCTAGTTTTATTTCTTTATTTTATTTTCGATTCTTTTCTTGTAAACTCATGAAATCTCTTCTTCCAAAGAGATTCATGAGTAGCTAAACCTTTAGTATCTAGGGTTATGGTTAAATACATGAAGGTTGACGTTTAATTATCATATTGTTTAGTTTGAATTTCCATTATTGAGTTATTTATCTTCCTTTGCTCTTAATTATTTGTTAACTTGATCACGTAGCAAACACTATCTATGATGCATAAACTGGACTAGGAATAGGGTGTTTATGTATGCAATAAGGGAAGGCAGGGCTTGGTTGTGAACTCTATAGGGAAGGGGGAACGATTCGCTAACGTGGATAGGAATATACCCATTAGCCTTGCCTAGTTGATACGGAAGAGAAATCATATGCCCTTCACTATCGACCGACGACCATAGGAATATAGGCGTTAGGAATAGTCGAGGAGACCTAGAGTTATTGGCAAAATGCTCAACATGGTTAAAATCAACCCGCAACTAGTAACTCAGGAAATCAACTAAACGTATGGTTTGAGAACTCAATTGGATTGTCGAAATACCATAACCCTGGAACTTTTCCCAAATCTAAATTACAATCCATTAAATCAAAGCTTGTCACCATTTGTTATTTATTTGCTTTCAAAATACACAAATCACTCTTCATTATTGGTTACCTACTGAATAGCTCGTATAAGAATTCAACCTAGTTAATCAATTCATCAAATCCCTTGGGTACGATATCTGGACTGACATCCTATATTACTTGTACGGCCGCGTATACTTGCGTGTGCGAAAGAACGCAATAAGTTTTTGGCGCCATTGCCGGGGATTTGATTTGAAATTGATACTACTTTGGATTTTTGTTGATCTATTCAAATTTCATTTTTGTTTGTTGTTTTTGTTTATTTCAGGTCACATGTTAGTTTATGCTAAACACTCGGAGTCAAGGCAATCCCTTGATTCCCATTGATCACGAGCTTGAACTCACTCTCAGAGGTCAGAGAGCTATGGGTGACCACGTGAATGACCTAATTGATCCAAATAATGTTGAAAATAGGGCATCAATCTGGACCGCTGCTCCACCATATGTCCCAGTGCTTAACTTTGTGAGGCCAAACCGGGAAAATGCCTCCAAAGCTATTGTCAAGCCAACCATCACAGGGAACTTCGAGCTAAGAGAAGGCATGGTGCGACTAGTGCAGAACACTTATTAATTTGAGGGTAAACCACATGAAGACCTACACAAGCATCTGCAAGAGTTCATTGACTCGATTGACAACTTTCACTACCAGAATGTAAGTGACGAATATGTGAAGTTGACTTTGTTCCCTTTCTCATTGATTGGAAAAGCAAAGCAGTGGTTGCAGAGTGAACCTGCCAGTTCTATCACATCATGGGACATATTATCTGAAAAATTCCTCAACAGGTTCTTCTCATCTCGAAGAACAAAAGAGCTCAGAGGTAGAATTTCCGGATTTGTTCAAAAAGACGTTGAATCCCTTACCCAAGCTTGGGAGAGATACAAGGGATATTTGAGAGATTGTCTGCACCATCAGCAACCCAAATAGATCATTGGGAACAATTTTATTGAAGGGCTGAGGCCAGACTCAAAATCACTTCTTGATGCTACAGCTCAAGGGAAAATCTTGTCCAAGAGCTATGATAAAATAGAGGCATTGCTTAACCTTATGTCTGCAGGACACAGAGATTATACAGAATCCAGCAGAATATTCACCGCAACTCAGAAGACACCGGGTAAGCTTGAATTGGATGATATAGCTGTCATACGGTCTGACATTAGTCAGCTGGTCAACACGGTAAACAAATTGGTAACCAACCCAAATGTGAGCCAGGTTCAGCAAGTACAACAGGTTCAAGCAGCTGCGTTATTTTGTGAAAATTGTGGTGAGAATCATGCTTATTCAGGATGCCCATTGAATCCTGAGTCTATTTTCTATGTGGGACAGTAGAATTATAGAAACCATCCAAACTTCTCTGGGGGTGGAGTTCAGCAGGGCCAGAGACAACAATATGTACAGCAGGGTCAACAAGTGAGTAGTTCTTTGGAGGAAACTCTAAAGCAGTTTATGACCCAACAACAACAAGTTCAGCAGGCACAGGCACAAGTTAATGTTAAAACCAAGAAGGCTATCAATGAATTGCAGATTCAAATGGGGCAACTTGCCACCACACTTCATGATAGGCCTCAAGGGACCTTGCCTAGCAATACAGAGATGCCCAAGCAGGTTATGGCTGTCACTTTGAGAAATGGGCGAGAGTTGCAAGAAAAAGAGCCTCCAAAAAGAAAAGGTCACTGGGGAGAGGGGCTGGAAAACTACAAGAATCCACCTCCATTTCCATGAGCGTTGATTCCTGCACAAACTCCTGATCCAGAGTTAGAGAGTGCACTAGAAAGGTTAGTTGAAGAAGAGATTGTTAAGCAACCTGAGATGGTAAGAGAAAGACCTCCACTACCATTCCCCCAAAGGTTCCATAAAAGCAATGAAGATGCTAACTATAAGAAGTTCCTTGATATCTTCAATCAGCTTCACATGAACATTCCTTTGATTGATGCTTTGATGGACATACCAAAGTATGCTAAGTACTTACGAGATGTGGTGGTTGGAAAGAGAAGGATGAGAGAGTTTGAGATGGTTGCACTCACTAAAGAGTGTAGTTTGAGGGTATTGAGCAAACTTCCTCAAAAGCTCAAAGACCCTGGGAGCTTCACCCTCCCCATAAAAATTGGTGAAGATGAGGTTGGGCATGCATTGTGTGATCTTGGGGCGAGTACTAACTTAGTGTCTCTATCTGTTTTCAAGACACTAAGCTTGGGAGAGCCACGCCCCACCACTATTTATCTCCATCTAGCAGACCGATCTCGTGTATATCCGAAGGGCTTAATTGAGGATGTGCTCATCAAGGTGGGTAAGTTTGTCATTCCTGCTGATTTTATTATTTTGGATTATGAAGCAGATGAGCAGGTACCGTTTATCCTGGGATACCCATTTCTTGCAACTGGTGGAGCTTTGATAGATGTGCAAAAAGGAGAATTGAAGATGAGAGTTCATGACGAGGAGGCGACGTTCAAAGTATATAAGTCACTCTCTACGCCTTCACACTACAGAGATTTGTGCATGATCGTAGAGGTGGTTGAAAATAAGTGTGGGGTGGAAGAGAGTGGGTTTAAAACAGTTGAAACTTTAAATATTGCTATTGAATTATCTGAGGGGCAGCAAAAAGAATTGCTCAATTTGTTGAGGAAGCATAAGCAGGTGTTTAGATGGCCCAATAATGACCCGGAAATGAATGATAAGAATAAGAGGAAAGCGAATGAATAAAGTGATCCTCCAAGAGTGAATAAGAGGCAAAAGCTCTATCATAGGGGGAGGAAGAGATCAAGAGAAATTGGTTGATTTGTGACTTGTGTCGTGCTGCAATGTTAAATCAGGCGCTGATTGGGAGGCAACCCAATTTTGTAATAGTTTAGTTTTGTTTATAGTGTCACTTTTTGTTTTTGGTTGTGATTTTGTGCAGGTTTGGAGAAGTCTGAGTACCTGAATTTGGAAGCTAAGGAGCATGGTTTAAGCTTAAGTCTGGGGATGTTCACCCCTTACGATTGAGAATTGAAGAAAACATGCTTCTAGCTAGGCCATAGAGGGCCTCAAGGACTATCTCTAACCCAATTTTTATCTTATTTGTTGCTTTGGGGAGAAAGCATGACTTTAAGTGTGAGGTGGGATATCTTTCGATATTTGTTAAGGGTGAAGTATGCCATAGGTTGTTAAGTTTTCTATCTTATTTTGCTAAGTTAAATTTAAAAAAAAAAATTGAAAAAGTCTAAAAACACAAAAAGATTTTCTTTTATTCTTTAGTTAGGGTAGGTTTTTAGCTTTTAGTTCTTTTAGAGGCATAATTCGTCCACCCCTTGATTTTTCTTTTCGGTTCTTTTCCAAGGGAGAGCCCTTTGAATCGAGTATCCTTTTAATTTTTAATTTTAGGAGTAGTTTTTTTTTTAGATAGAATGACTCTTCCCCACGATGGATGGTTGACGACCGTCTTGAGGAAAGAGTTAGTCATTAGGAGTTAGAGAATCTTTAGGACCAATCGAATGTTAGGTGCTCTTGTTAAGAACTATAATTGACTGAATGATGCAAGTTGGTTTTGAATTTGAAAGCATGTTGTGTGAAAAATAGAATGACTTCTTTTGAGACACCTAGGCTCTTTTACTTGACTCTTATATGACGTTTGGCCTAAATTTGAACTCTTGTTGGTTGCTTGATTGAGAGTCTGTATGGATCCTTCGTGAGTTGAACATGTGCCATGTGTGTTAGAATTTTGTGATATTCCATGCTTTCATATTGATGTCTAGAACTTGCCCTGTGTGTTTGCAAAATGAAATGAAGAATGTTAAGTTTAGGAGATGATATAGGCGTTTCTTTGATTAGCCAATTTTTATCCTATGCTATACCTACCCATAATTGATGTTTCTTGTTAGCCCCGTTAAACCTTTAGCCTATTCTTTTGGTAGCCATATCTAAAGCTTAATTCTTTTATTTCAATTGACCGTGAATTTAATCCAAAACTCCTAAGCGCTTTAATTGAAAAATATGAGTCTAAGGGAGTAAGAAAGAAAAAAGGGAAATAGTTGAGGATAGAAGGTTGTAGAAAAGTCTAGGGTGCAAGAAAAATTCATATATTTTAGTAGAGAGTAGAAAAAAAAACAAAGAAAAAAAAGTGTTTGATAATTGAGTACTTCTTACTAGTGGTGTGTAAACGTGCTTAAAGATATGGGAAAACAAAGAAATTTATGGGCGAGAAGAGTAGAAGAAAGAAGTTTGAGGAAGGTGCTTAGTGAAAAAAGTGATGTATTAAAGCGATTAGGGAAGATAGTCACTATTTTAGTCAAAATAATTCCTACCCGTCCCTTAGCCTACATTACGACCTTGAAAAGTCCTACTTGATCTTGAGTTTAACGTTATTATATTAGTGGGGTAGTACACTAAGGACAATCATATGGTTCATCGTATGTTGCATGTGAACTTTTTTGTGAGAGCGAGCGTAATTCTATTTGTACCCATTCATGTGATAAATTGTATTCTTGTGAGTGAATATGGGTAACTCTCCTGTGGTGAGGGAACATGTTTGATGATAGATAGGTGAAATGCTTGATTTCTTAATTGGGTAAGTTATGAGTGTTTACTATGATCGTAGAGTCAATTCTTGAGGCTAGGAGGTCTTGAAGTAGTTATTTATGAGCTTTGAATGAACGAAGCATGTTATGCTAAGCGCTTGCCATCTAGTCGTTGTAGTCTTAGATTGAGTGTTTTTGTATTCAATTGGTGTAGTTTGTAGTAGTGTCTAGGTCATGAGTGTATAGCTTACTCAAGGACGAGCAAGGGTTTAAGTGTTGGGTGTTGATGAGAGGCTAAAAGTACGCTTTTATACGGTCATTCACCTCTCATTTGTCCTTTTTTTAGTGTCATCTTGAGCGCAAATGTTATGTATTACACTTATGTTTGGTATTTTGTTTATATAGGTATGTCTTGATGTATTTGGAGCTTAAACAAGAGGAAAAGAAGCACCAAGAAACCAAAAGGAACCAAGGAAGAAGCGACACCACAAAGCGCCGACAAACGAGCAAAAAATGACAAAAACTTGTTGTGCCTTGCGCCACTGCCTGCTTTGCAGCAGTGGCGTGGATTTGGGGCATTCTCTGATGTTTTACAGCAACAAAGGCTCGCTCCACACACTCCAAAGCGGGCAGTGGCACGAATTTGAGGAGCGGTCTGAAGTTTGAGTTGTTCTTCGCGCCACGGCTTCGCTTTTTGGTCGTGGTGCGAGCGGGGGTGAATCCTAACCCGATTTGGATTGGTTTCCTTAGTCCTAAGGGTTCCTAAACTCTATAAATACTCTCCTCCCACGTTTTTTATGAAGAACAACTGATTTGGAGAAGGCAAAACCTACGGCAAAGCTCAAGAATAAGGTCTAGTTTATTTCTTTATTTTATTCTCGATTCTTTTCTTGTAAACTCATGACATATCTTCTTCCAAAGAGATTCATGAGTAGCTAAACCTTTAGTATCTAGGGTTATGGTTAAAAACATGAAGGTTGACGTTTAATTATCATATTGTTTAGTTTGGATTTCCATTATTGAGCTATTTATCTTCCTTTGCTCTTAATTATTTGTTAACTTGATCACCTAGCAAACACTATCTATGGTGCATAAATTGGACTAGGAATAGGGTATTTATGTATGCAATAAGGGAAGGTAGGGCTTGGTTGTGAACTCTATAGGGAAGGGGGAACGATTCACTAATGTGGATAGGAATATGCCTGTTAGCCTTGCCCAGTTGATACAGAAGAGAAATCATATGCCCTTCACTATCGATCGATGACCGTAGGAATATAGGCGTTAGGAATAGTCGAGGAGACCTAGAGTTATTGGCAAAATGCTAAACATGGTTAAAATCAACCCGCAACTAGTAACTCAGGAAATCAACTAAACGTATGGTTTGAGAACTCAATTGGATTGTCGAAATACCATAACCCTGGAGCTTTTCCCAAATCTAAATTACAACCCATTAAATTAAATCTTGTCACCATTTGTTATTTATTTGCTTTCAAAATAGACAAATCATTCTTCATTATTGGTTACCTACTGAATAGCTCGTATAAGAATTCAACCTAGTTAATCAATTCATCAAATCCCTTGGGTACAATATCTGGACTGACATCCTATATTACTTGTACGACCGCGTACACTTGCGTGTGTGAAAGGACGCAATAGTTAACAAAGTTGAATTTGAGTTTTGACAGCTTTGTTAGGACCGAAGGGTGATTTACGACTGGGTTGGATACCTCACATGGATTTCAAGGCACTTGGGGAGTAATTTGGATCATTGATTGGATTTTAGTATTTTTTAAAAAAATTAATTTTAACCAGTCACATTTTAATCAAGACGATCCTGGATCAGTAAATTGGCAATTCCAATGGGTTTGAAATGTATTTTATGGTCAATATGCACATTGATTTGTGTCCAGGAGACTCTGAATCAATTATGAGGGATGGATCAAAGTTTTCGTTGAAGTTTGGAATTTGATGATTTGTTATCTTCTGGTGCAACCATTCTCCTCTTCACATTCGTGAGGCTCTGACCGCGTTCATGAAGAGTAAGATGATCAACAAATCACAATCGCATAGAGGAACTGAGTCAGGCCTCGAGCCTGATCGAATTTATGTTCCACGTTCACATGGAAGGCTTTGTGTTTTGGAGGAGGGTCGAGATAACCTTATCACATTCACGAAGAAGGTTTTACACTTAGACATAATTAGATTCTCATTTTTGAACTTAGACTTCATATTTCAATTTCGAAAGAATGGGAGCTTGATTTTAGGCGATTTCAAGGGGATTTTGCTCGATTTAATCTTGGGGTAAGAACCATTCTCCTATTTACCTTTTTTTTTTTGCTATTCCAACATTTGTTTCATGATTTAATCCGCATTTGGGTGTTAGAAATTGGGGGGTTTTGTGCCTATAATTGAGAAATCATATTTTGATGATTTGAAATTGAACTTGGACTCAGATTTTAATGAAATTTCATATTTGAGACACTTATGTTATGGGTAAACTAATTTTAAAAAAAAATTATTGTTTTATCCTTAGGGGCTCGGAGTTAACTTTTGGGGAGACTTTTTGGTCTTGGGATAGAAGTATAGCAATATGGGTGTCTATAAATTCGTATACACATATAAAATATGTATTTGATCAAATTGAGACTGGCCAGAGACGTAGGAAAAAAGCAAGTCTGTAATTTAATCATTTGAGCTCCTATCAAAGCAAGTAGAGACTTTCTTGACTCCTTATGAAGTGTAGAGTTATTTGATCATTAAATTAAAGGATAATGGATAATAATAATTCTGTATAAACAAATGATGAGCCTTTATGCGAATATCAGTGTCATGATATAATAATCAATAAATATTTTTACTTAATTGATGATTTCGTGAGTATAATATGTGATGTGTTTTAATAATTTTTTCAATAAATAGATAATTACCGGCAATTAAATTTGACGATAATTAGCTTCTTAATAGATTAGTTAATCATTGGTGCAAATATATGGAAGGATCACGATGACATGAAAAATTCAAATTTGAATGAACCCATGAAACTTATCTTAAATTAAAGTTAGAAGATGAAAAGGCCTATATTGCGATAATTGACACATTTTCTGCGGTCATTTTTGCCATTTAATATAATCATGACTTAATTGGCAACTTCATTTATGTGCTTTGATTCGGCACATAACTATATGCTTATGCTAACATGTAGGGGTGTCAAAATAAATTTAATAACACATAATTCGCCCAACTCGTCCAGAATTTTATGGGTTGAATTCATGATAATTTGATATTGGGTCAACTCTCAACTCATTTGAGCTTAATCCATTTAAAATAATCTTGAGTTGAGCCCAATTATATCTCTACTTCAACCCGCTTCTTTAATACTTAGGGTGTGTTTGGTATGAAGGAAAATATTTTCCATGAAAAATGTTTTCCTAGAAAATATTTTATGGAAAATAAGTTGATTATTTTACTTATTTTCTCATGTTAGGTTGGTGAGTGGAAAACATTTTTCGAAAAATATTTTCTACTATTTGATTGATGAGTGAGAACACATTTTTCAAAAAAAAACTTTTTTTTTATTAGAGAGTAGAAAATATTTTCTAGGGGGTAGGTGGGGAGTTGGGGTATGGTGATGGTGGTGGTGGTGGGGGAGGAGGTACCAAAAATATTACTTTTTTTGTTTTTATTTTTTTAAAATTAAAATTAAAAAATTGAGTTTTGAGTGGGATGGAGGTGGTGGGGGTGGAGGCTGGGGGTGGGGTTGGGATACAAAAAATATTATTTTAAAAAAAAAATTAAAAAATTGAGTTTTGGGTGGGGTGAAGGTGGTGGGGGGTGGGATGGAGGTTGGGATACAAAAAAAATACTTTTTTTAAAAAAAGTAAAAAAAATTTTAAAAAAATTGAGTTTTGGGTGGGGTGGAGGTGGTAATGGGGGGGGAGAGGGCGGGGTGAGGTGGTGGTTGGGATACAAAAAATATTACTTTTTTTTAAAAAAAATATATAATTTTTTTTAAAGAATATTAAAAATTAAATTTTGGGTGGGGTGAAGGTGATAATGGGCGAAGGGGGGAGGGAGGTAAAGTGGGGTGGGTGGGCAGGTGGGTGGGGTACAAAAAAAATTAGGTGTGTGGGTTGGGGTAGGGTGGTGTAGAATTTTTTTTAAAAAAAATAGATTAAAGATTTTAAAAAAATTGTGTGTGTGCGTGGGGGGGAGGGGGGATTTAATGAGGTAGGTGATAATAATATAATAGTACAAAAGTATGTTAATATAAGTAGTAGTATTGTTTAGATTAAACGGGTCAAATTGGGCGGGTCATGATTCAATCCAATTTTTAGCTCAATTTAACCCAACCCAATTCAACACAAAGTAAATTTGAGCGGGTCATGACCCAACCCAATTATAATCGAGAGAAGGACAAAAATGGCCAGTCGGCCCAAACAAATCTCAGCAAATAGCCAAAGAATTAAAATCCCACTTTCTAGCCAATTCGCTAGCGCTGGAGTCGCTATACATATTCTATACAAAAATGATACAATTTCTATACACATCTTATATACAATAATTATACAGTTTCTATACACATCCTATATAGTTTCTATTAAAAACTTACAAATATACATATTATATACAACAATTATATAATTTCTATACACATCTTATATACAATAATTATACAGTTTCTATACACATCCTATATAGTTTCTATTAAAAACTTACACATATACATATTATATACAACAATTATATAGTTTCTATACACATTTTATACAGTTTCTATAGAAATCTTATACACATATATATCCTATACAACAATTATATAGTTTCGATACATATCCTATATAGTTTCTATACGCATCCTATAAAAACTATTATACAAAAAACTGACAATTATATATATATATATATACACATACATACACACGACAATTATACAGTTTCTATACAATTGCATATAATGTTTTTTTTAAAAAAACTGATTTTTAGCCAAAAAAAAGAGTAGCGAATTTTTTTAAAAAAAAAACCAACAAAATCTTTAGAAAAAAGGCTGAAATGGCCCAATTAAAAATGGCCATCTCGTGAGATTTAAATGGCCGAGTGACCATATAGTGGTATTATTTTGAAATGGCCAAATTTGATGGAAATAGTTTGGCCCAGTGGACACGTGGTGTCCTTTTCCCATTATAATTTAGAGAAAACTACGTGGCATGACATACTTAGTCCTTAATTATAATGCATAACAACACTTTCAAAAAATTACTGTCCACAACAATATAACAATATTTTGACCAAGCCCACTCATAACTTCAAATACAATTAGAAGAGTTGATTCCCCTTCCTAAAATAACGCCCAAATCAATATCCACCTTCCCTTTTCAATCAAACCTCTCCCCACAATCTCTATATTCTCGCCATTACACTCAAAACTGATTTCTCCACGATTTTAATTTATTTCATACAAAAATTAAAGTGTCTTCCATAATTTCAGGCAACCTCCATTATCAGTTATTGCAAGTTTTTCTTCCATAAATACATTTCTTATGGTAATTGTATTTTAATCGATTTCATTTACTTTTTATCAATTTTTCATTGTTTACTCGATCTATAGTTCATATTAAGATTGGAGGTATGCTTTAATGGCTGAAGATACACCAAGTAAAAGATTTACGAGAGGTATGCTTTTAATGGCTGAAGATACACCAAGTAAAAGATTTACGAGAGGTATGCTTTTAATGGCTGACTATGCACCTTCTTTTAATTTAGGTATTTCTCAAGTAAATACAAATATTTGCTGCTGCTGCTCAAGTGAAAAAGCCAATACAAGAGTTTAGATCCAAACATAGGAATGATCCAGTAAAAATGGCAGAATTATTGAAGCAAAGAGGCACCAAAAAAGACGACATACATCCTTCACCAACTTCCAATAAAGGCGACAAAGCAGTAAAAAAAAAAGGAAAACTAAAGATATTGCATCTGCTAGCAAAAATTTAGGAGAAAAGTTCGAAAAAGCTTATGAATCTGAATCTGGTGGAGAAGATGATGGATTTATATTTTATACAGAAATTTATTGTATTTGTATTTCATCGATTCAACACAAATACATGTTGTTCTACCTCCCCACACGAGAATGTATATACATTCTCTTCAAGTGTCTTTCTGATTGCTATTGCATATGTATCAACACAATTTTTTTAAAATTCAAATGTATTTTTATGTGTTTGGCTGAGTATCTGGTATAAGTACTTAACACACAAACATATCAAATGTATTTGTATTCAAATACCAATAAAAATGCATTTTTATTGGTTGTTCTAGCAGACACAATTTTTGAAAAACTCAAATGTATTTGTATGTGTTTGGCTGGGCCTGGTATAAATACTTAACATACAAATATATGAAATGTATTTGTATTAAAATGCAGATACAAATACATTTTTCTAGGTTGCTCTGGCAAATGTATTATTTATATTCTGGCAGACACAATTTTTGAAAAACTCAAATGTATTTGTATGTGTTTGACTGAGTCTGGTATAAGTACTTAGCATACCAACATACAAATGTATTTGTATTAGAATACAGATACAAATACATTTTTTCAGGCTGCTCTTGCATATGCATTATTTGTATTCTGGCAGACACAATTTTTTGTAAAACTCAAATGTATTTGTATGTGTTTGGATGGGTTCTGGGATAACTACTCACCACACAAACATATGAAATGTATTTATATTAGAATATAGATTGCAAATATATCTTGTTTTCTAGATCTTGAAAGTTTTTCTTGATTTGTATTTGAACGATGAAGCTCAAAATCTACAATTTGATGGAGGAATTCAAAATTCAGATTCAAGTTCAACAATTTGTTGAATAGTTTTCCTCCAAGTTCCCCTTTGAAATGGAATCTCCTAAATGCATATCATGCCTATGATTTATGGAATGAATTAAAATCATTAAAGATCCTTTCCTTTTTAAATGATAACAGTCACCTAAAATAACTCTTCCACCTCAATATCTATTTGTATTTGGTAGATTAATTTCAACCGTTAAATACAATTAAAATAGCAATATTTTATCATTTTAATTGTTGTCGCCTGTAATTCCAAAAGGGTTGCTATCTCCTCCTTAATTATGGGCTCAAGTTTGCTATTTGAGAGATTTTCTCTATAATTTAACCCATTTTAATCCTTTAATTTTAACTCAGCCCGCCCATTTGACACCTCTACTAACATGATTGAAATAAATTATTTAATGAAGGTAATCTTACTGTTAGAAGAGGGTATATTGATTATTTAATATTTAAAGGATATTCTCATAATTTAATTTTTAATTACGAGGCTTTTCACTTCTAGAATATCATAGATTACTTTTCAAGTGGGTGTACTTGTGTGTTTTTGGTAGCAACATAGAATTATGAACTCCATAACTTTTTTCTTGAGTTCTCGACCATAGAAGGATCTTAAAGTTTTCATTTGTGAACCACAAACTCAATAACTTTTTTCTTGAGTTATTAGACGTAAAATCACGCACTCAAAGATTCTTTCATTTAGTCCTCAATTTAAATTCGCGAATTCACATAAATACATCTATGGGGTTATTTGAATTTTATACTTGTATGAAAGAAAATTTGAGAAATCTATATGGATGCTATTATACTTTTGAAATTTAATCAATATTAATGTCTAGATGTATGAGAAGCTCCAACACAATATCATAAAGTTCAAAGTTATAAAAGAAAAATAAACTTCATAAAAATGTCTTGAAGTTCGAGTTTATACAAGTGAAACTCTATAACACTATTTCAGAGTTCAAGAATTAGGAGGAATTCAAATTCCATGAGATTTTATTAAAGTTTAAATTGATAAAAAGTTAATTTGAATTTTCCTGAAATATGAATGGCATATTTCAATCTTTTTGAAATTTTCAAATTTCTACACACACAGATAGAGTGTCACATATAAAAATTTCAAACACTAGCAAATTATATTGATTTTTTATTAGTTTTTTTTGTCAAAATTAAATTTATATATTAAGAAATGATTAAACATTTCGAAAGAATTAAGTATGCGAAAATACAACTGAAACAATAATGCAACAAAATTTGTCTCATATTTTTAAAATCTTATGCAAAGTGATCCACAATAGTAGTGTCGCCTCATCTCATTCTCTTGTTTTTACCGTGGTCCATTTTCCCCACTTTCTATCTTCTACATTCACCTGGGGTATACAAAAATCGGTTTAATACAAAAATCGGTTTAACACATAAATTAAATCGATAAAAATATTATTAATTTAATGAGTTTTAAATGATTTTGTATTTTTTTATTGCAGTTCTGATTTTAGGGTTTTAGTTAATGATTAAATCGATAACCCAATAAGATTATATTAAAATTATATTTTTATCCCTAATTATAATAGTGACATTAGATTTTAAATATATACCATATTATTTTTTACACTTTATAATTGTTGTCTTAGCGCTGTTGTTTTCTTTCTAAAGTCGTTGACTTGGTGGGTTCTACCCATCAGTGTAAATATGAACTGACTTTGTTTTTCTTTTTGAGTGATTGCTACCGTTGCTATTGCACTAAAGTTTGCTACTTAACCAGAAAGAAAATAGTTTTTTTATAGTAATAATGTATTTGAATTTGTTTACGCTTGTAATTTGTGTAGACCTTTATGCATGAAGATAGTGTACATATGAACTAATGAAAATAAGAGAAAGCAAAAAAAAAAATTATAGGAACATTTTCTTGTCGGTTAAATAAAAAATCGAACCATTAAGGATCAAAAATTGATTAACCAAAAATCGATAATGAATATCTTATTGGTTTGGTTATCAGTTTTGCATGTTTACGAATCAAAAGCCGATAAATCGAACCGATAATATACAAAATTAAATCAAACCTACCGATGCACACCCCTAGCTCCACCACCATAGGGCTACTAGATCCGACGCCGTCAAGTTCCACAACTGGACAAGTTTTAGAGGAGTTCAAAACTTTAACGTGAAGTAATTTGGAGTAAATTTAAATTAAATTTTAGATTTCAATCTTTTGAGTTCGTTAATTATGATTGGGTGTTATGTTCCGAAGGTACGAACCGAGGCTATCTCATATAAAGGAATAAATATAGTGATAATTTGATTCTTCGTCGCCGTAGTAAATAGGAGAGAAAATCGAATTTAATTCTTCGTTTTTACAAAAACTTTACAAAAAAAATAAATAGGAGTAAGCTTGTGACACATTCACTAAAAAAAATCCCTTTGTAGCCAATCATTTATCTCATATTTATGAATTATGGCTACAAGTGTTAATGATCCTTCTACACGACGATTCCACCTTTCTCGACATATCACCTTTTTTGAACTTACTACGGAGCTCGGGGCTAATCAAAGTCAACTGACTCACATGGACGCTAGCCTAGCAACGTTTTTCAGCAGCAAGCTACGATCTTATTTCAAAACTTAAATTTAAAGTGACTTGGGGTATATATAAGTTAGATTTGAGTTAACTTTTAGAAAAGGTGCAAGGACGTAGACGAAATCAATTTTTATATAATAGTATATATGAATGTATAAATACCTGTTATAATTTTGTGTAATAGTGTATATGAATATATATGTTGTGCTAAATTAGCCCAAAGACACTATGCCTAGCTTTATGAACTATGACATGAAAATTTGCATGATGCCCGATGTGTTTTCATGCTTTATGAATAAGATTTGGCATGAGATGGTGCCACTATGAAATGATGAGCTACATGTGCATGTTTTGGGAGTAGTATTTAGCACCGAGCGATGAGGGTTCGATTACCCAAATCCAGAAACTACGTTGCCAGCGTAGGTTATAAAATGATATGTGCCTTATAGGCTTATGAGAGTAGATCCACGTCTTTAGGAATGGTGTCATGTGTCCTAACGGGCATTAGGGCAACTTTGCCAACTAGGGTTATATAGTTGGGTATGGTGACTCATTCCTTGGCAAGGTTCAAGTCAGCTTTGCTAACTAGGGTTATATAGTTAGATTCCATGTAAGCTCACATGGTCTCATGTCGGTTATAAGAAACTCCCTTATGTATGTTTTCAAGTTTTCTAAGCTTTATGAACTCTTACCTTAAGGTTTGGATTTTACTTCATGTTTTATCTTTCCAGTATGCTATTTACTCATGATACCCTATTATAAGTATGTATGGATTTTGTCTAAGTACATTTTAAAGCATGTCTCCATCCTATTTATGCATTGCCTGTATATTCAGTACATTCCATAGTACTAACGCATATTTTGCGCTGCATCCTTTAATGATGCAGATTCAGGTGTCCCTTCTTAGATTCGTGGCTAGCGTTCCTAGGCCACTTACTCTGCCAGTTGTGGGTGAGTCCTCTTAGGTCGAGGACTAGTCATGTTCTTAGCTTATGTTGATTTTATTTTCGTACTTTGAGTTAGCTAGGGTCTTGTCCTAACAACTCATTATGTTGTGATTAGAGGCTTTCAGACATATATCGTATGTAACCCTTCGAGGGTGTCGTATCTCTTTGACTTGTCCATCTATCTTATGTTATTCTATCTTTATATATGATGCTTTCGCTATGTTTCCTTTATGTTTGCTTGAGAATGCTATGACCAAGGGTTATCTTGGGATCCTTGTGGTCCTAAGTCCCGTGTGACGTCTAGGGAGTAACCCCGGGGCGTGACAGGTTGATCACTCTCTTCTCTCTGTCTATTGTAATGCTATACGATTGTTGTTGCATAGGTGCATCAAATTATCATCTTGATTAAGGTTTTGCACCTCCTCCATTTTTGAATTACTGGGCTGAGCTAGTGAAGATTCAATTTCTAGCTCTATGCGCTCACTGATATCACGATCTGTTTCTGCTATTGCCTTCTCCTTCTGACTGTCTAGTGAGGCAGATTCATTAAATGTCACATCGCTACTAATTATTAACCCTGGAGTCTTTTTATCTATGCACCACAGTCTATAACATTTCACTCCAGCTGCATACCCTAGAAGTATGCACTTCTTTGCCCTCAGCTCAAGTTTTCCATCCCTCACGTGAGCATAAGCATGATAAACAAATATCCTCAAATTTGAATAATCAACAGGCGAACTAGACCAAACCTCAAAAGGAGTTTTGAACTCAATAGCTGTGGATGGAGATCTATTGACCAAATAACAAGCTGTATGATTGCTTCAGCCCAAAAATCCTTGCTAACACATGAGTGTGAAAGTATACTTCGTGCCCTATCACAAAGTGTTCTATTCATACGTTCTGCAACACCATATTGTTATGGTGTTCAACACAAGCGCAGTGTCTCACTATGCCCTCCCTGCTGCAGAACTCATTGAACTCTAAGTTGCAAAATTCCAACCCATTTTCAGTTCGAAGACGCTTGACTTTTCTTTCAGTCTACTTCTCAACCATCATCTCCCATTGAACAAATGTCGAAAATACCTCATTTTTTATTTTCAGAAAATACACACATATCATTCTTGAGTAATTGTCAATCAAAGTCATAAAGTACTTGGCATCACTTTTGGAGGGAACTCTATTTGAACCCCACAAGTCTGAATGTATATAATCTAACTTGTCTTTGGTCTTGTGCTCTGCCCTTTTGCTGAACTTTACCCTTGTTTGCTTGGCAAACACACAATGCTCACAAAAATTCAAAGCTTGATTTTTGTACACATCCAACAAATTTTGCTTGCTCAACAAAGACAATTCTTTGTCACTCATATAACCAAGCCGTAAGTGCCACAACTAAGACTGATTCGAATCACTCCTTCCAGAAGCTACAATTGCTTCCCCTTCAACTACACTGGCTTGAAGATAATATAGTCTAGAATGCAGCTTACCCTTCATGAGTACCATGGAGCCTTTACACACTTTAAGTATCCCATTTTCTGAGTGAAACTTATACCCTTGATCATCCAAAGTCAAAAGAAAAATCAATTTCTTTTTCATTCGAGGAACATGCCAACACTCAATATTTCTGATAATGCCATTGAACATTCTCAATTTGATGTTACCAATCACTTCTACCTTTAATGGATTATCATCATCTAGGTAGACAGTCCCACTCGTCTGCTTATAAGTTGAAAACCAGTTTTTATGTGGACACATGTAGAAAGTTACACCAGAATCAAGAATCCAGTAATTATGCCTATGATTAGAACTCGCGGCATAAACTTCCCCTATATAGTCCTTATCATCAGAATTATTGCTAGTGTCAACAATATTTGCTGAGTAATCAACTTTCTGCTTCCCTCTTTTCTCCTTTAGCTTAGGACAATCTCTTTTGTAGTGACCTTGCTCCCCGCACTCATAGCGGTTCTGCTTCCTTGCTCTAGACTTTGATCTGGCATTGGACTTTTTCCTATTAAAGTCCTTTTGTTGTGTTCTTCCCCTACTCACAAGACCTTCGCCCTCAGATCTGCTATCTGAAAAGCTCTTCTTCAACTCTTTAGATTTTAGTGCATTACTAACATCATCCAGTGAGATACTGTCTTTCCCATATAATAACGTATCAACAAAAGTATTGTATATCAGTGGTAAAAAGCATAACACGATCAAGGTTTGATCCTCACTCTCAATTTTGATATCTACGTTCTTCAAGTCCATTGTAATTGAATTAAACTCATCAAGGTGAGTTTTAACCGGTGTACCTTCATACATCCGAAGATTGTACAACCTCTTTTTCAAGTAGAGATGGTTTGTCAGCGATTTCTTAGAATACAGATCTTTCAGCTTCTTCCATGTCGTTGCTGCAGATTTCTCTTCAGCAATTTCCCGAATAATGCTATCTGTAACGCTCATGAAAATCGCACTCAAAGCTCTCTCCTTTAGGTCTGCCTTCTCTGACTCTTTTATTTCCTCTAGAAAAGTCTCCTCAATTGCTTTCCATAACCCTTGTAACACCAGGGACGATCTCATTCTAATCTTCCATAGACTGAAACTAGATCCCCCGTCGAATTTCTCTACTTCATATTTTGTTAAAGATGATGGAGACATCTTAACCCTTGACTATGTGTAGAAACCCTAACCTTGCTCTGATACTAATTGTTGCGCTAAACTAGCCCAAAGACACTCTTATATGGTGTGAGCTTTGGGCCAAGCCCGCACGATTTTCCCTAAAAGGTCTCACACCATTAGGAGATCCCTACACCTTATATGTAGCTTCCCAATCCTTTCAGCTACCAATGTGGGACTTTTGTTCGCACACCCAACAATATAAATACCTCTTATAATTTTGTATAATATTTGTATGCTGGGTGTATAATATTGGATATTGAGTTTATAAACATTATTGTTAAAAAAATCAAAGTTTTATATAATATAATTATCGGATGTATAATATTGTATACCGAGTTTTTGAACATGTTATAAGAAAAAAATAGGCTATAATAAAAACTTTAAAACTTGAATATGTAGGTGTAATAAAAAAAACTTTTATGCAATTATCCCTTGAAAATATATTTCCTCTGTTTATTTTACTTGTCCACTTAGAATTTTACACGCCCCTTAAAAATAATGATTGATTTTTATTATAATACTCATATTAATTACTGTTTAATATTAAATTTTAAAAAATAATTTTAAAAAATATAATTAATGCTAAGAATAAAACATGAAAAATAAAAATAAAAAATTAAATAGGTTAAAGGGGACAATGAAAAATAGTGATCTAAAAAGTGGTTATTTGTTCATTTCCTAAAATATGTGTGTGGGCTAAAAATATACACCCTTTATCATTGGAGAAAAGGAAGTTGTGGAAGGCATGATATCGATTTGTTGTAGAATATTTGGGAGGTAGCCTTGTCAAAGTCAAACCTACACATACCACTAGAGCTCCAACACTCTCCCATCGTCTCTTTCGCTTTCGTGCAATGGCCGACTCTGCTACTCCCTTCAACAAAGTCCAGATTCAAAGGGGTGATACTGTAAGTAGAGTGCAACTTTCACTGTTGATTTTGATAAGAAATTTGTTGTAATTAGCAAATTCAGTTTAGGGCTTGCTGATTTATATGGAAGAACAAACATTTTGCGTTATTGGTTTTTGATTTAAACAAGCTCATCTAAGATTGACTTGACTAGAGTGGAATTAATTCATATTATTGATTGCAACTAATTAGGGATTGATGCATAGTTGATTGATTGATCAATTTAAAAAGAGCTCCTCCGTGTAATGTTGTTCGAGATGTCTTTTTGTTCAATCTATTGTTTATCTTTGTCTCGAAGAGGAGCCTTGGAGTAACTGATAAAGTTGTTGCCATGTGACTATGAGGTCATGGGTTCAAGCCGTAGAAACAGCCTCTTGCAGAAAGGCAAGGTGAGGCTGCATACAATAAACCCTTGTGGTTTGGCCCTTCCCGGACCCGCGCAGAGCGAGAGCTTTAGTGCACTGGGCTGCTCTTACTGTATATCTTTGAGGATGAGAGTTGTTTCTTAGCCTGACCAGCAGAATGGGAAGTACTCTTTTTTCTTCTTACTGATTCTTTTGAATGATCTTATCAATGCAGACATTTGATGCCTATGTAATTGGAAAAGATGATGCCCCTGGTATTGTTGTGCTTCAGGAGTGGTGGGGTGTTGATTTTGAGATAAAAAACCATGCTGAGAAAATTTCTCAATTTGATTCTGGCTATAAGGCACTTATCCCTGAGTAAGACTCCTTTTCTTACATGAACTTCTAGTTGATGAATGTCATATCTCCCACGAGATAGCTGATTGTTAATGTATTATTTCTTTTCTTTTTTAACTTTGTGATTTCAGTTTGTATCGTGGAAAAGTTGGCCTAGATGTTGCAGAAGCACAACATCTGATGGATAGTCTTGACTGGCAAGGGGCTGTTAAAGATATTCAGGCTTCAGTTAATTGGCTGAAGTCAAACGGTTCCAACAAGGTACTTGGCATTATACTACACTCAATTTCATCAACCAAGATGGTTCGACTTGAAGCTATTGGTTCATGCACCTATTTAATTTCTCGGACATAGAATATGTGGATGTTTTATAGAATAAAGTTTGACTAACAACTAATATATAGACTCCATTTAGAGACATGAATCTTATCTGGAGTAGCTGAACTTGTGTTCGGTATGAAGGAAAGTATTTTCCATGAAAAATGTTTTCCAAGAAAATAAGTGGGTTTCTTATTTTCTTGTGTTCAGTACGTAAGCAAATGATGTTATCTTAAAAGCATTTGTATATAATTTAGATAAATACTATGTGGGGTGTGGGTGTGGGTAGGGGTTTGGGGTGGTGGGGATTGGGGCAACATGGGTGGGGGTAAAGATGAGGTGTGTTGGAGGATGGAGAAGACACAATCAATGTGGAATGCCACTTGTGGAACTTGTTTTTTCCTCTTCCACGAGGAAAGTCATTTTCCTCATTTTTAAGTAACTTGTTTGTCCTTCAGTTTCTTTTTGAATAAAATGAGGCTCAACAATTACATAGATCCAATTTTACTATGTCAACTATAAACCTAAAGTACCTACCAAATTCCACATGATGGTACAACTTCTCTTTCAAAAATTATATTAGACAACACATATTTATCAGTGTTGTCAAAGGCGCGCTTAAGCCCTAAAGGTGAGTCTTCCGCTGGGAATGATTCTTTCCCCTAAAGGGTAACAGAATGGGGTGGGGTCTCCTACAAGGCGCAAAACATGTTGAGCACTTCATTCGCTTAGCGGGTGCTTTAGTGTGGTTATCAAGGCTATAAGACATACTTCTCCTCGCCAATGAGTGTAGTCTTGAGGTGGTTATGCTAAACAATTGATAATTCACTTTAATATTATTTTTTCATCAATTTCTTTGTCCATATATTTGTTATTCATAATTATGATTATTTGTCTTGGATTACACATACATATTTGTATTTTTTCTCCATTGGCGCCTTTCTTCATTAATTTTCATACTTTATTTGCGCTTAAAGCCCCAACAGCCCTTAGAGCTTGTTTTGCGCATTTTGCCTTTGATAACATTGTTTGATATAAGAGCATGCTGAATAAATCAAGATGCTTAATGTTACTGTACTCAAAAGAGTTTTTTTCAAGATTCTTAACTAATGAATCATACCAAGTTGGGAGCTTGAAGGGACTACCATGTAAGCTCAGACCTACCAATCTGTTCTCTTGTTTATTTTTCATTGAGACCCACTAAATATTATTTTCCTATCTTCAAGAAGCTTCATTTTCATGTGAAACCCTTTTTCCTCTCGTACAATCTTTCTCTCAAGCAAGTCAATCTCTCTATTGTAGTCTCTCTTGAATATGCTGACTGACCCTGGTCCTTCAGCTTCAATCTTCAAAATGTCTAATTGGTTGCTTAGTGTTAATTGACCAAAAATTTAGCTTCAAAAAGCATATATTTGGAAGCTAGTCCACTAATTGCTTCCCCGCATAAGTGGATATCTTCTGATAATTGAGAAATCCCCGAGGGCTATGGTGCACGGTTCGAAACTCCGTGGATAATGACAGCCCGCCCCTCTATCCTTTACCACTTAAATATCAGATGTATGAGAGAAATATGAATTATATAAAATTTAAGTTTGATGTAAGTGGTGCTTTAGTGTCTTCGAAACCGGTTTACCCTCATCTCTTATGAATCACCTGTTCAGCTTGAATCTCCATGTTTGACTGTTTTCATGCCTTTTGTTATATAATAAGGTGAGGCAGGATTTTGGCGGAATCTTGCATGAAAGGCCAAGAGTCTTCGGCACATAAACTGACCTTTTTTTTTTCTTTCCTTTGGTTTTCTCCTTTGTTATAATATTCATTATTTAACTTCTACTGAACTTTTACTTATCAAAGGAAAAGTATCTCCGATTGCCAGTTTGCTTGTTAGCATTAGATGGAAGAGCCGTGTATCTAGAAATTTGATTTAGTGAAGACTTTAGTCAGTATAGCTCCAGTGTCCATTCTTGTCGATATTGGCTATTTGAGCTTGTTAGACTTGCTAGTTATTATCAATATCACTTTCGGGATGTAAAACATGACAAGCTCAAGATACTTTAGTCATGGGATGCTGTCAATTATAGGACATTCAATTTTTATAACTATAGGAAACTTGTATTACAGCATTGTTACAGCATTGACTGTATGGAAATTTGGAGGTTAGGGTGTTGTGAGACACAACAAGTAGCTGCTTGTAGTAAAGGAGATTTCTTATGGAACTTTTGTAATTCCATAGTAGAGACATGCATTATGAGAAATTAAAGAGCTTTAGCAGTATTAATGTCAAACGTCCATAAGTCAACCTGTCTCCTCTGATCTATCAAAAGTTGAGAAGTTAATACTCTTCTCCTGTCAATTTTTCTCCCTTAGTTCTTTTTGAAATCCATTCATACCTGAAAACTTTGCCAAATGATGCACTGATTTTAGTCATGATATGTTGTAAACCATATATTGGGTTTCCTTAGGGTTTCAATAAGTTTTTAAAGCTTACTTGTCCAAGGTCATCTTCTCACTGTACATATAGCACCGTCTTGTTGATGTCCATCAAACTGCTTGCTCTATAGTATGCAATGTGTGGATTTCATCAAGTAATGCTTCAATTTTTTTTAACTTCACTATAAGCTTGATGATCTTTGTGGACATGATAGAGTTGTCAGCATTGTTTAACTGATATTTGTCATGCGAGAGTTAATGAGTTATACATATATGTGGTATTAGGTTGGTGTTACTGGGTACTGCATGGGTGGTGCTCTTGCCATTGCAAGTTCTGTTTTGGTCCCAGGGGTTGACGCAGTTGTAGCCTTCTATGGGGTTCCTTCACCAGAGCTTGCTGATCCTGTTAATGCTAAGGCCCCGGTGCAAGCTCATTTTGGTGAACATGATGCTTTTGTTGGATTTTCAGATGTAAAGGTACATTTCCTCCTAAAAGTTTTTTATCTTACTGTGGTTCGTGCTACTTGGCTTCTATGATATGCATGTTCCTGTTTTCATGTCATGATCATGGAACATGGTTATGCTGCCATTGTGCACATGGTTATGTCATTGTGCATTTTCAACTATTGGTCCATTCCGCTTTCCCTGCCCTATT
Source organism: Jaltomata sinuosa (assembly GCA_003996215.1). NCBI lineage: Eukaryota > Viridiplantae > Streptophyta > Magnoliopsida > Solanales > Solanaceae > Jaltomata > Jaltomata sinuosa. The sequence continues at coordinate 46,759 of QJPP01003341.1, forward strand.
TGGCTGGTGCTTTTAGGCTCATGCTGAATGAACATTTAGTTTCTGCAATTATTGGTGGGATATTGAAAGGGGTTGGCAGCTAATGGTATACTTCATCAAACATGTTATTGCAACTCTGTATAGATATAGATTATTCTATGTTGCTTAGATTCTTCAAATTCCTCGTTGCACCTGTGTTGATACGACACGATCTGGGGGTGGGCTGGATTTGGTCAACCTAACTTGGGTGCTCTGACTGCAATATAGCCAATAAGTATAGATTGACTGGGTATTTGTTTGATCTTGGGTTTATGGCACACACACACACACAATGTATATGTATGTGTATATATAACTGCAATCCACAAGTCAAAGTATATACTTGTATATGTTGTAATATTCATCTATTGGCTGTATCTTAACACCTATACTCGTACTCTTATCCATATGTCTGAATTGTAAGATTTAGGGGATGATGAATCCGACTCAAGATACGTACTCATGTCTGGTGCCCATACATGTACCCGAGCAACATATGATATAATTGTTGGAGACACGGACATCTGTACAGATGTTGTGACTTATGTTTAAATATGAGTTATGAATTACTTTTGATTTCACATAGGTTCTTCAAGGCCCACAATAAAAAATAAGAAACTAAAAAAAGAAAAAAAGGAAACTCAAATGAGGTTCAAGTTGATCAAATCAGTCTTTTGGGTTTAAGAACATTCCATATCCTCATTGGTTATGTAATATAGAAAAGGAACGATGGGGAAAATAAAAGCACACGTTGTAAACAAATGAAAGGGTATCCTCCCTGAGGTATTTGTTGAACAGCTATAGAGCAATGAATGTGGCATTGAGCATCTTGAGTTTTCCTCGTGTAACGGATATGCATAATTTGGACAATTATACAAACATATAATCATGTGCATTGCGAGTAAAATTTAACCTGTATTTTTTTTTGGTTTCTAGACTGGGAAAGCTCTAGAGGAAAAGCTGAAGACATCAGGAGTTCCACATGAGGTTTACTTCTATCCAAAGACTGGACATGCATTCATGAACAAGTCGCCGGAGGGTATTGAGAGGAGGCAAAAGATGGGGATGCCTGATGTAGAAGATGCTGCTGTCGAGCAAGCTTGGTCCCGCTTCCGCTCATGGATGAGTCGCTTCTTGTCTGCCTAAGTTCCATTGCTTGTTTTCCGATCCTATAGTTGGTTTTTCCATGGTTATCATAATAATTTGATGCGTCTTGATGCTCCGGGATGTTTCCTTGAAGTTTGCATTTGGCCCTCGGTTCCTACGGTTCACATATAAACTGAATGGTCTGTAGATTGGACATACGTGTGCTTGATAGGGATTTCTAGAGTAATCCCAAATTAGTGCACTTGGTTGGTGTCCAGGAGAAAAGTTGCACTAAAAAATAAGCTGGATTTCTCATTGTCCGTTTAGTCGGTCTGTGTTATCAGTGTGTGCAGAATAACTATGTGGTTCTGCATCTCCTTTTCTTTCCTTGTGGTTCATCTTTTTGAGTCAACTTTACATGAAGACCGAGGCATTCCCAGTGTTAGGCTAGGTGGTATATTGAAAACGATGGCCGACTCAATTGTAACAACATATTAAGTGTGATTTCACAAGTGGGGTACGGAGATGGTCGAATGTATGCAGACGTTACCTCTATTTTGTGAGGTAGAGATGTTTCCAATAGACTTTGGCTCAAGAAAAGTTGTTTTTCAGAACAGTTTGAAAGAAATGCAAGAGTTAAACTGGTGGCAGGATGAGTAATTGAGTATACATTCTTGACAGCAGATGCACATTCGACCTGTATGTGGACGTTACCCACTTTTTCTTTCTTTATTTTCTTTTTTTGCAAAAACTGGTATAGGGAGTTTTTTAAAAAAATGAAAAATATAGTGTGTTTGGTATGGAGGAAAATATTTTCTGGAAAATGTTTTTCAATTTTCTTGTGTTTGGTTGGTCAAAAAAATTTGGAAAATAGGAAAACATTTTCCTCCAAAATAAGGAAAATGACTTCTCTAATGAAAGTAGGGAAAACAATCCTCACCTTCATAACACCCCAATCCCATCCACTCCACTCTCCTACTCTCACCCCTACCTCCACCCCCACCTCTACCTCACAATTTTTTTAAAATATTTTTTCTATTTCACCCCACCCCCACCTCCACCCCACATCAATTGTTTTTAATTTTCTTTTAATTCTTTTAAAAAAAAATAAAATTAACTTTTTTTTTAAAGTAATTTTTTTTGTATCCCACCTCACCCATCCACCTACCTCACTTTAACACCCCCCCCCCACACCCCACTACCACTACCACTATCACCTTCACCCAAACTCAATTTTTAAATTATTCTTTTTCAAAAAAAATAATTTTTTTCCCTAAAAAAAGTAATATTTTTGTACCCCATCCCACTCAACCCCCACCCTACGCCCCCACCCCCTCCCCCCACCCTACGCCCCCTTTCAAAATTCATTTTTCTAATTTTTTTTTTTAAAAATACTTTTTAAAAAAAAAGAAATATTTTTTGTACTCCAACTTGCACCCTACCCCCTCACCCCCACCCCCCCTTTTTTTTTAAAAAAAGAAATACTTTTTGTACTCCAACTTGCATCCTACCTCCTCACCCCCCACCCCACCCATCTTTTAAGCTTGCACAACATGTGTTCTTGACCTTTTTGAATGAAAGTGTCTGGTTGTCGCATAAAACTGTTTTCATCAAGACTTTCATTAAGGAAAGTTGTCTTGACATCCATTTGTCAAATCTCATAATCATAATGAGTAGCAATGGATAACAGAATTTTAATAGACTTAAGCATGGCTACTGGCGAAAAAGTTTCCTCATAATCGATCCCTTCTTTTTGAGTAAACCCTTTTGCAACAAGCCTAGCTTTGTAAGTTTGCACTTTTCCGTCTACTCCTCTCTTTTTCTTATAGATCCACTTGCATCCAATGGGTTTGACTCCATCTACAGGTGGTTCTACAAGATCCCAGACTTTATTGGAATACATGGATTCCATCTCTGATTGCATAACAACAATTCATTTTTCTGCATTTTTATCCTGTAGTGCTTCGTCGTAATTCACGGGTTCGGTATTCAACTCTTCAGGGATTCTGTCAAAGGACTCTCCCAAAAGTGCATACCGAATTGGTTTTCTTATCTCTCTCCCACTACGACGAGACATTATAGGAGGGGCAGGTACCGAAAGAGGTGCACTAGTATGATCTTGTGGTTGAACCACATCATTTATAGGATCTTGAGTCTCCATGTTATTCTCAGCACCTTGCGGTGTGAGAATATCAACGACTTCTTCCTCTAGTGCAATTTCCTCAATACTACTCCCACTACTTTGATGCAATGAATTTTCAGAACCTTGTACTTGTGGAACTGTATGTTCATTAACATCTCTCCCACTACTAAAAAGCAATGGTATGTTAATTCTAACATCTGTGGTTTGATTTTGGTTTTCATTATCGCCAGCAGATTGATTTTGATTCGTTATCTCTTTGCTTAATTCCCGTAAAATCAGTTTACTTTTAGGAACATGATTTGTTAAAAAATCCTTTTCTAGAAACTTGGCATTTGTACTTACAATGACTTTTTTTTCTTTAGGATTATAAAACAGACCACCTTTCATTCCTTTAGGGTACCCAATAAAAACACAAACTTTCATTCTTGGTTCCAATTTTTTTGCCTTCCTTTTCAGTACATGTGCTGGACATTCCCAAATCCGAACATGTTTCAAACTAGGTTTGTCCCCAGTCCACAGTTCTATGGGTGTTACAGGTACAGAGTTGGAAGGAACTAAGTTCAATATATAGTTTGCAGTTTATAGTGCATATCCCCAAAATAAAAAAGGCAAATCAGAGTAATTCATCATAACACTTATCTCAAAAGATGATGATTTACCCTTAAGAATGACGTCACTCAATCTATCATTGGGCCAAATCATCCAAGCTCGACTAAGAGACCAGTGTCAACCATAAATCATACACTGGGGCAAATTTTGAGGACTGCCTCAAAATTTACCATAATCCCTTTTCAGAACTGCAACCGCCTTAATTCCCATTTCCTTAGGGATACGTAGGCAGCTCAACTTCGAGCATGGCCGTACCCACTCCATCCGTGCCAAAATCATCTTCCCCTTTTACCGCAAAAAATACCAGTGTCGACATAAAACCAACACTGGGGCAAATTTTGAGGACCTCTCAAAATTTTTGAACTACATTGGCCTGATTCTCGTGAAACCCGAGATATGTAGGCAACTCGGAGACCAGAGTTCGATCGAATTCATAATGACAATAACCTTTCTCTTTCTAGGTACGACCTTTCCAAAAATTTGATTTTTTCCAGTCAAGACAAAATTGGCTTTACGTCAACATCTTCGCCCAAAGACTCTTTCATCATCTTTGTTCGAGGAGGGGCAAGTTGTTGACACCCAATTTTGGCCCTCCTTTTTCCCATAATTAATTTTTATATGCTTCTTAATCCCGAGGACTTTTCCAAAATAATTTTCTTATTTTTATATTAATATTTTATAAATTTTGGCACCAATAATCATTTTTTAAAATGATTTCCTTTACTTTTTGTAATATTAATTACTAATAATATTGTATCTTATAAATCACCCCAAAAATATTTTATAATTCATTCTTTTTAACAAGATATTGGTATAGTAACTTTTATTTCAAACTCTAAATGAGATTTGTCGTATCGCTATAACATTTCCTAAATATTGTTCTATCGATTGAGGATTGCGATTACGCGTATCAAAATTATGTTTAAGTCAACTATATACGTATTTGAAATTAATTGGGATGAAAGAAAGCATCGTTAAATTAATTAAGTGGAAAAACGATTAGGGAAAATTACATTTTTTTCTACAAACTAATTCATTTACCAAGTTTTGGGCCAAATCCTTATTTGTTTCACCCCAAACCATCCCTAACCCACTACCCAACCGCCCGACCCGGCCCAAACCGCCCCTGACCCGGCCCAAATTCCCCAACTAAACCCACCCCTAATCCTTTCCCTCACTCCACTCAGCCAAACCAAACAGACCCCTCACCCTCCCAAAAACCGACGAGACCAACCCCCCCCCCAAACCCTTGCTCGTCGCCTTTACCACCAAAGACCCGTCGGATTTTGCCTCGTACCGGCGGGCAAACGGCGACAACACCCTCTCCCGTCACCTCACGTCGTCCTTTCCCCTTTTCGGAGGTTTTACAACCTCGAAAAAGACCACCGCCGCTAGACCACCGGATAATGGCAAAATCCGGTGGTCTTCACCCTTCTCTCCTCCACCTTTATAGCCATCCTCTCACCCTTTTTGTCATCTCAAAAAATCGAGCTGTAAAGCTTCCCCACCGCCGACTGCAGACCTCGGAAAAGAGGATACCCAGCAGTTGCCCGACGGATACGAGCTTAGTCCGACGGGTCCGAGCTCTACACCTCCGACCCGTCACCTTCTCTTTCAAATCAGCCTGAAAAAAAAGGTAGGCATCTTCTTTTTCTTCGGTTTTCATCATTTCCTTTTGCAACTTGGCTTTCCAAGAATTCAAATTTTGAATTCTTGGAAAGAACGTTGGAGCCCTCAATTTCGGCTATAAAATAAACCCTTGGGTTTCCATTATAGCCACGGAATGAATCACGAAAAATTAACGAATTAAGCATCAGAAAAACTATCAAAACAGCTCACCAAAAATTGTTCTCTGGTTGTTCACTGTGGATTTCCATATACTCACTATTCATTTTTCTCTTGTTGTCTCGTTTGCTATTCGGATAACCGGAGTCGGAGTCGGAAGTCGCTAGTTTGAAACTCGACACTTGACGGCCTCAATCGCTGCCCAACACAAGGTAAATTCTACCCCGCCTAATTACTTTATATTTAGTTTTTGTGATCCATTAATTGTGCGAGTTTGTTTTGTTGTTGTTTGGCTGATTTTTGGTTAGAAAATATGGTCTGGAAGATAGTCTCTGGTTGATGTTGTTCATGTTAGATTATGTGTTTGGGAAATTGTTGTAACTCGAAATCTAGCATAAACAAATCCTATAAAGTTCGAGGGTTCAAGTGTGGTTTATTGCCTGTTTTAAAATCAGTGCAGTATCCCTTGGGATGTTTCTAACTATGCGGTTACTGTTAACTCGTTTCGTTCCCAGTTGTGTCTTTCTAAGATGTTGGTAGCCTTTAGCTCATCATGAAAAAGGGCTCTAAAAGTCCTAAACTTTAGGTATGTTTGGCTGTCCATCGTTAATTTCTTGTAATGTTGTTTCGAATGATTTGAATGGCAGAAGATACTTAGCATGCCTCTGATCGTTTGTGTGCCTGCAAAATATTTTCAACTTCCCAATTAGGATGAAAAGACTATATGAGTTTCAAGCCTTCAACATGATCAACCGTTTATTTGTAGATCTTCGTGCTATTTATTTCGAGATGTGGGTGCGAAAGTAGTGACTTTGAGCCTTATGTATGATTAAACAAGCATGGTTCTTTGTTAGTATGATCGTAGTTTGGTTTCGAATGGTTTCTTGTGTGTTTTACTAGTGTACATTTTGCCTGAACATCAAGAGTGCTACTTAGCTCGCAAAGTTGAAAATCAATGAGTTGTGACTTTCACTTTCTTCATTTAAATTTGTGTCACTTTGATGGATAAAACAGTTGTGAATCTTATTCTCGTCCTCTAGTCATGAGTAGTTACATTGGTTAGTAGTTTGGGATTAAGTTGTGGATGTGATTGCTGAAAAATGGTCTTAATTGCAAGGTTGGTTGTCTTCATATCCTTTTAAGCATGATTTCATGAGTTTTTGTCTTGATTAAGAGGTCCACAAGAAGGTACTCAAGTCCACCAAAAGGTTTTATTGTGTGTCAAGGTTTATCTGTTGTTTATGCCCGCCTAATTGCGTTATGCTTAGCTTTATTTTCGTAGAACATTGATTGATGTTTGGGTTTGGCATTTAAATGTTAATTGGCTGATTTCAGGCATAAAATGTGAGACGAAAAAATCAGTGTTTGGTCGTTTGGTTTTGTTCACATTAGGTGTCATTTGTTAAACATTTTGGACATTTTTGAGTGTAGTAAATTTCAATTTCAAAAATATGATCACATATCATCTTTCATATATGCTTGTGTATTTACCGAATTGCATGTTTGTTTTCCTTATCACTTTATTGTTAAGCTTGGCATATTTCTACATTTTGTAAACTTTGTTATGCAAGTTACTAATCCTTATCATTTTTTTTTGTGTTACATGAAACAACCGGAGAGCTGGAGTTCTCACTTGAAACTCACTTTTTGCCCAATAAATTTGGGTCGAGCAGCTATTAGGAACTATCGCAGGCACTCAGAGTCGTTTCTTTAGAAATTTAGTTCCTCCAAAGGAACTTGGCGCATCTAGCCCTTTACCCCTTTTTTATTGCTTTCCGTTGTGCATACTTGAAATGTTTTAACTAACCTTGTATATTTGGATATGTGTTTTTCTTTGTGATTTCGATTAACGTTTATTCTTCGGCTTACCATTTTGTTTGATTAGGGTATTTAGTTTGAAATTTTGAAAGAGATTTTCCTCCACCCTTTTTAGTTAGACAAATGTTTCGAGTTTCCCTTTTTAAATACTTTAAAATTAGTGGTTAAACACTTTCAAAAATAGTAATAATAAATGGTAAATAGTGCAGATTTTTTAGGATTAATTAATTTAGGCTTTGTTTCAAGAAAAACTTGTTTCAAATAACTCGCGGTAGATTTTCAAAAATCAAAAATATTAATTAGCGATTCAATATATTTCAAAAAAATATTTAGTCATTCTTAGGCCTTAGATTATAGAATGCTTTATCTAATTTAGGCAAGCCTCCTTTATATTTATTAATAACTTATGTATTCTCTTATTCTAACCCCAATATTTTACAAATATTTTGGTTATACTCTATATCTATTTTGAGATTTCAGATTTTAAAGCCTCAAAACACAAGGTATATATGTCATATGCTATCTACTACAAGGTATATATATTTATATTTTACTTACCCTTCTTCCTACTTAAATTATACATATATTATTTTATCACAATTACATTTACGTACATAATACTTTCTTTCATATTCAATGCATGTTCATTTTTTACCTTACGAATAAAAGTCTCCTTTACATGAAAACAAATAATTCTCGTTCTCTACTCAAGTTTTCAAATTGTTCTTTTACATGAAATATATTTACAAAACAAATATGATTTTCTCTTATATCTTTTTCTCTATTACCGGTATACTTATTTCTTATATACTTTCACTTATCCAAATCTTTTAAATAATAAACTTTCACATGATTTCCTATATATATTTAAAATATACATACGTCATCTTTACTTTCTTTTTAATAAACATGTCATTACTGTCTGAAACTTCAAGAATTACATATATTTTACTTCACAAAGGTATATTTAGTATAAATAATATCTTCATTTTCTCGTAGCTTTTGAGTATATATTCTTATGAATCATAAAGTTCTACATACTTTAATTATAATTACGATAAAAGTATTGCTATTAAACTTTCATATATTTTGACATGTACGTACATATGTTTCATCTTTTTACCATAAGCATATTTTATATTTTTTTGCCTATTGTAGTGGCATGTGTCATATACTTTGAGTTTTTCTTTAAATTAATAAAACATGTTTTTATCACCTTTTTAGCAAATAATTCAAAAAATAGTTTTTCCCAAATATGTTTCTAAACTGAGTTTAAGGACTATCTTCGGATAGTCTCTGAAGGGTGCCTAACACCTTCCCTTCGAGTAACCAAAACTCTTACTCAGAATCTCAAACGTTTCGCAGACTAAAAACAGAGTTTTTACAAAAAATGGTTTCCTAAGTTTCCTAAAATTTAGGTGGCGACTCTAAACCCTTTTCCAAAACCAGGTAGAAGAGCTGAATGTTGTAAGCTTATTTTGGCCAGTTCAAAATAGGGCGCGACAACATGTTGGTAGTGCCTCCACTTTTAATGAACCTAAAGGTCCATCTCGAACCAACCTTGAAATCCTGTCTAGATTTATATGACATAGACGCAAGTGCCATAAATAGGTCTCATTTAATTAAGAAGATCGTTTTCTTTTACAAGAAAGGTTAACATTATTCAGTTCAACAGTTTGTTGCAGTTCAAGAGAGACATTAATAATAAAAAGACCATCAATCAATGTAGCAGCAGAGATAAAATATTTATTATAGCTAATAATACAACCGTTATCAGAAAAATTAACATTGTGACCACCTCTTAAAGCTCTAGAAACTGAAATCAAATTTCTTCTAACAGCAGGTGCATATAATGCGTCTTTTAAAATTAAAACTCTACCACTACCAAATGAGATATTAATATTTCCTAATGCTAAAGCTGAAGCTGCTGAGCCATCCGCTTGAAAAACACTAACTTCACCTCTAATCAGCTTGCGCGTTTCTTGAAACTCCTGCATTGTAGTGTAGATGTGATCAGTGGCTCCTGAGTCTATACACCATGACGTGGTAGAAACAGCCGCTAAACACGTTTCAACGACAAGTGAAAGTGAGTTATCCAGCTTGTTTTTCTGCTTGGCTAAGAAAACTGGACAATGTGTCATCCAATGGCCTGTCATTTTGCAATGAAAGTACTTGCCGTTAGGCTTTTCCATGCCTCCAGTTAGAGCTACAACTTTCTTAGCATTGTGAGTCTTTTTTTTCTTCTTTTCACCTTTCGGTTTAGATGTAGAACCTTTCTCAATAAAGTTATGACCCTCAAATTTATATTGACTCATAATAGTGCTAAGGGAGGTAACAGAAGACATATCGTATCTAAGATTGAAAAAAATTACAATAGATCAACAAAACAGTCATATAAACATTGAATAATTAAATTCAAACTCATCATATACATATATATTCATGCATCTCAAATAGCCAATCGATGGAATTGGAGAACTACTCATGCAATACACATATATGATGACCAATTATTCACTCTATGAACTCTTACAGACCTAACTCAGATGGAGAGTCTACTGTTAGTTTAAGTCAAGTGAAAATCAAAACCCTAGTTACATTGATCCAATCATATATTACTCAGTTAAGGAGAGTTAATACAGATTATCAAACTAGTAATTAAATACGTAGTGACTTGTATTAAATTTATCCGATATGGAGGAAGGTCTAAGCCAGCACATAAATTTAATACTTCATTACTATTTAATCTTGGTATTTATGGGAATGAACCTTTTGATCACCAAATAAATTTTTTGTTTCAAATTTATGTACTCTAAAAAATTTCAAAAAAAATTGCACCAAATACTACAGTTCTTTCAATATACCATCTCACACACATATGTATACACATATATAATGATCGATTATTCACTCCATAAACTTTTACCGATCTAACTCAGATGGAGAGTATACTGTTAGTTTTAGTCAAGTGAAAATCAAAAAACCCTAGTTACATTGATCCAATCATGTATCACTCAGTTAGGAGAGTTAATACAGATTATCAAACTAGCAATTAAATACGTAGTGACTTGTATTAAATTCAACCGATATGGAGGAAGGTCTAAGCCAACACATAAACTTAATACTTCAATACTATTTAATCTAGGTGATCATGAGAATGAACTTTTATGACCAATTGAATTTTATTTTATTTTCTCCACAAATTTTTCATACAAAAAAATTTTCCAAAAAAAATATCACATCAATGTCTCTATACCATCTCATGAATCATACACATGATGAAAACGGCGACATGTTGAGAATAATATTGCAATAATGCATTGAATATTATATTATACTAAAACATGCTTTTATTAATTCAAAATTTTTCAGAATTAATTTCTTCAAGAATCATGGGACACCGTCGACATTCATGTAGAACAGAAAAATACACCCAACAATTGATTTTTCCTCTTGTTTTCAAAATTTAAATTTCTTTGGGTTCAATAATACAAATTAAAGAACTCTCAATTAAAATTAGAATATTAAAATAATTACTAGGAAAAAATTGTTCACTGTTGCATCTATTTTCACGCATAATTGAACATACGTTTATTACTTATTATCTATTTAGATGTAAGCGTGGCTCATGATGCCAATTGTTGGAAAACAGTACACGCAGCGGAAGCATTCCAGGATCATACTGCTTACATGAATAATAGACAACAAATACCAACACGTAGTACACATCAAGTATGCTGAAAATTAATCAAGAATTACCTCTTGAAGCGTGAACAAATATCTTGAAGCAAGTTCAACTTCAGTTCTACGGTCTTCTCCAGTGATCCCAAATTCACAGCCGAACTCTCTCAATACTTGAGTGGGCAAGTATTGTTTAAAAAATTATTTTGTGTGTTGTATCTTTTTCTAGGTTGGAAGAACCCCTATTTATAGAGGAGCTCTCCCTATTCAACCAGGAGAGTAAGAAAGAAAACGTGTGGTCCTTGATTAACAAGGCCACGCCTCCCCCCCTTTTCTTCATTAACAAGGAATGCCTTTTCCTTGTTCTTTTGAACAAGGAAAAGCCGCCACTTTTCTCCAATCCCTAGAAAATAGGATTCTGAGTTCTAGTTAAATATGTGCACTGTAGGGACCACAGAATTAATTACTGAGGCTCCCTATTATGGAAATAATTTAAAATATTAATTTAAATTATTCTTACCATAATAAATTATAAATCATTCCACTAGAAATTCGTAATTGCAATCCTCCATTTGTATTTCATAATTCCTTATTAAACACTTATGTAATTCCCCATGTTAAGATTACAGATACTAATCAATAAATTAAATTACTGACGAATTTAATTAATGATTAATTTTCTTTAGAGCAATACTTAACTTATTTCATATGTCGGATTCATAAATCCATCGGTCGGGTTTACACATGAAAACTTATAAGCTTCTCATAAAAGGCGTATCATCAATCTCTATACCGAGACATGGATTTCATCAACTAACTTATTATTTCACCAATATATATTATTATATCCAATCTATCAGGCATGTTGACCCATCTCAGGATCTCGCCTTTTAATAAATCAAAACGATAATTAATATATACAGCTCATAATAGTTATATCAAGATTGAGAATATAAGTACATTTAATAGTTTAGAGAATATGTTTTTATCAGTCAGTCTAAAACATCTATCTCTACTCGGTCCTGTTCAATACATACAAAATGCACTAGCACGAGAAGTTAGAACTACACCGTTCTCGTAATCAAGATAAATTACTTTTAATCTCGTGCTACAATCATTCTGGTGGTTTGTCCAAATTACCATCTATGATTGTGAACTATAACTTTAACTTATAAGAACTGATGATTTAATCTTCTGTGTATAAGCTCAAACTCTATACACCAAATCATCTACTATATAAGTTGAGGACACATGTATGACAAAATGATCTATTTCATGTAATACTTTATTGAATTAAATAAATGAATAAATAATACTATATCAAAACGCATGGTTAATAATATATCCTAACAGATATATATGTCTATTTTTCCTCAGTCAAAATCTGAGCTAAAAAACAACCAAGAGGGAATATTTATAGTATTTAAAAGGTAAAAGGGTCACAAATACCCCTCAACTATTGAAAATGGATCAATTATACCCTTTGTTTGATTTTTGGTTCAAAAATACCCTTACCGTTAGTGAATTGGCTCACTTTTACCCCTCAAAACTAACAGATTGCCATGTCATTATTAAATAATTTTATTTTTGCTGATGTGGAAATCCAAACTTTAAAAAAAAAGCCTGCTCTTCTTCCTTTGACCCTCCCTCTTCCACCTCTCTCCTCTCTGTATTGCTTGACCCATTTGCTTTCAACATTCTAAATAACACCCATTTACCAGCCAAGTTATTGAGGTAACAATTTATTCTTTCATGTCCAGCATATTAATTAAATTGTGATTTTTTTTTCGATTTCCTTTACACTGGCGATTATTTAAGCTCATATTAGTGGAATTAATATTCTGGGTCACCTTCATTTTTTGAAAAATTAGAGATTCTTTGATTTGTTTGCTGTTTTTGAAATGAAAATGTACTCTCTTTGGGTATTAAAAGAGCAGTTGGTGAATATTATCATCATCTTCATAGTTACAGATTTCACTTTTCGAGGAAATAATGAACTTGCGGGTGCTTGCCTAGTTTTAACGACGGATCATATTCCTCGTCTCCGGTGGATGGCGGAGCTCCATGAACATTTCGTCGGTGCCGTTGCCCAACTTGGTCCCCAAATGTCTGCAACTCCTTTTTTGGAGATGGGGAAGTGCAGATTCTGCTGCGCAATACCAGAAGAGAAAGAGGTGGAAGAGGGTCAAAGGGAGAAGAGTAGGCTTTTTTTAAAGTTTGAATTTCCACATCAGCAAAAATAAAATTATTTAATATGAGTTATAATGACATGGCAATCTGTTAGTTTTGAGGGGTAAAAGTGAGCCAATTCACTAACGGTAAGGGTATTTTTGAACCAAAAATCAAACGAAGGATATAATTGATTCATTTTTAATAGTTGAGGGATATTTTTGACCCTTTTCCGTATTTAAACAAACAATTCAATAGCACAATAATTTCGAGGTAAAAGTAGATGATCCAAATAAATGGATACAACAAAACTTCAATTCTAGTGTCTATGCTCTCACCAACTTCCAACTGCCTACTTCAACAAACTTGAAGTATTGGATGTACGCGTTTGTTGGAAATTGAGAAACTTGATGTCTCCGTAATGGCTTAGAGCTTGTTTGGATAGACTTGTTTTAAGCTGCTTTTAAGCATAAGCTATTAAGTTTGAAATCTCAGTTTTTTTTTCATTTGTTTTGGGGGGGCTTTAAATCAAGTGTTCAAGAACACTTTTTTTTTACCTTATTCAAACACTATAATGAGTAAAAAGCACTTAAAATAAGCCAATTCAAACATACTAATCTTCGACAACTTGATATAGTGGATGTCTGTCAATGGATGAAGTGATCACAGAGGTGGAACAACAAGGAGAAGAAATGACATGATGGCAACGAAGCCAAAGCTAGTGTCTAAGCATCCGAAGCTCCAAACCTGCCTGCTCAAGACCGTAGTCTTGTGTGTATTAAAATGCACCTAATTAGTGCGCAGTTAGTGTCAGATGTTCTCAGAGTATCATTCTGAACTCAAAGTTGGACATAATAAGTGTAATGCAAGTATTATTTTCATTTTATCAACCACATTTTAGGGGATGGACATCATTAATTCAAACTGCCCTTTTCTCTTGAGGCTAACATGCTAGATTTTGAGTATTGCTGCTGTTATATCTGGCAATTTTAGGATGTTTTATAAGTCTAATAGATTCATGAATATGATAACAATATAAATATTAGATAGAGAATAATACTCCAACATCGATCATATGTTCCTTCATAATATAAAGTTTAGGCTTATAAAATGTTAGCCAAGTCTTTGCTGGCTCCACTATTTCTGCAGGTATTATATATCAAGATAATGAAGGAGGAATGCAGAAATAAAACGATTTAGTTATGCAGTCCATTTAGCTTCAAGAATTCAATGGGTAACTGCCAATTTTCCATTGCTTCAGTGATACAACCCAGGGAGAAGCATTTGAGGTAGGAGAGCCCAAGGCGATATTAACCCCATATCAGCTCCCCATTTAATCGTTGTGGGACTTTAGTCTCATACCTTGCAATAGGATCATAACATTCAGTTTATGTAGAAGATTTTGTTCAAATACGGTTTAGCTCCATCGTTGCTTTCTAGGTCTTCAAATACAATGGTGTTGAACCAGGTGACCTGATCCCTCCCAACAATAATAACAACATACCCAGTGTAATCCCACTAGTAAGGTCTGAAGAGGGTAGATCGTACGCAGATCTTACCCCTACCTCCTAGGTGACCTTTATCCCCCCCTTTTCTAATAATTTCTCTCAAGTACTGGAGTACCTTGTTTTTCATCTGTACTGAGAAAAAGTATTCATCTTTTGATTCAACACCTGAATTGGGTGCTTTACTTGTATATTCTCTTATTAGTTTGAATGTAATATTCTCACAGGAGAAGAAGATTGTGAAATTGTTTCTGTATTTCAATTATTAAGGATAATCTACTTGAAATATTATTAAATAATATTATTATCCAAAAAAAAATATCAACAAATGTTAAAAACAAATCAATAATATTCCATATACTGAACAAGGACTTCAACATGACTTAATCAATTGGAGGGAAAATTCCAAAAGCAAACATTACTTTTACTTTTGAGCTTTCATTGTCATATATGAAATTCTCCATTATTGCTCTTCGAGAATTGAGCTTTCATTTCACCCCAAATTCTCCAACACTGCTGCTTGTTGAGCTTTCATTTAATATCACTGAACTACTGAATCAGCAGAGTTCAGACTTCAAAGTAGAAAAGGCTTTAACTTTAAACCTTTAACTGCGTTAATTCAAATCAGCTTTAATAGTAGATTTGTTTACACATCGTACAAACACAAAAAAGCGTTTCACGACACCATTGTTGTTAGTATGATGACAATCAAAACAATTTCATGAACCATTTTCCAGAGATGACCATCCCCTGTTCCTCACACATGTCAAGTTCAATTTACAGAGCTCATTGGAATTTTCCCATGAAAATATTTTCGCTCAAGTAGCTGAATTTGCAGGAAGTTTACAAGAAATTTTCAACAAGCTGTGTTAATGCCTTAAAAAATTTCCAAGAAATGACTATAACAATGAAAGCAAGAAGAAGAAAAAAATTGATACCCCAGAGAGCAGTTCAGCATATTCATTCCCTGCAGTTTCTGCCAGCAGAAATAGAAGGAGATTGTAAGTTAATTTTGAATTAATGTTAGTAATCACTTAATCAACTTCAAATTCTCTATTTTTTTTTATTTTTTTTATAATTAAACTGGTTTTGAATGTGCAGACTAAAGGAAGAGGAGATAGTGTGAAGAGTGATGAAACTGCCTTTTTCTCTTGAGGCACACACGTCCTACGTGGCAATTTGTGCGAGACGTCATGTAGGACGCGTGTGTCTACTTGTTCAACTTTATACAAGTTAAAATGCCAACTTGTGCACACCCAAAGTTGGAGGGCTAGATGCCAGTTGCGGCCAAGTTAAAGGTCACGTTTATGTATTATGCTTTTTCTAAATATGAGCTGAAATTGTCGGCTCGAGGTGGGAGTAATAATGGAGTAGTACCTCAGATCCATGCAATTATTAGATGGACGAACCAAGTCAAGAATTGGCAACCAATTCTTTTCCCCTGAGCTTTCATTTTATGAGTAATAGTACAATTCTTAGCTGGATGAACCAAGTGTGAGCTACTGTAGTGTTTTCAGTCAACTTCAAGTCCACCCCTTTCCCCTTTCCTCTCTTTTAGATCTTTTGTATTCACCCTCAAGCTATTTTCTACTGATTGTTAATGGAACCACTTTGATCTCCTGGCCCTTGAATTGAAGAAAAAAAAAGGAATGCTCAATTCCCCTGAGCTTTCATTTACATTTCCTACCTTTGCTTCCTTGTAAACTACGGAATCTAGTCAAAAACATTAAAACAGAAAAAACAAAAAACAACTTCTTTTAGTAGAGTTCAGAATTCAGAGGATCTAGTGAAGACACAAGAGGCTGCTTTTCTTTATTACACTAGCCAGTGAAGAATTAATTAAGGAGATAGCTATGGAAATCTTATCTACGTTTGTGGGGAAAGTCACAGATTGCTTGATGCAACCAGTTGCGCGAGGGATTGGATTTTATTATCACTACAAGAGCAACATCAGATCTTTGGATAATGAATCTCAGAAGCTGGAGAATATCGAATCGGGGTGCAACAAAGAGAGGAGGCTGCCCGCAGAAACTTACAAGTCATTTCACCTAACGTTGAAGCTTGGTTAACTAGTGTTAATATAGCTACTGCAGACGTGGCAAGTATACTGCGTGGTAGAGCTGAGGTTGACAAAGGTTGTTTCTATGGTTGGTGTCCAAACTTGAAGTGACATTACTCGCTGAGCAAGAGAGCTAAGAAAATTGAACTTCGAAATGAAGGCAACACGCATGATGTTTTCTGTTATCCAGCATCACCTGCAGTCGAAATTGAAGCTATACCCAGTAACAGTGATGAGGAGTTAGACTCCAGAAAATTGCAAGAGGAAAAGGACATGGCAACTTAGAGAGGAGAGGGGATCACTATTATTGGGATATGTGGTATGGGTGGTGTTGGTAAGACAATACTGGCTGAGAAATCAGAAAAAGGGCAAAACATGAAAGGTTGTTTGATGATGTTGTCATGGTAACAGTCAATCAACAACAAGACTTGAAAAGAAATCAGGTTGAGATCGCTGGAGGAGTCGGGCTGACTTTAGATGGGGATAATCTGTGGAGTCATCGAGATCGGCTGCGTTCAAGAAAAGATGTTGCCAAAGAATGCAAGAGGCTGCCACTAAAGCGTAAAACCAAGCCTTCGTGAGAGGATGCCGTCAAACAATTACATGGTGCAACAACAAGAAATATCCCTGGAGTGCACACAAATGTGTATGAACCTCTGAAGCTAAGCTGTAATCACTTTGAAAGTGATGAAGCCAGGTGTCTCTTTTGCACCCAAGGGTGTGACCTAGTGGTCAATGAAGTGGGTTAAAGAACCATGAGGCTTGAGGCCTCAGGTTCAAATCCCAGCTGAGACAAAAAACACTAGGTGATTCTTCCCATCTGTTTAAGCCTTGGTGGACAGAGTTAATTGGTACCTGTTGCTGGTGAGAGGTGGAAGGTATCCCGTGGATTTAATCGAGGTGCGCGAAAGCTGGCCTGGATACCACGGTCATAAAAAAAGTGATGAAGCCAGGTGCCTCTTTGCGTTGTTCCTTGTTCGAGGAAGATAGTAATATCTGTTCTGAAGAATTACTTAGATATGGAATGGGGCTTGGCATCTTTTCGGGAATTAAAAATATAGAAGAAGCAAGAAAGAGGGTGTGTCATCAGTTGGAAACATTGAAAGATTGTTTTCTTGTTATTCGAAGGCTCCTCCGAAATAAATTATCCAGTTGCAAGATGTCTTGTTGGGAGTACATGTTAGCTCGCCAAAAGCAAAAGCAAAAGCAAGAACCTTACAAATTTGAACGCACACTTCCAAACATTTCAAACTTTTTTGCTAGTCATTACTTTTCACCATCTATCTTCTCCAACTTATACCAACCAAGATCCTTGCTCAATCACCCAAGCTCCATTTCGACCCGAAGAACTTCCCCAGGTTCTCATAATAGAGTAGCTACGGAAGCATACGAAGCTTAAAGAGCTGACTAATAGTTCCATGACCTCCTAAGGCAGCTCTCCATCTACTTCGGGTTTGTTATTCCAACACTAGCTTTTCCTAGATTTATGCTTGAACTAAACCATATTATATACTACTTGTGCTCGGTATCTTTCCAGCCGAAGCCTGTGATACAATAGGAATAGATGCTTGTGAAGTTGAAATGTATCTTATGCTCGTGTTCAGGTTTCTTATGCGTGTCAAACTCAAACCATCACCAAGAAGCAACAGACCTGCTTCAGGGTAGACATGGACTATGTTGATTACAATGAGCCAAGACCTACAATCCTAATTCCATCAAATAGATCCATGTTGTAAGGTTGAAGTTTTTGGGGTAAAAACAAGAGATAGCCCACTAATTTGTCTAGTTCTTTTTTTCTTTTATGGATTTTTTGAATGTACAGTGTATTTTCAGAGTGAGTTTACTACATAACAACCTGTAAATATCAATGTCTATCATCATCTAAAGTTGGTCACTTGGTTTTCTCTTTTCGCCCATTGAACAGTACACCATTCTATTTGAATGACACTGGATACCTACAAATCATTTACAAGCAGACTATGGATGAACATTCACTGAATCCCTAAGCAGCAGGACGAAGGATAAAGAGAGAGAATCTATGAGTGACCCTTGATATTTAAACTACCATTGTTCTAAGGCACATACAAGTTACAGAACTTCAACATGAGTGTTAATCCTTCTTCCAAAATTGCTCAAATCCTCTTGACATTCACCAAATTTCAATGAACTTGTCAAAATATATTTGGCTGAGACTAGTAACATTAACAGAGACGAATAAAAACATCATTAGCTTTTTCTGAATAGATACTGCTCAGCATAAAAAACACAATGAAATATAATTATCTTTGGATCTCCAGAGATGATAATATAAGAGCTAACATGATGAAAATTTGAAAATAGACATACCGAATCCCTGTGTGGCGTACAATAATGATAAACCTCTATGAGAGAAAATACTCATTCATCTGATTGCTCTTCATCTTCTGTAATACCTTCATAAACCAAATACTGAAGAGCTATGGAGTATTTTGCAAGTTTAGTTCTTGAAGATTTGGCAACACCCAAACTCCTAATAAGATGTGATCCGAAGCCATCCCCTTCCATATGAAGAATAAAATATTTCTAAGGCAGTTGAACTAAAGGTGAAGAGAAAGCAACGTAACTCCAAAGGTATAGCAAGTTACCTTTGATTGTGTAGATAGAGGAGACCCATCTCTTGTAAAGGTATAGCAACCTTGGGGAGTCACCATTATGAGTATCAGAGAGTAGAAGCTGGCATGGCCCCTTTTCACTAAGGAACATATATGGTGATTTTAAAACTAGCACTAGAAAAGGTGCATCAATTTGTTAATATTCAAGGGAAGTTTGCTTGCTCACTTAGCATAAAAAATGGCATTACGACATAAGGCTAATACCCGAACCATCGCCAAATCCCTTCCTCGAGTATTATTGTATCTCTCTTGGCAGTTTCTGAAAAAGATGTAGACATAAAAAATGATACCGACACATAGTAGACAAAAATTGGTTTAGGAATTGGCTAGAAATGAAGTAAGTACCCTTGATCAAAAAAATCAGCAAAATCATCAATAATAACTGAAACTGGAGCAGGATCATGCATATGGAATGCAGCAAAGTATTTCTTAATTCCTTCCTCGTCGTCTATATACCTATAGCATTAACTTATGTCATTATAATTTTTTGCCAAATTAGATAAGCAGTAACTATTAACACAACACCGGGCAGCGGAAAAGAGCAAATACGGATACTTACTTCATCTGAATACGGTGAATAACATCAGAGGATGGATCAATTCCCTGGAAATCAGCATTTGTTTTGGGAAATTATTTTTGCCAAAACAAATTAGGAAGAAATAGGGGCATCCCAGTGCAGTAAAGCTCTCGTTATAAGCGAATCCGGAGAAGAGCCGGACCATAAGAGTCTAATCGTATGCAGCCTTACCCCACATTTCTGCAAGAGACTATTTACACGACTTGAACCCGTGACCTCCAAGTCACATGGAGGCAACTTTATCCGGTTACTCCAAGGCTCTCCTTCAAAATTAGGAAGAAATAGGGACAGTCCGGTACACTAAAGCTCTCGCTATGCGCGGGTCCAGGGAAAGACCGGACCACAAGAGTCTAATTGTATGTAGCCTTATCCCACATTTCCGCAAGAGGCTATTTACACGACTTGAACCTGTGACATCCAAGTCACATGGAGGCAACTTTACCCGTTACTCCAAAGCTCCCCTTCAAAATTAGGAAGACATAAAAAGGATTTGCCAAATTTTACCTGAACAAGATAAGGGGGTTTAGTCTCCAACTTACGACGGTTGCAAATGAAGATGACATTACCGTGACTTGCAGTTGCAGAGTTAATTGCGAATTGGAAAACTAAAGAGGTCTTCCCTCTAACAATAATCATTAAGAAAAAAAACAATTTGTAAGTAAAATGTATCCCGTGGAATTAATCGAGGAGCTGGCTCGGATACCACGGTAATTCAAAAAAACTTACGACGATGGAGGGCCAGAAAGGAGGAGAATGGGTCAGTGCAGCAAAAATCATGAATCGTCCAACCGGTAAGAATTTCTCCATCATTTGTTGCAACTCCCAACAAAAAAAATGCTGATTTGTTAGTCAAGTATAGGGTTTCAGATTTGGAGTACGAATTCAAAGCCTTGATACCCAGAAAGTAACGAACCACAATCCATAACAAGAGTGAAGTTGGGGGACGAGTGTAGACTCTAGTAATGCTGAGTTTAGTAGCGGTGGGATTAGTGTGAAAATCGTTTACACCTCTAACTTTGCATTAAAAATTAAACACCCCTCAACTTTGAACAATAATTATTCTTCCCCTTTATGTTATGCAATGTCTATTTTATCCTTAATATTTTTAACTTTTTATTTATATATTATCTTTTTATATTATATATATTATTTATTTTTACCATTTTTAGTTAAATTCATTAACATTATTAATGAAATAATCCTTTTACAAACAAATTGTGATTACAAAAAAAAATTTAGAAAAAAGATATAAAACTTGATAATACAAGGACAAAATAGGCATTTAGAAAAGTCAATTAGGATAAAGGGAGGAGAATGATTATTGATCAAAGTTGAGGGGGGTTGATTTTTAAAGCAAAGTTCGAGGGTGTAAACGATTTTCACTCGATCAGTTATTGGGATTAGAGCCCGGTTGGATCGACTTTTTTTTAAGTGTTAAGTGATCGTTTTAGTTGAGCACACTCCTTAAAAAATTGTTCACTTCTTGAAAATAAAAAGTGTTTTTACTATCATATCCTTAATTAAATTTTGAAAAAGGGTCAAAAATACCCTCGAACTATTTGAAATAGAGCAAATATACCCTCCATTTTATTTTTGGCTCAAAAATACCCTTGTCGTTAATATTTTGGACCACAAATACCCTTCAACTTAACACCCCATTTAACTTGATGACATGGCATACACGTGACTGTCCAACTAGGACAAGGCCTGCCACATGGCTGCCACGTAAATCACAAACCTAGTCCTATTGTAATCCTACCCATACTCAATTCAATACCTACCCGAAATCCCCCCGACCCATCCCATATTCAATTCATATCTTAAGTAACATTTCAATCACTTCCTGCTAGTTTATCGTCTCAACATTTAAAGTGGTCTACATATGCAACTTTATAGGCTTGTCTGATTAACATGTAACTCCAATGTGAAAGTAGAAATGTTTTCTTTTTTACGCAACTACAGAGCATGTGTAATCTTAAACTGTTTTTACCTAGAGTCATTGTTCGTGATGTTGCTCTCTTCTCTTTTTTAGACTTTCAAGTAATTTGATTTCCTCTGTGTTCAAGAAATGAAGTTTCATCTTTTGAATTTTCATGTATATGGGTCAATATTTTTTAGTCTTTCTAATCTATGAACCCGTGACACTTACATGATTTTTTTTATGATTTAAATGTATTTTTCTTTCACTTTGGATTAAATTTTTTGGTGTTCTGATTTTTGACAAATTTCAGGTAGCTTCAAGTGAACTGGGCTTTTGATCCCCAATTAACTATGCAATTAGCTGAGCATTTGTACACTCAAGGTTTTATCAGGTTTCCTCTCTGTTCTTTGATTGTACTGTTCTTTTCTCACATCTCCACACTTTTGTGTTCTATATCTCACTCAATTTTCTTGCTTGGGAAAGTTATGAAAACTTGTCCTTTTTTCTGAATACTAGAAAATGTACATATGATATTTACTTGCTCAGAAAACATCGGAGAATTTGGAGTGAGTATTGAATTAAATATGGGTAGGATTATAATGGGACTAGGTTTGTGATCTATGTGGCAGCCATGTGGCAGGCGTTGTGCTAGTTGGACGACCACGTGTACGTCATGTCATCAAGTTAAATGGAGTGTTATGTTGGAGGGTATTTGTGGTCCGAAATTTAAGGGCAGGGGTATTTTTGAGCTAAAAATTAGAGGGTATATTTGCTCTATTTCGAATAGTTCGAGGGTATTTTTGGACCTTTTTCGATTAAATTTTACTGTATATTTAATGTGATCCTTTCTAATTAATAATTTTTGGTTATGTAAATAAGGATAAATTTGAAAGAGTATGATCAATTTATTTTTGAAAGCCTAAATGATCACTTATACCCTGTTTGGTCAAACTATTATTTTTGCCAAAAGTACTTATTTTAAAAAATTAAGGTGTTTGACCTAGCTTTTGAGAAAATAAGTGCTTTTGAGGAGTAATAGAAGCTATTTCTCAGAAGCTAAAAAAAGTAGCTTATCCTCAAAAGCATTTTTTTAAAAAGCATTTTTGATAAAAATACACTTAAAAGCACTTTTAAAAAGTTTAACCAAACAGTCATTTGGTAGCTGATTTGGGAGTGACTTATGCAGGTATTAAATCCTGCATAAGTAATACCATGTTTGGTAGCTGGTTAGGAGTTGAGTTATTCATGTATAAAATTAATACAGTGTTTGATTTGCAATTTAGAAACCTGCATAACTAATACATGTATAAGTTATGAGGGAATCTATGTATTATTTTATGCACGATAGAAGGTGGAATAAATAATATATGTATAACTAATACATGAATAAGTAATCCCTGCATAAATAATACATAGATTCCCTCATAACTAATCGATATATTACTAATACCTGCATGACTCTTACTAGGGTAAAAACTTACCCGCACCGAGTGTTTACACCCACTCAATTAACAAATGACATGTGTCATTTTTGTTAACTACAATTATTTATTTTTAACCATAGTTAACTACTATGTATTTGCACATCTCTTAAATAAAAAAAATAACATTAAAATAATTTAACAGTAACATCAAACATGAGGTGCTGCCTACCCAAAATTCCTTCTACCATCTATAATTGAATTTTTTTTATTTTAAATTAGCTAGTTTTTTTTTTTAAAATCTAATAATATTAAAATAAAAAAAAGCACTTACCCTTATATATCCTTAATATAACAAATAAACAGATGAAAATTTCACAAAATTACACTTTCTTTATATAGTTATATTGTTACACGTTATGAAAAGATGATAAATTTTATATGGGAGGAAAAAAAATTACTTATGTTTTAATAATTTATCGTAATTATATTTGTAATTTACTTAATACTTAGCTACAAGTTAAGTAGTATTCTCTGCTTCTCTACAATAGAGAATAATGACACAACTCCTGAACAAAGTAGCAACCTAGAAGA
The DNA here is from genome assembly GCA_003996215.1 of Jaltomata sinuosa. NCBI lineage: Eukaryota > Viridiplantae > Streptophyta > Magnoliopsida > Solanales > Solanaceae > Jaltomata > Jaltomata sinuosa. The sequence continues at coordinate 70,796 of QJPP01003341.1, forward strand.
AGTGTGCAGGAAAAAGAAAGAAAAAGTTGACAGTAACCCCAACTTTTTCTACGTTGGTTACTTTCAAAAAGTAATGTCTTTTTTAATGTACTTTATTAAAAATAGGACACTTAATAAATTTTAATTCATCTTTTATGGTTAACTTAACTACAGTGGGTGTAAATATTTGGTGTGGTTAAGTTTTTGTTGAAAAATAGTACACGCAGCGGAAGCATTCCAAGAACATACTACTTACATGAATTATAGACAACAAATACCAACACGTAGTACACATAATGCATGCTGAAAATTAACCAAGAATTACCTCTTGAAGCGTGAGCAAATATCTTGAAGCAATTCCGACTTCAGTTCTACGGTCTTCTCTAGTGATCCCAAATTCACAGCCGAACTCTCTCAATACTTGGGTGGACAAGTATTGTGCAGAAAACTAATTCATTGTATTTTTTCTAGCTTAGAAGAACCCCTACTTATAGAGGAGCTTTCCCCATCCAAAAGGGAGAACAAAAAGACACGCTTGTTTTTCTTTGAACAAGAAAACATGCGCCACTTTCTCCTTTTCCCCTAGAAATTAGGATTCTGAGTTTTAGTTAAATATGAGCACTGTAGGGACCACAAAATTAATTACTGAGGCTTCCTATTATGAAAATAATTCAAAATATTAATTTGAATTATTCTTACCATAATAAATTACAAATCATTCCACTAGAAATTCGTAATTGCACTCCTCTATTAATTATATTTTGAAATTATCTATTAAACACTTATGTAATTCTCCATGTTAAGATTGCAGATACTAATCAATCAATCAAATTACTAACGAATTTAATTCAATGTTTAATTTTCTTTAGAGCAATACTTAACTTATTTCATATGTCGGATTCATAAATCCACCGATCGGGTTTACACATGAAAACTTATAAGCTTCTCATAAAAGGCGTATCATCAATCTCTATACCAAGACATGGATTTTATCAACTAACTTATTATTTCACCAATATATATTATTATCATCCAATCTATCAGGCATATTGACCCATCTCAGGATCTTACCTTTTAATAAATCAAAATAATAATTAATATATACAGCTCATAATAGTTATATCAAGATAAAGAATATAAGTACATTTAATAGTTTAGAGAATATATTTTTATCAGTCAGTCTAAAACATCTATCTCTACTCGGTCCAGTTCAATACATACAAAATGCATAGCACGAGAAGTTAGAACTGTACTATTCTCGTAATCAAGATAAATTACTTTTAATCTCGTACTACAATCATTCTGATGGTTTGTCCAAATTTTTATCTACGATTGTGAACTATAACTTTAACTTATAAGAACCGATGATTTAATTTTCTGTGCATAAGCTTAAACTCTATACACCAAATCATCTACTATATAAGTTGAGGACACATATATGCAAAATGATCTATTTAATTTAACACTTTATTGAATTAAATAAATGAATAAATAATCATTCAATAAATAATACTATATCAAAACGCATGGTTAATAGTATATCCTAACAATCTCCCACTTAGACTATAACCATGCACCTACAACTCTAACACCTATTCCTTCTACATGCCTATCAAAAGACTTTTGTGGCAAGACTTTTGTGAAAGGGTCTGCCAGGTTGTTCTTTGATACAATCTTCGCAACCATCACATCTCCTCTCTGCACTATGTCTCGAATCAAATGGTACTTATGCTCAATGTGCTTTGCCTTCTTATAACTTCGTGGTTTCTTAGAATTTGCAATCGCACCACTATTATCACAATAAATAGTAAGTGGGGCTTCTATCGCAGGGACAACCGCCAAGTCTTTTAGAAAGTTTCTGAGCCATACTGCCTCCTTAGCTGCCTCAGAGGCTGCTACATACTGGGCTTCCATGGTGGAATCAGCAACACAAGTTTGCTTGATGCTCTTCTAAACAACGGTTGCACCTCCCAAAGTAAACACATTTCCAGAGGTCGACTTTATAGAGTCCTTGTCAGAATAGAAATCCGAGTCAGTGTACCTTATTGGCACTAACTCATTTGAATGGTAGACTAGCATGTAATCCTTAGTCTTTTTCAGGTACTTGATTATATGCTTAACCGCAGTCCAGTGTTCTCATCCAGGGTTAGACTGAAATCTTCTAACCATGCCTACAACAAAACAGATATCAGGTCTAGTACACAACATCGCATACATGAGGCTTTCTACAGCTGATGCATAAGGAACTGCCTTCATGTTTTCTGTCTCCTCATCTGTCTTAGTACATTGATCCTTAGATAGAGAAATTCCATGTTTGGAAGGTAGAAATTCTTTCTTGGAATCATGCATGCTAAACCTGGTAAGAATATTATCAATATAAAGAGCTTGAGATAAGCCTAACATCCTTTTCTTGCGATCACGTAGAACCTTAATCCCAAAGATGTGAGTAGCTTCTCCTAAATCCTCCATATCAAAATTACTGGACAACTATTCCTTAACTGAATTCAACAAGCTCATATTATTTCCTATGAGCAAAATATCATCTACATACAATATCAGAAACATCACCTTATCCCCAATTCACTTTTTGTACACACAAGATTCATCAAGACATTGCTCAAAACCAAAAGTTTTAACCGCATTGTCAAAACAAGTGTTCCATGCCCTAGAAGCTTGCTTTAATCCATATATGAATCTTTTAAGCTTGCACAACATGTGTTCTTGACCTTTTTGAATGAAACCGTCTAGTTGTCGCATAAAAATACTTTCATCAAGACTTCCATTAAGGAAAGCTGTCTTGACATCCATTTGCCAAATTTCATAATCATAATAAGCAGCAATGGATAAGAGAATTCTAATAGACTTAAGATGGCTACCGGCAAAAAAGTTTCCTCATAATCGATCCCTTCTTTCTGAGTAAACCCTTTTGCAACAAGCCTAGCTTTATAAGTTTGCACTTTTTCGTCTACTCCTCTCTTTTTCTTATAAATCCACTTGCATCCAATGAGTTTGACTCCATCTACAGGTGGTTCTACAAGATCCCAGACTTTATTGGAATACATGGACTTCATTTCTGATTTCATAGCAACAATCTATTTTTCTGCATCTTTATCCTGTAAGGCTTCATTGTAATTCACGGGTTCAGTATTCAACTCTTCAGGGATTCTATCAAAGGACTCTTCCAAGAGTGCATACCGAATTGATTTTCTTATCCCTCTCCCACTACGATGAGGCACTACATGTACAAGTGGAGGGGCAAGTACTGAAAAAGATGCACTAGTATGATCTTGTGGTTGAACAACATCATTTATAGGATCTTGAGTCTCTATGTTATCCTCAGCACCTTGCGGTGTGGGAATATCAACAACTTCTTCCTCTAGTGCAATTTCCTCAATACTACTCCCACTACTTTGATGCAATGAATTTTCTGAAACTTGTACTCGTGGAACTGTATGTTTATTAACATCTCTCCCAGTACTAAAATGTAATGGTATGTTAATTCTAACATCTGGGGTTTGAATTTGATTTTCATTATTGTCAGTAGATTAATTTTGATTTGTTATCTCTTCGCTTAATTCCTATAAAACTAATTTACTTCTAGGAATATGATTTGTTAAAAAAACTCTTTCTAAAAACTTGACATTTGTACTTATAATGACCTTCTTTTCTTTAGGATTATAAAACAAACCACCTTTCGTTCCTTTAGGGTACTCAATAAAAATACAAATTTTTGTTCTTGGTTCCAATTTTTCTGTCTTCCCTTTCAGCACATGTGCTGGACATCCCAAATCCAAACATGTTTCAGACTAGGTTTGTGTCCCGTTCACAATTCTATGAGTATCACAGGTACAGACTTAGAAGGAACTAAGTTCAAAATATAGTTTGCAGTTTCTAGTGCATATTCCCAAAACGAAAAAGGCAAATCAGAGTAACTCATTATAGATCTAATTATTTCTAAAAGAGTTCGATTTCTTTTTTATGCTACACCATTTTGTTGTGGCATTCTAGGTGCAGACATTTGAGATGTAATTCCTTGTTCTGATAAGTAACTAATGAACTCTGTGGAGAGATATTCGCCACCGCGATCAGATTGCAATGACTTGATATATTTTCCATGTCGTTTCTCCTTTTCTGCCTTAAACTCTTTGAATTTGTCAAAGCATTCAGACTAACGGTGCAATAAATAAATATATCCATATTTTGAGTAGTCATCAATGAAAGTCACGAAATACTCATAACCACCTCTCGCTTGAACGTTCATCGGGCCACATAAATCAGAATGAATTAACTCTAATTTATTATTGGCTCTATTTCCTTTTGAGGGAAACGGTCTCTTAGTCATTTTTTCTTCTAAACAGGATTCACATGTTGGTAGTGCCTCCACTTTTAATGAACCTAAAGGTCCATCTCAAACCAACCTTGAAATCCTGTCTAGATTTATATGACATAGACGCAAGTGCCATAAATCAGTCTCATTAAATTCAAAAGATCATTTTCTTTAACTAGAAAGGTTAACATTATTCAATTCAATAGTTTGTTGTAGTTCAGGGGAGACATTAATAATAAAAAGACCATCAATCAATGTACCGGCAGAGATAAAATATTTATTATAGCTAATAACACAACCGTTATAGAAAAATTAACATTATAACCATCTCTTAAAGCTCTAGAAACTGAAATCAAATTTCTTCTAACAGCAGGTGCATATAATGCGTCTTTTAAATTAAAACTCTATCACTACCAAACAAAATACTAATATTTTCTAATGCTAAAGCTGGAGCTGTTGAGCCATCTGCTTGAAAAAAACTAACTTCACCTCTAATTAACTTGCGCATTTCTTGAAACCCCTGCATAATAGTGCAGATGTGATCAGTGGCTCCTGAGTCTACACACCATGATGTGGTAGAAACTGCCTCTAAACACGTTTCAACGACAAGTGAAAGTGAGTTATCTAGCTTGTTTTTCTGCTTGGCTAAGAAAACTGGACAATGTACCATCTTATGGCCTGGCATTTTGCAATGAAAACACTTGCCGTTAGGCTTTTTCATGCCTCCAGTTAAAGCTACAACTGTCTTAACATTTTGAGTCTTTTTCTTCTTCTTTCCACCTTTCGGTTTAGAAGTAGAACCTTTCTCAACAAAGTTATAACTCTCAAATTTATTTTGATTCAGAATAGTGCTAAGGGATGTAAAAGGAGACATATTAAATCTGAGATTGAAAAATATTACAATAGATCAATTCAACAGTCATATAAACATTGAATAATTAAATTCAAACTCATCACATACATGTATATTCATGCATCTCAAATAGTCAATCGATGGGATTGGAGAACTACTCATGCAATACATATATGTAGTGACCGACTATTCACTCCATAAACTTTTACAGACCTAACTCAGATGGGGAGTATGTTGTTAGTTTAAGTCAAGTGAAAATCAAAACCGTAGTTACATTGATCCAATCATATATTACTCAGTTTAGGAGAGTTAATACAGATTATCAAACTAGCGATTAAATACGTAATGACTTGTATTAAATTCATCCGACATGGAGGAAGGTCTAAACCAGCACATAAATTTAATACTTCATTACTATTTAATCTTGGTAATCATAGGAATGAACCCTTATCACCAAATAATATAATTTTTTTTTCAAATTTTATATTAAAATTTCCCGAAAAAATGGCACCAAGATTCCTAGTTCATTCATTTTATCATCTCATATACATGAAAAAAATAACACATATAATGAAAATAATTTTACAATTAACTCTTGAGCATCATACTGTGAGAAACTTGTGCCCATGTAATGCAAAATATTTAGAACTAGTCCTGGTCCAACATTATTCAAGAAATTTGTTTCATTATTGAATAAATCAAAGAATTTCTCTTCTTTTTTTTTTTAAAAAAAAAGAGAATTCCTATCACAATTGGGCAAAGCTACTAACTGCCCTTATTCATTCAACGTTAAACAAAAATTTCCACCTAACACTTGAACAAATAGTTAATGCTCAGTTAATCCTCTCATAATGATCTTTTAGGATTTGATATATGAACCAAGGCACAAATAAATTACTCCTATAACATTACAAGGAAGCGACAGACAACTTAGCTTTCTTTAGACAATGTTTTCGCCGTTTTCTGTCGCCGCCAACTCTAGGGTGTAGGACATCTAAATTTAACCCATTTTTTTCATTAGTTTAGAAAAATTCCAAAAAATTGGGCTAAACATCAAGATGTCGGACAACACAGACGCTTAACAAAACATTATTAAACTTCACCTTGATTTTATAAACCAAAAAACACTTTTAATGAAAGAAAATTCAATCATAATTGGTCAACTGTGTTCACTACGTTATCATCATTCAAGTGAAGACAAGAAAATACCACCCAACACTAGATTGCACATATGCATATCGTGTTTATATTATCTATAAAAATGGAAGCTAGGCTCTTGATGCCAATTGTTAAAAAATAGTACACGCAGCGAAACATTTCAAGAACATACTGCTTACATGAATTATAGACAACAAATACCAACACGTAGTACACATAATGCATGCTAACCAAGAATTACCTCTTGAAGCGTGAGCAGATATCTTGAAGCAAGCCCGACTCCAGTTCTACGATCTTCTCCAGTGATCCCAAATTCACAGCCAAACTCTCTCAATACTTGGGCGGACAAATATTGTGCAGAAAACTAATTCATTATCTTTTTTCTAAGTTGGAAAAATCCCTACTTATAGAGGAGATTTCCCCGTCCAAGAGGGAGAACAAAAAGACACGCTTGTTTTTCTTTGAACAAGAAAACATGCGCCACTTTCTCCTTTTCCCCTAGAAATTAGGATTCTGAGTTTTAGTTAAATATGAGCATTGTAGGGACCACAAAATTAATTACTGAGGCTTCCTATTATGAAAATAATTCAAAATATTAATTTGAATTATTCTTACCATAATAAATTACAAATCATTCCACTAGAAATTCGTAATTGCACTCCTCTATTAATTATATTTTGAAATTATCTATTAAACACTTATGTAATTCTCCATGTTAAGATTGCAGATACTAATCAATCAATCAAATTACTAACGAATTTAATTCAATGTTTAATTTTCTTTAGAGCAATACTTAACTTATTTCATATGTCGGATTCATAAATCCACCGATCGGGTTTACACATGAAAACTTATAAGCTTCTCATAAAAGGCGTATCATCAATCTCTATACCAAGACATGGATTTTATCAACTAACTTATTATTTCACCAATATATATTATTATCATCCAATCTATCAGGCATTGACCCATCTCAGGATCTTACCTTTTAATAAATCAAAATGATAATTAATATATACAGCTCATAATAGTTATATCAAGATTAAGAATATAAGTACATTTAATAGTTTAATGAATATGTTTTTATCAGTTAGTCTAAAACATCTATCTCTACTCGGTCCTGTTCAATACATACAAAATGTACTAGCACGAGAAGTTAGAACTGTACCATTCTCGTAATCAAGATAAATTACTTTTAATCTCATACTACAATCATTCTGATGGTTTGTCCAAATTTTCATCTACGATTGTAAACTATAAATTTAACTTATACCAAATTGTAAATATACAACATAAGTAATTGACAAAAATAACAACATATTTATACATTCATGGTACCGTATGAATGCAAAAAGGAAAAAATAACTCTGTTATAAAATAAAAAAAAATAAAAAGAACGATATGAAACAAGAAAATAGAGAAAAAATGAGAGATCAAAAGTAGAAAATATTTTAATTCTTTCGAGTGTTGTTCAAATATATACAATATGAATTCTTATGCATCTTTTTATAGTATTACATAGAAGCATACAAAAAGGTTAGTCGTAAACATGACATTAACCATGAAGGTTATGAAGGAAGATCAAGGGGGAAGGCTATGGAGGTGGGAGTTAATATCATTATAGTGAAGAGTAATGGAGGATTTATTTTTAGAATAGTGAACATCCATAATTAGTTTTATAACACTCCCATTTAAAAGTCCATGCCTTGATATATATTGCACCTCATTAGAACCTTATTAGAAAAAGAAAATTTGTGAAAAAATATTATAGTAAAGAAAAAAAATACACATAGTTTTTAATACGCATTGTTTGTTGTCACGTTAAAACTCTTGCCAGAAAAATTCTGTGGGACAAAATCTGTCACGACCCGATTTCTCAGGTCATGATGGCACCTACAACCCCCGGTAGGCGAACCAATTCCCATAGCCCAGAACGGTTAGTAATGGGCTACTACCTAACCAATGCTCACAATAAGCAAAAGCAGAATATAAAGATAGAACAAAGCGGAAGCAATAACCTGAATATACATAAAAAGAAACTACACCAACCCCAAGACTTGGTATCGACATAACAGAAGCTTTTAATAGAATGCAAGTGCTAGAGGTAACAAAATGATAAGTACAACTGTCTCCGAATATACAGAGAATAACAGTACAAAAGATGATATGTGGTCAAGCCCCGACCGTCAGGCGCTCACCCTAGTCTGGAATATACCCACAAAATCTGCACGAGTCTCCAACGCGATCAACGATGAGAACTCAACTAAGATCTGCACAGAAAGTGCAGAAGTGTAGTATGAGCACCAAAACAACGGGTACTCAGTAGGTATCATAGGCCGACTGAGCGCATATAAGATATAAAAGCAGTAAGTAACAGATAGCAAGAAAGCAGTCACTGAAGCAATAAAGGGAGCGTAAGGAGCTAGCACAGAGAATAGATAACCAAAAGCTATAAGTAAAACATGCTAGCACAGAGATACAATTACACAGAATCACAGGTGAAGGAAAGGAGAACGCACCTGGAGTCCTTGCACAACAACATAAGCAAGTAGAGAGAGAGTTGAGAAAATGGCGGTATACCGGTAACCTCAAGTAAAAGGAAAAGATGGAGAGCAGTCTAACATACTCAAAATGGAATCAACCAGTATAAGGAAATCATAACACCAATCCAATCACATGATAGCATAACCAGGGAATCACCTCATAAGCACTACCCTAGGATGAAATAACTAGACCATAATAGCCGAGAGATACCACTCAGCTTCCCACAAGAATAGAACCAGAGTCTCACACTCTGCTCAGAAGGACACACAAAAGTGCCTCAATAAGATAGGACTCCCAAGCCCTCACAATAATCAGACATCCCACAACCGAAACCTCAACAGGTTAACCATCACTAATCCTTCACTAACCGTGTGCCAAGATAAACTCTAAATAAAGACAGGAGTAAATATAGTCTACCTACAGTCCCAACGGCCTCCCATACAACCGAGGAACATAATCAAGTGAAAGCAAACCCTCCGGCATCCCATACTACCGGAGCGTACAATGAACAAACAGCAAACAAGGGTGGAATCCAATGCATGATATGATATGATGTGTGAAATAGAACCTCTGTATGTACCTCCTCCGGTGCCGATCGAGCCCAGCAGGCAGGTTCCATGGAAGGACTCAGCCCGTATACCTGTACTCCACCGTATACCCTTCCCTCTGGCACACGCAGCCCGAAGCCTCAGGCCTAGAGCGGCAAGGTCCATGGAGGTCCCTGACCCCATACTAAAACTCAGTGTCAAGACATGTCATCCGGAAGCAAGTCCGGGATCAAGATAGAGACCCAGTCTCGAATATGCATGCCCAGACCCTGTCCAGGACTAAAGTAGTAGAAAATGCCTCAAAAACCCCTCCAAGGGTTCCCGGGCGTAACCGGGTCTAAAACTGTAGTAAATCAAGTCTAATGCTCTGCCCCACAGAGACTAGTACCAGTAATAAAATCAGTGCGAAAACATCCAAAAATCCCCTTTTCTATCATCAACAGTACCAAAAAGGGCCCCCGAGGCCATGCAGATTTAGGAAAACTGTCGGTAGTGGCTCGCAGTAAAAATTGTAGTAAAACATGCCGGGGAAAATCTTTTTCATGGATGATATGCTCGCACACAAATATAAAAGTATCCCAACGGCTCACAACAACTCCTATTAGCCATGCACAGGCCCAACAACTACTCAACAGACATAACCAGCCTAAAAGGATCATCTCTATGTCCGGGTCTCGCGGACATTCCTCAAATAACCCGCCGTCTATGTTCCAGAGTCAATACAAGGCTACACAGGATCACAAGGGTAATATACAATACTACACGAATACTACAAACAACGCATGAAATAGCGGATGAACAAGGCGGACAAGGTCTGGGGTACCAACCTATAATAACCCACCCAAGGATGTTAATTAATGCAATTATAACCTATATACGCAGAGTCTAGGTAGGGAAATCCATAACCTACCTATCATCCGATGACTAGCTGTGGGAACGATGTCGTTCAGGCTCGAACTACACCGGGGAGCTCCGAAACAAAATCAAACTCGAACCTAGGCTTGAATACTTGATGTAGATAATTGATTTTCTTTCGATGATCGAATATTGCATCAAAATAATTTTTCCTCAGAAATCTTCGTTACCACATATAGAATCAACATGCACAAAATATGATGTATGAAAATTATGTTGAAAGAAGTGATATGTATGTTGACAGCAATTTACATATTGCAAATTATTGAAGTGATCATAAGTGTAATATGCTGCCAACTTAATTAATCCACATTCTACACAAAGCATGCAATAACATGCTAAAAGGGACAAGTGGCAGCACACCAAGCTTGTTGTCCATTCCCTTCACCTCCACGTGGTAGTGGAGGTGGCAACACTTAATTTATTTTTATCTCATTATGCATATATTCGGGTATTGCATAGGTTCGTGGTAAAATATATGTAATTTTTTAAATATACCATAACTAATAGAAAATCATTTTCAATAAAATCTACTATATTATAATAGTAATTTTTTAACATAACTAAATTTACTATCTCCGTTAAAATATTATAATGTATAAAAACCTTATAAAATAAGTACATACACAATTATATCATAACAAAAGTATTTTTCATAGACCTTTAAAATATTTTAGGAAGACAATAAAATATAGTTTTTTATCATATACAACTTTTAAATAAAAAATAAATATAAATATTTTCAAATATGCACGATGTTAGTAAAATTCTTAAATGTAGGCTCGCAAGCCTTTGCTACGGAATGGGGGTTAAGGTCATACGGTCGCAATTCACCATCGCACGATTTTGATACTCAGCTTCTAAGACAGGGAATTGATCATAACGACTAATCAAACGGTCAGGGCACCGAACCACCGGTCCCAGCAAGCCATAAATGACTTGGGGCCGCTATAGGAAAGCTCTAACAGTGTAAGAAAAGCATGAGCGCAGGAATGACCGGAAGGGTCATTACAAAATCTGGCCAAGAAAAAAAGAGCGCAATGCGTATTTTACTCTCCTTGATAAAAATGTCACATTATTTTTCAAAGATGACACATTTCAATCTTGTATATATTCTGTTGAAGTTCGTGTCTGAAAAAGAACTTTGTATGTACTTCATTTTGTTTTTCTTAATATACTCTTCATTCAATTGAGCTACGCAAGCAATATCATCTTCATATAATATTGTAACCTTCTTCTTAAAGAATATCACACACATCTTCTTTATATGTTGAATTATTTGCATTATAAATTGCTAGTATTTTGGCCTGACTTGAATAAGTATTAATAATTGACTTTCTTGTAGAATTTGATAATATATCAGTACCCTCACATGTAAATAGATTTTTTTCATGCGATCAAACTGTCACGATCCGATTTCTCGGTCATGATGGCACCTACAACCCCCCAGTAGGCGAACCAATTCCCGTAGCCCAGAACAGTTAGTAATGGGCCACTATCTAGCAAGTAAGAAGAAGAACAACAAGAAAATGCGAAAGCAAGGGAACAAGGTGAAGATATAAGCAACAGGAATTTAAACATAATATATGCGGAAGCTAAAGCCAACCCCAAAATCTGGTATCACAGTACAGAGACAGAACTACACCAGCGGAGCACAAATAATCCAAAATAATATATACACAAATGTATCTGAGTAGAATAGAGTACATCGAGCAAAAGATAAACTAAAAGTCAAGATCCGGTCGCCAAGAGCTCACCCTCAGTCTGGATAGTCCAAAAGATCACCAAGCACGACTCTCAAACAAGCTAGCGGCGATGGCCCACTCTGGGATCTGCACCAGAAGATGCAAAATGTAGTATGAGCACCAATTGCAAAGCAACCGGTACCCAGTAGGTATCATAGGCCGACTGAGCATATATAAAATAAAAGAGCAGTAATGAGCAAAATAGAAAATAATTAGCCACAGAATACAACGAATAAGTACACGAAAGCTAGCACAGAGGGAATACAACCAAGATAACACACATGGCTAGCTACTAGAATACCAATCATATGCGAAAGAAAGAAATACGTACACGGGATCCTTGCAATAACAAGTATATAAAGAAGGGTCTAAAAAGTAGGCGGTATACCAGTACTCTTAATGAAAAGAGAAGGAGCAGGCGAATAGTGGAAGTCATGCTCGGATACAGAATACTATCATTCGAATAAGCATACTAATCTCAATCAAGATATACCAACTGGAAGCCAAAGTACAACCTTATCAAATCCAATGTCGAGTAACAATAATAGGGACAATATTACGAGTTAATAACAATAAGCCTACCTACAGTCCCACGGGCACCCATACACCCGAGGAACACAAGCAAGCGAAGACAAATCCTCTGACATCCCATACTACCAGAGCGTACACTTAACAAACAACAAACAAGGATGGAACCTCAAACAATATGATAATGTGATGAACTAGGTGTAATAATAGTTACGTATGCTTCACGCTTCCAGCGTCCTATAAGGTCCAGAAGACAGGATCCATGGAAGGTCACACTCGTATACCTCTACTACACTGTATACCTTCCCTCCGGTACTCCCAGCACGTAGCCCCTGGTCCAGAACGGCGAGATCAATGGAGGCCCCCGACCAACATACTAGATGCCCCACAATCTCAAAAATCCTCAAGTAAAGCTGCCCGGAGGGTGTCCGGGTCTAAATCGATAGATCAAATGGTTCTAGCACACGGTCCCGCCGAGCCTAGTATTATCACGAAAGTTAAAGTAAAACAAGTCTAGCCCTCGGCCCCGCCGAGCCTAATATTAGTAGAGATAGTGATAAAACATCCTTTTTATTTTCTCTTACCCCAAGAAGATCCATTGTAACAGTACCAAACCTTTTTACAATCATTTTTTATTAAAAATGGGCCCCACGGGCCATGTAGTTTTTTTAGAAATCATTCAACAGAAGGCCCAAAGCCAAAATCGTAGTAAAATTATGCAGAAATACTTTATATGCATGATAAATAGTGTACGCAATCACAACAGTGGCCCACGGTCCACAATCAACCTATCGGCCCTGCACAGGCTCCAATCATTCTACAACAGACATAACCATCTCTATAACAGTAATAACGATGTCCGAAACTCACGGATATTCCCAACCATCTATGTTCCAGAGTCTATACAAGGCCACACAGGACCACAAGGGTGATAATATCATCTATAACAAATACTACAACCATCGGAGGAAAGAACGAATCGGACATGAAGAAGCGGTCAAGGTCTGTGGTACCAAGCTAATAAACCCAACCCAAGGATTCCCATTAATACAATTTTATCCTATATATGCGAAGTCTAGAGGAGTTAGACCGTAACCTACCTGTCGTCCGATGATAAGCTGCTGGAACGATGATGTCCAAGCCCAAACCACTCCGAGAAGCTCCAAAACAAAAATCAAACTCGAATTTAGACTTGAATAACTTGATGTAGATAATCGATTTTCTTTCGGGGATCAAAATAAATCTTCAAAATATATTTTTCACTTAAACTTCTTGAACAAATGACCACATGGAAAGCTAAGGAAATCTATATATATATATATATATAAAGGAGGGTTATAGATAAGGTGATGTGGCACCTTTCTATGGCCTCCATTCATATTTATCTTTTTTCTCCTTTTTTTGAATTTTTTCTCATTTTAAAATAATATATTATGTATTAAAAAATTCAAGAGTCACTTGGCTCTCCTATTGTTAATTAATTGCCAGGAGAAATGATCATGATTTACTATAGCTATTTAATACGTAATTATTAATAAAGAAAGAAAACAAAGCATATATATCGTTTCCAGTTCTTTCTAAAGCAAACCAAGGCATATTATATATATAACGTATGCTGTATGCAATATGTAAATTTGTAAATTCTTTAGCCGAAGGTAATATTATGTACTTAATTATTGCAATTATTATGAAATAATTAATTCATTCATATAATGCTTTGAGAACTTGAAAAGACAGTGACCTTATGTAAATAATGAAGTTGCTGCCATTACTTTTTAAGCTATACCATAAATTTTTCATTAGAAATATAACTATGATATGAATATGATTCGCACTATAATTATGCTAAACAAAAGGTGCGATTTATACAATTTAGTTAGAGCTGTCATTTTGGACGTTAGTGATGCATTCAAAAACAACAATCATGTAAGAATAATAGTTTCTTTCGGTCATTTCATTCGTCCTACTTCTCCGTAAATTATAATATCTTTTTCTTTTTCATTTTAATTATGTGAAGTAATTATTCTGTCTTGAATCTTTTTACTTGTGCATTTTAAAAATATGATATTCTCATTCTTTTTTCCATTGTGCTTATGAGTTGTAATATTTTAAATTTTTGATGTTTTCATTTTTTAAAAAAGATGTCGCTGACTACCATATGAGGACAATGGCAAATGGATGCAGTATGTGTCTCTGCCAAGTTACATTGTCATTTTTAAAGAGCATAATCATTTTTGTAGATTAAAAAAATTGAAGTTTCGCAAGGAACATTCTTTCACTTTTATCCTAAAAGAAGTTGGATTAACGGTTAGTATGTTTTCCTTTGTATCTCTCCTAACTTTGTATGTAATTTAATAAGAATATTTTTATTACACAATCAATTGTTTAATTTGTTGATAACTTTTATCACGAATATGTCTTATGCTTAACGAGATTAGCTACAATTTATATGCTTGATGAGAATATATATATATATACAACTTTGTGTGCTTGACGAGATAGTACTACAAAATTCCAACATGCCCATAAACTTTAAGCTTTATGTCTTAATTAAAGAATTTAGGGGACATCATATTATGTTTGTAATGCAAGAATTCTATTAGTATTGATATAAAAGAAATCATTACATCTTGAATTTTCCCCCCCGTAAGATGGACCTTTGATTCCAAGATCTAAATTTCAATACTTATAAAAAAATAAATAATGCAAGAAACCTATTTATTTAATTATTACTTTTATGGTGAATATTAATGATTTTTTCTTATTTTGGATTGAGTTGAATTCTTTGACAATTCTTCTTTATAATTATTTTATTTCGATATTACTGAAAATCATTTAGAACAGATCCTAACAATAAGTTCATATATTTTAAAATAAAGGAAAAAATTATTTCAAAATAGAGAGAACATAAAAGATAAATAATGATGATTTTATATTAAGGTAGGTGGATCCAATTTTGTACTATAATCCCCCTTAAGGAGAAAATGATAGAAGTATAAACAATGACCAAGAAAAAGGTTATATACATATAAATTATATACACTACATCAATTCTTCTACGAGTTCATTTCTCTTTACATATTTTTAAAATAAAATTGATTTTTGGACCAAAGTTCTCTTTTTTAAGCTTCACTTACACTATTATTAGTAATATGACATTTAAAGTCAGAGAAACACATTCAACTAAAATGTTATTCTAATCCATTTGAATTTGAGAAGAATAAAGTGTTTTAAATATTTAAAATTTAAAAAGGTCCTATACTCCAACATTATAACACTATATGTAGTAAATTAATGTGGTCTTTATTACCGTGCAAAGGCAATCCATCTATATTGTAAGGATAATTGTCTCAATAACTCTATTTTTTTTCCATGCCTATGATTAATGCTCATTATTTTGTGTAATAATGTCTACATATTACTCCTATTACGTTACAATTAAGTCCAAAAGTCACATTCTTAATCCTCTTAGTTACTCTTACTCTCCATATGTTCTTACTCCATTTCTTAGGAATTTAATATATATTAAATGCAGTATTCATTTGAAATGTGAAATACACTTTTTAGTATTTTTGTTATATGGGGTATGCAAAAATTGATTTAATCGATAAATAGAATTGAAAAAATGGTCAAGCAATAACCCAATAAAATTATACTAAAATTATCTCGGCTTTAAATTTTTAAATATAAACCCTATTTTCTTTTGCTTTTATAGTTGTTGATTTGGTGTTGCTGCTTTCTTTCTAAACTCATTGGCTTGATGGGGTTCTACCAATAAGTGTGAACAAACGTTATTTTTCTTTTTAAGAGATTGATGTAGTGCTACAACTTTCAATTAAGTTCTCTACTTAACAAGAAAGAAACAAATTTATATATGAATAAATCAAAACAAGAGAAAATAAAAAAAACTACATGAGCATTTTTTATCGGTTAAACTGAAAATCGAACCGTTAAAGATTAAAAATCGATAATAAATATCTTATTGACTTGATTATCGATTTAGCACATTTATAAATCAAAAATAAATAAACCAAATCGGTAATACATAAAACCAAACCGATAAATGCGACCCCTATGTATAATCCAAGCAATCCTAAGGAGAAATGGGCATTCGTATATGCCAATTTTTTTCTGTTCTTGCACCTTTAGTCACCTCCTTCCCTTCCTATCCTTTCTCACGTACCTATTTCTCTCTTTTGTCATCTTTTAATTTTTATTTTTAAATGCATTTGCTTTCTCATCATCCTTTGTTTCCTAATTCAATAAAAAAATAATAATTTTGGTTTGACAATCTTTTAGGTTGGTGAACAAAATAAAATAAAATAAAATAAATGGTGATGAAGCAATCATAGAAGAGGAAGATCAATATTGATGTAAAAAACTAAGCAACTCGAATCGGAGAGTAGTATGCATCACAACTTGGAATAATTTCACAAAAAATAAGGTTATTTAATTAATTTTTTTCTTTTCTTGATATCTTTTATTTCCTTCTTTTATCCTTTTGTTTTTATTTTATTTAGAGAAATGAAAAAATAATATGAATCTTGTGAAACACAAGTGTCGAGAAATCATATCAAAAGTATAATTAAGAAAAGAGCCTCGCGAAAGAAGAAAACAACGATCACATCTTAAATTTACATTCTACTAATTTTAAGATTACCATATTTTTCTTTTTCATTAAATTTATTTTTAATATTTTAATTTTCAAGTTCACATATATTGGTTTCTATATAATTTGTTTCATATTTAACCTAATACATTTTTCACATATTTTTTTTAGTGAAATTTATGAAATATGTGTGATAAATAAAAAATAGTCGCCTTTTATAAAAGTAATTAAATGACATTAGGCCATTAATATTCAACTATCTTTTAGTTATTTTCATAATCGCGTGAAGCGCGAATAAATACACTAATTAAGTATAAACAAACTATGTAAACAGCCCCCTCTCAAAATGGTGAATGAATTTACCATATATAATTAATATAAATTTGATTAAATTTTTGAAAAGAAATGGGACCCATATTATGACTAATATTGCTCCCTTCACTTCTTAGTGGCACGTGGAGATGGTGTGTCAAAAGCGCACCTCTCCTTATCCCACTATTGTTGGACGGGTCTATATTTTGTATGTATTCTGATATTGCGTAGGTTTATAGTAAAATAATATAACTTTTTGAATATAGCATAATTAATAGAAAATTATTTCAAAGAAAATCCACTATATTATAATATTAATTTTTAACATAACTAAGTTTACTATCTCCGTTAAAATATTAATAATTTATAAAACTCTTATAAAATAAATGCATACACAAATATATCATAACAAAAGTATTTTTCATAAACATTTAAAATATTTTAGGAAGACAATAAAAATATAACTTTTTACCACATTCAACTCTTAATAAAATATTTTCAATTACACGCGATGTTAATAAAATTCTCAATTTTAAGCTTGCAAGCCTTTGCTACGGGACGAAGGTTAAGGTCATACAATCGCAAATCACCATCGCACGATTTTGATACTCAGCTCCTAAGACAGGAAATTGATCATAAAGACCAACCGAACGTCCAGGGCACCGAACCATCGGTCCCAGCAAGCCATAAATGACTTGGAGCCACTACAGGTAAGCTCTAACAGTACAAGGAAAGGGTAAACGCAGAAATGACTGGAAGAGTCATTACACAAACATTATATAAATCAAATAATATTTCTGCATTTGCATAACCAATAATCCCTTGACAATATTGGTTAAGAATAATATATCCATACTAATGTTTGATTTCAGTCAAATATTTTACATAAAAGTGAAATTATCTCTTTCCTGTACATTAATAAAAAAATATTTATACAATAATAACATAATATGCACCAATTCACTAAGACATGGTACTTTCTAACTATTTTTGTGAAATCGAAATTGATCTTTCTTTATGTTGAGCGATCTCACTTTTATTGGGGCGCTAAATGTAATTGCTTTAGAACCTTTTAAATCCTTCAAAAATTTTGATAAAAAATTTATTGTCTACCCAGACATGAAAATAATTTCATTTTACGTATTTAAGTTTTTCATCTATTGTCAGACTGAAAGAAAACTCATTGCATACCCTATAGTAGAACACATCTCCAAATAATAATGTCAAAACTTTTGCAATTTTTTTTATGCCCCATGAGACAAGCTATACTTTATATCTTATGGTTATACTTTTCAGACAATAACCTATTTGCATTCCAGTGAAATTGTATATTGAGGTATTTGGACTGTAGACCCAAATTTTTTATTTTTTCAAGTGTAATAAAGTATACTTGAAATACATATTTTTATTTTGCCAATTACTTATTTGTCTACATTTTTTGACAAATTCAAAATTAAGATCGTCATTATCATTTATAATATAGAGCGCTACATTATATCAAAGGTACTACCGATGGTTATTTGATATCGATTTCAATATGACATAACTTATCGAGATCTTTTTATTTTCACAATTTTCAAGTACCTGAATCTTTGCCAAGATTTTATAAAGTGTTATGTCATGGTGTTAATTTAAAGCATTTACGTCATTATCATGACTATCTTTGATCATTCACTTTACTCCTTCTTCAAGAAATTTTATGTTTAGAACCGATTGATTTATCATGCTTCAGGCATGCTATAAACTTTGTCCTTCAAGGACCTTTTATTGGAGCATTTGCAGCTGAATTGTAACATAAGGTCAGTAAACACATTTGACAATTATTTTGTAATATTTTGCAAATGAATTATCTCTTGAACTTCAAGTTTACATTTTTTAAGAGGATCTAGTTAATTCAGTTCACGCATTTTCAACTGCTAATCATCTTCCCTCCTAATGCTAGGAAATATAATGATGGAAGAAGCGAAAGAAGTAATAGACAAACTGAATCTCAATTGAATTTCCATAAAACAATGATGAAGGAGAATCCGAATTATAACAATCATCCCTAAAATTTAATAGTCACAAGGTACAAGCCTCGAAGTATAAAATACAACCGAAGGGTGTGAAAGTATCTCAAAATGCAAACAAAAATATATTAAACTAGGATAGAGGAAGATTCGGTAGTCGCCAAGAATGATAGTTGCTACATCCGAAATCTCCGAAGATAAATCAAGCATGAAGCCACTCAACATCTTGGGAGAACTGGATGAGTACCTGTACACAAAGTGCAGAGATAACAAGCGTGAGTAAAAAAACACTTGTACTCAGCAATATTATCGACTGATCTAATTTCAAAGTGATGGCGAGAATCACCCACTCGAGACTACTTACTACAATCCACACGCACCTGTAAACAGGAAGGTCACACCTAGGCTAACAAATAAAACAATCACAACAACAACACATGTATAAGTATAAAATTTAGTACAAGTGTCATTCCAAAGCAGTCAAAGCAAATAAGGCATCACATTATCACATTACGCTCTCCAAACCAAAATCAGCACAAATTAATCTAAATAGGAGAAAATGTATGAATGTATGCAATGTATATATGCTATGAACACACTGTACAGGCATGCACTCCGCTCCAAATAATACTGTCTAAGCGTGCACATTTGATCCAAATAACACTATGCAGATGTGCATATCCGATTCAAATAATATTGCACAGGCATGCACATTTGATCCAAATAATACTATGCAGACGTGCACATTCAATTCAAATAATATTACGCAGGCGTGCACATCCGATTCAAATAACACTGTGCAAGCATGCACATCTGATCCAAATAACACTATACACGCGTGCACATTCGATCTAAATGAAATGCAATGTATGATCTGCAGGCGCCATTCCGATCCCAAATATCATACATAATCATCAAGTAAAACATTTCATATCAAATATCAACCCAAACATTAATCAAGTTTTTCCCACAATCAGTTAATACACTTTCTTTTTACATAATTTAACTAGTCAGAATCCAGAGTTTTATCAAAGATTATTACAATAGGATCAACTTGTAATGAGCGTACAATCGTCACTAGCATGCTCAACAATTCATTATCCGATATAATTTTTTAACTAGTATACTAGTAAACAGAGAAAAACAGTTCAAATAAGTTAATTAGTTATTTTTACCCTTTTATAAAAGATCAGTACTCGCATAGAGGCTCGTCATGCCAGCTATACGGGACCTCCAAATTTCCATTGCTCCCCTTTCACATAATAACACATAAGCACCTTGAAAAGAGTCGAAGGAACCTCAACTTGCCTTAATAGAAGAACCACACAATCAACACAAAGCCTTGCTCTTTTGAATTGCCTCCGAACGCAATCACTATATCAAAAAAAAGTTTTACGAATAAACACATATACAACAACACCCATATTCCTAAGGTTCTAATCCAAGTTTAAAAGTCAACTCAAAAATCAACCCCAAGCATGAAAGGACAAAATCAAAATTTTATTAGAAAATTAATTTACTCATAGATTAAGGAGTTCAAATCTAATTTTTGTTTAAACCTTGGGATAATAAGAAACGGTCTCCAAAAAGATGCCAAGCCCCATTGCATATCTAAGTAATTCTTCAAGAAAAATATCACTATCTTCCTCGAACAAGGAACAAAGTAAAAAGAGGTACCTGACTTCATCACTTTCCAAGTGAGCATAGCTTAGCCTCAGAGATTGATACACATTTCTTTGCACTCCTAGGATATTTCTGGGTGCTGCTCTCTGTAATTATACAAGGGCATCCTTCCATGAAGGCTTGTTTTTATTCTTTAGTGCTCTTGCAACTGAAATAATTGCATCATTCTTTGGCAACATCTTTCGCATGTGGCAAAATTCTTTTCCTTCGCTATGACGTTGCTCACAATTAATCACACCTCTCTTAATAAATATGAAGTTTATATACAACACTTATAATTAATATAGACATACAATCAAAAATATTATATTTTTTTTTTTGCTTCTTTCAAAATCAAGTAGCACAACCTTAGCAAACTGCCCTCATACTTTTAAATATTTTAGGGTAAGCAAAATAGATTTTTCATAATTCATAAGAAATTGATTCATTTTTCTTATAAATAAGGTAATCTAATGTATCTTTCTAGCACATAAAATAGCTTCTCCCTAAAAATTATTGAGTGCACAAGAGCTAACAAATAGTGCACACTATTTCTTTTAAAAAATATTTTCATCTTGATTACTCTATTCGATTCAAGTAATTAAGTAAGAAAGAGTAACTTTACTAATAATTCATTTCTTTACAAATATCATTAAGCAAGTTACAAGAATTTTCATTCATGGCTAAACATATTTATCACAACTAAACTGTGATTATGATACTGTTTGTCAAAAGATAAATATGCTTAGTTAAAACACCCATAAAATTCTCAATTCTACCGCTTTCTAGTAATACCATATCAATCAAATTTGTTCAAATATTATGAAAATGAAAGCTCATTAAAAGCCAATATTTCTTTCACATATGAGTTTAAGAAATTTTCTTTTTAAGAACTTCAATAATTCTTCAATCAAGACAAATAAATTCTTCTCCTCCATTGACTTGAGTGTAAGCCACAAAATTATTTTGTTCACACAAAAATTTATCACCCTGTCACTCACATTGACCACATTATTTACTTGAGAAATAACTACAATAATAATATCATCTGCTTCATTCAAATTAATTTTTGACTTAGGACGATTTTCAATTTTCTCAGCTCTTTTCTCAAAAATTTTATTATTGGTTTTGAGTTTATGTAATCATATTTCTCAAATATTAAAAATAATAGAGATATTAGCATGTTGACATACCTTATGATGGAAGAAACACAACTAATATTGAAATGTGGATTATTCAATATTACCTTCAAATGCAGGAATTATAACCACGCATGAGAATTCTCTTGTAACGATCATGTTCGTCATTACGGGTAAACCATTCGTGCCAAGTTTTGGGTTAGAAAACTTTCGGGTTTGGGAGTTGAAAATTCTGGGCTAGGCTAGTCTCGATCGATTTTGGAGCGAGGTAATGTCTAGGGCAATCCGGGTAAGGATTAGGTTAGATGTCTTGGTTCGAGCTAGTTTTCCTTGTAGCTAAGACATAGAGGAGTAAATGGGACTTTTCAGAATCAAATTCGGGTAAGTAGAGCTCCCGAAATCGAGGTTGACGTGAAGGGGTTACTTCGGAACGTCAGAAAAATAAGTGTATTGTAAAATGGATCAATTTTCGAGATTTCTTGACATTCTGTCCGTGACGAGTGCTACCGCTCCGCTACGGCGACCTCCATGATAGCAAAAGTCAAGACGGTCAATCTCCGCCATAGCGGTTGACTCCGCTATGACGGTACCGTTATAGCGGAGCAGGGACCGCTATAGCAGAGCCACGGGACCAGAAAACCCAGAAAATGGATTTTTAATTTCATTCTCTCCCATTCAGCCCCCAAAACAGATGAGAGCTATTCCAAAAACCCTCCTTGGCTGCTCCAAGGCTTGGAAGCCATGGGGAGGAGGAATTTCGGTAAAAAAGACGCGAAGCCACGGATTCGGGCCTGTAGAACTGCCAGGAATGCCTCCATGGATCCAGAAATACACGGTTGTAGCTTCTTGGCATCCAGGTAGGCTAGGTTTCTTCCAAGAGTAGATTGACCGCTTTCATTTTTGTATTATTGTATAGAATGAAAGGGAGAATCCATGGTTAGGCCTTCGGGCATGGAGTCTGGAGGAAGTTGTTGAATTGTTGGATTACTTTGAAAATGGTGGAATGGGAATAGGGTGTTGTGATATTCTAGGCATTGCTTAAATTATGTGATTTTACTAATAAAAAATGCGAAAACTAGAATATCGGAAGGTTCGGGGAACCAGAAAAGAGTTAGGAATTATCAAATGTGTAAGGAACGGAAGTTCCAGACTAATTGGTATAATTAGGATAATTGTTTGGTTGTGTTCTAAGGTTGGGAAGGGTTTTCCCAGGTTGTATTTGGTCCTAGGAAGAGGGTCAGGAATAAATGTAATTAACTGCATGTTTAAAGGGGCAAATTGGGGTTAGTCTTTGGACGGGATTTAACGGTTCATAGTGTACCCGGAATGGAGTAGGTGATGGCTTACAATTCTTGTGAATGTTGTACATTTTGTACTCTTATCTAAGTGTTTGTATGAATTGCATGGCTTAGAGGAATTGTGTAGAATGTCTAAGGGTCCTGTTTTACAGTTTGTGAATTGAACGGTGTGTTGCTTGTTGGTTTACAAGTGTTGTTCATTATTTGACTATGGATTATTGACATTCAGTTGGCTCGGGTACCACGCCTGGTGCGGGTATAAAAAATGGTTGGCACGGGTACCACGCTTGGTACAGGTATAACAAATGGTTGGCAGGGGTACCACGCCTGGTACGAAATACTAAGGGTTGGATCGGGTACCACGCCTGGTATGGGTTTATTTGACTGCATCATTGCATGGATATTATTGTATTTCATTAACTGTTATTAATTTCGTGAGTGGACCGGGCTGTTTTATTGAAATGTGATAATTACTTATGGTCCGTGAGAGGCCGAGTTGTTGTATGATATTGTGAGTTTGGTCTTGGTATAGGCCGGGTTATTATATTATGTTGTCGGTTGGTTTTGGTGTAGGCCAGGTTATTATGTTGGTTATTAGTTGGTTTTGGTGTAGGCCAGGTTATTATATTGGTTCGGGTGGTAAGGGTTCTCCTATCTAGGTAGATTAGAGTAGGTGCCCGCATGTCCCGGTAGTTGGGTCATGACAAATGGTATCAGAGCCCAGGTTACCAGTCTCCCAGTACAAGAGCAAAATGTCGAATAGAGTCCTGCGGATTGGTGTGTTGACGTCCATATCTAATCCTGGGAAAACTATGAAGCATTCTAGGAAACACTTTTCTTCTTTCATTCCTTTTCGTGCGGTTTCGTTACTTGCTTGTATGGGTTGAGTCCAATTGGTATCTCTCGATTCCAATTGGTATCTCAATAAGGTAAAAGATGTCATTGGACTCCAGGTACGACAAACAAGCAAGGGAAATTGGAACCAGAAAGTTTCTAATTGGTATCTGGCCTGGGAGGCTATGTAAAGGATGGATGAATCGACTAACGGGCATCCATGAAGCGAATTAAAAGTAATGAAACTGATTTGATTGAGTGTTGGAGCTTGAGACTCGTGATTGTATGTATTGCATTATGTGAATGACCGCGATTGTGTGGTGTGTAATTGCTTGAGTTACTTTGAAATTTGTGGTTAGCAAGGAGTCTTAACTTGGTTATGTGTTAACGATTGAAGGGTTTCTTGTTTGTAATTCAAGTGGAAAACAGTATGCTAAATGCGGGGCAGGGTCTTATCATTAATAAAAATGAAGGGAAAATGATATATATACTTGTGAGAACTCAGGTTTCAAGTGGTTGGTATGTGAATAAGTACCAGGGACAAGGGCTATTATTGCTTAATAGCGGGAGTTATGGTAAGACATGGATGAACGACTAATAGTCATCCATGGGACGAATAGAGAGTAAATTATGTGACTTGATTTGGTTGTGACTTGAAGTTGAAATGTTGTGTTGTACAATTCTCGTGTGACTTGCTTGAAATATGTGTAAATTGTTGTCTGCCGTGCATGTTGAGTCTGCAGAGGGTCATTAATTGAAAGTTTTGTGTACCTTAGGCTGTGATAAGCTGTTAAAAGTCTTGATTTAAAAGTGGTACCACATTTTTGAAAAAGGGTTTATCATTGGTTAAGATGATAAGGGATTAAGAACTGTGACTGTAGGGAAGCTTCGGTTTGAACCATGGGAATAAAAGAGTCATTAGTGTGTAATGGCGGGAAGATATTGTTGGGGACAATTGTCTGGTGTTAATTCTTTGTAATTGGTAATATTTTATGCTAAATTGTGATACGTTGGATGCCAGGAATGGTCTTAAGGGTGGTTTAAGACCATGGCGGGCTTGATGGGATTAGACAATGATAACTGGGAAGGTGGAAGGATACACTTGCTGGAAATTTCAAATTTCTGGGTTGTTACCGTCGGGACCGCCATTGCGGAACTAGATCGCTACGGCGATCCAACTATAGTGGGATTTTTTTTATAGCTACAGCGAAAGGGCGCAGGGCAGAGTGCCTGCCCTGCTTTCCCTTGTTTTTCATTTCATTCCAGGGCATCTAAAGGCAATAGTTACATTATGAGTTGCTATGTGAAACAAGAAAATTGTCCAGATAGCTGATATAGTATGCATATAAGGGAAGTTGCCGAAAATTTAGCATCTATGTGTTATAGGAGGAAAGAGTAGATATGGTAGCCCGGGATATTAGTAAAATTATGATTGGCCATCGGTGGGAATAGTCACTCGTGTAGAATTTGGCAAATGACCCGTGATTGACTGAGTAGTGTGGGACACTGCTCATAGGCTTATATTGTGAGGGCGATTATTGACTTATTTTATTAGTGATGACCCTTAGTAGTAGGGTCGGTCGAGAGAGTGGGGTTATTAAATGAATCCTTTAACATGGTTATTCCTTATGTCGGTCATGATAAAACCGGTATCACCATTCTTTGAGTGGTGGGTGTGCTTGCTATAGCATTGGTTAGGGTATAAGTGCCCGAATAGAATTTCCCCTAAGACGAGAGTTGACGAAAACATCAAGCCAGGATGAGTTCCAATGGAATTTTGTTGTTATGTGATTTAGAGATATGTGGTGTGTCGGGGCCTGGTGTTGATAGGAGTAAGGTGTTACTATGATATGTGAGGGGCATAGTACCCCGTGGGAAGCTTCCGGAATGGAGTTCGGGTTAGTAGAACTCCGGGTATAGCGAAAAAGGGGTTGCCATGGTGGGATCTGGTAACCTTGTCATGAAAATTGTTTTGTATCATTCATTGAGTTTCTTTCGCTCTGGTGTTTCAATAAGGCCCCGAATTTCTTGAGCACTCGGGGAGGGGTAATCTAGTTGCCTTGTGCAGCTCGAAGGAAGGAATTCCTTAATGGAGTGGAAGTGAGTTAAATGTTGGCTGAGTTGGGTATACCAAGGGATTGGGAGGTTTTTGGTGGTTTGGGTAAGGTTATATTTACGCTGTCATGGTAGAGCATTAGGATTGAGGGATGGGCTTGTTCTTTCCCTCTGCCATAGAGGTCGTTCGGGGATGAACGATGGGTAAATTGGTATCTGTTGTAATGATCAGGTTCGTCATTACGGGTAAACCATTCGTGCCAAGTTTCAGGTTAGAAAACTTCCGGGTTTGGGAGTTGAAAATTCTGGGCTAGGCTAGTCTCGACCGATTTTAGAGTAAGGTAAGGTCTAGGGCAATCCGGGTAAGGATTGGGTTAGATGTCTTGGTTCGAGCTAGTTTTCCTTGTAGCTAAGACATAGAGGAGTAATGGTGTCACGCCCCGAGGTTACCCCCTAGACGTAACACGGGACTCGGAACCACAAGGATCCTAAGTTGACCCTTGGTCATAGCATTCTCAAGCATATATAAAGAAAACATAGCGGAAGCATCATAAGGAAATCCAAATTAGGAAACATAATCATAGATAGATAATCAATAGAAGGAAATACAACTCAAAGATCATCCAACAACATCTATGTCTGAAAAGCCTCTAGTACAAGCATAAAAAGTTGATGGGACAATACCCCAACTAACTCGACAATCTGAAAGGAAAGAAACATAAACTAGAGTAAAGTCTAGCCCTCGAACTATGAGGACTCACCCAAGCTAACTGAGAGTGGCCGGGAACTCTAGCCACGTATCTGTGAAGGAACACCTGAATCTGCATCGTCAAGGATGCAGCGCAATATGCGTTAGTACTATGGAATGTACTAAGTATGTGAGAAATGCATAAGGTATGGTAAAAGATGCTTTAAAACGTGCTTAAACATAATCCATGCATAATAGAGTATCAAGAGAAGAAATCTTAATGAAAAGCTAAGTCATGAGGTCAAAGCCAACTTCAAAATAGTAGTTCATAAGAGAGTTCATAAAGCTTAGAAAACATGAAAACATACATATGGGAGTTTCTTATAACCGACATGAGACCATGTGAGCTACATGGAATCTAACTATATACCCTAGTTAGCGAAGCTGACTTTGAACCTTGTCGAGGAACAAGTCACCATACCCAACTATATAACCCTAGTTGGCAAAGCTGTCCTATGCCCCGCTAAGGCAAGGACACCATACATAAAGACGTGGATCCACTCTCATAAGCCTTTAAGGCACATATCATATCATATAATATCATAACCTACGCTGGCAACATAGTTTCTGCGACTAAGGGTACTCTCACCCCGTCCACTCGGTGCTAAGTACTACTCCAAAAACATGCACATATAGCTTATAATTTCATAAGGGCATACTCTCATGCCAAATCTTATTCATAATGCATGAAAACACATCGGGTATCATGCAACTTTGATAACATAGTTCATAAAGCTTTGCGTAGCCATAACTCAAAACATACTTTTCTTTCTAAATTCATACTTGAAGAATTAGGCATGCAATTTCATAAATACATAAAGGCCATGATATCTAATCATGCCAAATTTCCCTTGAAAACATGCAATTTCATGGGTTCATGCTAGAAATTAACTTTCATGTTTGGGCTTTTAAAACCAATAAGAGAATCATAATCAAATCATGAATAATCAATAAGAAGCCATGAATTTAGACATATAAACTGATTTCATAAACTTTTCCCAATTTTGATCAAAAACCCTAATTTTATAACTTCATAAATCAAAATAAGAATTGGGGGATTTAAGCACAAGGTTGAAAGGAACCCATTGTTAAAGACCCACATACCTTGGTAGAAGATTACCCACTTGGTTGGAAAGATCTAGGAGGCTTGAACTTGAAGCTTGGAGACTTGAAGCTTGAGAGAAACTTTTCTTTTTTGGTAGGTGAATGAGGAGCTTAGAAAAGACTTAGGATAATATGGGTGAAAGCCCTACTAGGAATAGTCAAAACGACTTCACTTAGTAGTTAAAAGGGTGGGCAATGACTAAAATGCCCCTGGGATTTAATTAAGAAAAGCTGGGAATTTGGTCGGCTTCAGGGATCACGAGTAGAGTCTACGACTGGTAGACCTTTCCATGACTCGTGGATCCCTAATCATGGAAACTGTCAGGAATTTCAACCTGCCGGAGGTCTTCTACGGTTCAACAGGATGACTCGTGGAAGCTTCCACGAGTCGTAGAACCTAGTCGTGGAAGTTAGGGAAATAAGGCTGCCTCTGATCAGGTTTCCACGAGTCAACAACATGACCCATAGAAACTTCTATGAGTCGTGGGAGTGACTCGTGGTTGTCAGACCTGAGAAGGGTCTGCATGACTGAAATCACGAGTCACTTCCACGACTCGTGGAACCTTCCACGACTCGTGGACTTGACCCGTGGTCCTTAGAAGTCCAAAATCTTCTGCAAGTCTGAGTTTAAAAGCTGGATACATTTCCAGGGTATTACAAAAGGGGACTTTTCAGAATCAAATTTGGGTAAGTAGAGCTCCCGAAATCGAGGTTGACGTGAAGGGATTGTTCCGGAACGTCGAAAAAATAAGTGTGTTATAAAATGGACCAATTTTGGAGATTTCTTGACATTCTATCCGTGATGAGCGCTACCGCTATGCCATGACGATCTCCACTATAGCGGAAGTCAAGACGGTTAACCTCCACCATAGCAGTTGACTCTGTTACGGCGGTACCGCTATAGCAGAGCAGGGACCGCTATAGCAGAGCGACGGGACCAAAAAACCCAGAAAATGGGTTTCAAATTTCATTTTCTCCCATTCAACCCCAAAAATAGATGAGAGATATTCCAAAAACCTCCTAGGCTGCTCTAAGGCTTGGGAGCAATGGGGAGGAGAAATTCCGGTAAAAAGGACATGAAACCACAGATTCGGGCCTGTAGAACCGCCAGGAATGCCTCCACGGAGCCAGAAACACACGGTTGCAGCTGTTTGGCATCCAGGTAGGCTAGGTTTCTTCCAAGAGTAGATTGACCTCTTTCATTTTTGTATTATTGTATAGAATGAAAGGGAGAATCCATGGTTAGGCCTTCGGGCACAGAGTTTGGAGGAAGTTGTTGAATTGTTGGATTACTTTGAAAATGGTGGAATGAGAATAGGGTGTTGTGATATTCTAGGCATTGCTTAAATTGTGTAATTTTGCTAATAAAAAATACGAAAACTAGAATATCAAAAGGTTCGGGGAACCAGAAAAGGGTTAGTAATTAAAAAATGTGTAAGAAACGGAAGTTCCAAACTAATTGGTATACTTAGGATAATTGTTTGGTTGTGTTCTAAGGCTGGGAAGGGTTTTCCTAGGTTGTATTTGGTCCTAGAAAGAGGGTTCAAGAATAAATGTAATTAACTGCATGTTTAAAGGGGCGAACCGGCGTTAATCTGTGGATGGGATTTGACGTTTCATAGTGTACCCAAAATGGGGTAGGTGATGGCTTACGATTCCTGTGAATGTTGTATATTTTGTACTCTTCTCTAAGTATTTGTATGAATTGCATGGCTTAGAGGAATTGTGTAGAATGTCTAAGGGTCATGTTTTACAGTTTGTGAATTGAACGGTGTGTTGCTTATTGGTATACAAGTGTTGTTCATTATTTGACTATGGATTATTGACATTCAGTTGGCTCGGGTACCACGCCTGGTGCGGGTATAACAAATGGTTGGCACGGGTACCACGCTTGGTACAGGTATACCAAATGGTTGGCAGGGTACCACGCCTGGTACGAAATACTAAGGGTTGGATCGGGTACCACGCCTGTTATGGGTTTATTTTACTGCATTATTTCATGGATATTATTGTATTTCATTAACTGCTATTAATTTCGTGAGTGGACCAGGCTGTTTTATTGAACTGTGATAATTGCTTATGGTCCGTGAGAGGCCAGGTTGTTATATAATATTGTGAGTTTGGTCTTGGTGTAGGCCAGGTTGTTATATTATGTTATCGATTGGTCTTGGTGTAGGACAGGTTATTATGTTGGTTATTAGTTGGTCTTGGTGTAGACTGGGTTATTATGTTGATCATTATTTGGTCTTGGTGTAGGCCGAGTTGTTATATTATATTATGAGTTTGGTCTTGGTGTAGGCTGGGTTGTTATATTATATTGTGAGTTTGGTCTTAGTGTAGGTTGGGTTGTTATATTATATTGTGAGTTGGGTCTTGGTGTAGGCCGGGTTATTATATTATATTGTGAGTTTGGTCTTGGTGTAGGCCTGGTTGTTATATTATATTGTGAGTTGGGTCTTGGTGTAGGCTGGGTTGTTATATTATATTGTGAGTTTGGTCTTGGTGTAGGCCGGGATGTTATATTATATTGTGAGTTTGATCTTGGTGTAAGCCGGGTTGTTATATTATATTGTGAGTTGGGTCTTGGTGTAGGCCGGATTGTTATATGATATTGTGAGTTTGGTCTTGGTGTAGACCGGGTTGTTATATTATGTTGTCGGTTGGTCTTGGTGTAGGCCAGGTTATTATGTGGGTTATTAGTTGGTCTTGGTGTAAACCTGATTTTCCATGTTAACACCTAGATGTGTTAGGGGGGTCCGGGTGGGTCTGGACTATGTAAAAGAGGTTATAAGTTCACAATCATTGTCATTAAGTGTACTAATGGCGGTCAGAAATTATTTGTGGTTAATAAGCTAAGGGTGGGTCTTGGCATAGACCGGGTAGCCAGTTGAACACTTAGGTGTGGTTAGAGGATCCTTGGAGGGTCCGAGTTTAGAGATTAGAAAGGGATTTAGATATAACTCTATTGTTGTCATTGAATGTGTCAATGGTTGCTAGGTGAATTTCATGTGATTTGTAAATTGGGAGTAAGATTGGAAGTCTGGGGTTGTAGTTGTTGGTTGTTGTAACCAGGGTGGAAGGTTGTCCTAGGGGTCTGTGAAGGGTCCGGACACTTGTAAGTAATACTACGGGTATAAGTAGTTTGGTTGGGCAGTTAGTCGGGTTAAATCTAAATATCTAGTCAAGGAGGTGACTTGGGAAGTCTAGGTGACAAGGTGACTTGGTAAGTCCAAAGGTTAGGATGGTCGGTTCCGAAAAGGGGGGATTGATAAAAGGGATATTTAAAGGGGTGAAGTATTTACCTTGTGCATTTTATCTTGATTTTTATATGATGGTAGGAGTGAATTCGGGTCAGCTGATGATGCCTACCAGTACGTGTGTTTGTACTGATTCTACTCTTGCTATACCTTTTTGGGTATAGTCTGGTTGCAGGGTTGGTGATGTTTCACAGGTTCAGGATTGCGGTTATCTTCCAGCAGCTCCTACTTCCTTCTATGGTAGGAGTTGTGTCCATCTATGTTATAAGCCTATCTTGTAGAAGTTCTTGTACCAGATTAGACTAGGTTCTAGGGAGGGCTGTCTCATATTGTAAATGATTTTCCGCTAGTTCTGTAAATCATTATTTCTTGAAATTTTGTAAAGGAAGTTCCATGTATAAAAAGGGGTTTTATTTCATGGTTTATTTCTTTTTCCGCTTTACCTGTTGGTTCGGGTGGTAAGGGTTCTCCTATCTAGGTGTATTAGAGTAGGTGCCCGTACGACCTGGTAGTTGGGTCGTGACATTTCTTTGTGCTTCTATAACTCATCATGTGTTCCCAAGCCACCATTAAACCAACCCCAAAAATCATTCCCACCAAAATTCAACCATATATATCACACTAATCTGCAATTCTATTAAATAGAAGATTAAACGATATTTCCTTCTGAATTTTGGGTCTATTTTCAGTATCTATTAAAATGCAGAAGCTAGTAGAGTATTAAACGAATTAGCACCCTCGATCGACATCCTCTTGTTATGTTTTTTCGGAAGAAGGGAGCCAGACTCCTTGCATTTGGACCACTTAGAAGGCTTTGTATCTTCTTTCCTCCAAAGCTTGGCCCATCTTGAATCCACTCTTTGCACCAGTAACTAAAATCTTAATGAGCTCTTTCTTCTTCTTCTTCTTCTTCTTCCTCGATAGATGATAATTTCTCTTTATGTTTTCATGATTCGTAGAAGAAATATTCTTAAGATTGTTGAAAAATATTGGATATCACGAAAATTCTCATAGCTTGAGGCATGCCTATGACACTGTTCTTAAGGATATTTTACCCAGTGTAGGTGTATCCTCCAGGATTCAACAAGCTCTTTTAATATAAACTAGGAGCCAGAATCTAACAAAGATTATGAATTGATAGAAAATCTAGCAAGAAAGAGGAGAATAAATTTAGACGTACTGGCAAAAACTTATTCTCTAAACAGTTAAATGTACTTATATTCTCAATCCTGATATAACTATTATGAGATGTATAATTATTAATTATTATTTTGATTTATTAATATGTGAGATCCTGAGATGGATCAATATTCTTGGTAGATTGGATGATAATAATATATATTGGTGAAATTATAAGTTAGTTGATCCATCTCGGTATATAGATTGATGATATGCCTTTTGAAAAGCTTATAAGTTTTCATTACGTCAAATCTTGCAAGTGATTTTGTGAATTCGACACATGAAATAAGTTAAGCAGTGCTCTAAAGAAAATTAATTATTAAATTAAATTCATCAATAATTTAATTTATTGATTAGTATCTATAATTTTAACATGAGGAAGTACATAAGTGTTTATTGGGAATTTAAAATATAAATGGAGGAGTGCAATTATAAATTTCTAGTGAAATAATTTATTACTTATTATGGTAAGAATAATTCAAAGCATATTTTTGAATTATTTCATAATAGGGAGCCTCAATAATTAATTCTATGGTCCTGCTGTGCCCATATTTAATTAGGACTCAAAATTTTATTTCTTGGTAGAAAAGAAAAGAGACTCATTTTTGTCTACGTTTTGGTCAGGAAAAAACATGGCCTATATATATGGCTCTTTCTAACTTAGAAAAGACATAAATTTTCCCCAATACTTTTCCACCCAAGTATAAAAAGAGTCCGGTGATTAGTTTGGGATCACTGGAGAATACTGCAGACTTGGAGTCAGACTTTTTTGAAGATTTTGCTTATGCTTTGAGATGTATTTGTCAAATTAAATTTTAGCAAGTTTATGTGTTCTAGCATGATCAGATGTGTTTTACCATGAACCTATGTGTTATCTATTATTCATATAAGCAATATATTTTTAGAATGCTTCCGTTGCACATAATATTTTCCAACACATATATCCGTTTACAAATTAGGAATGATGTACTTAAAGGAAAAATAGAAAATTATCATTACTTCTCTCTTACTTGGCCAGAATACATTGTGCGCAGAGTATTAATTAACCCCCTACATGCCCTGTATGCGTGTGTTCAGTTTCTTGTCCAATAATTCACCTAATAAAGGTTAAAGAAATGCTTTAAAAATATATCTAGGGGATATAGGACTTTCAGAAAGTATGAGTGTGTTATTGCAAATTCGATCATTGTTTAAGTGTCAGTTTAGCCACTTTTCCTAAAAATTATGAAGGGAAGTGCAAATGTCAGAAATTGATATGACTGAAAGTTATTGTGCATAGAACTGGTAATACCAAAACCCAATATACCAAACGATCTGAACTTTCAAATGTTTACTCGAACAACTTAAAATACACACACCCAGATAAAAATTAAAATTTATGGAAGAGTTCTTCATGTCAAGTAACCCAATATGTTAGTTGAAAACTTAACTAACTTTTTCAAACTGCCTTTACTTTACACGTTTCCATATATTTCTTCTTCTTTTTCTTTCTCATTTTTTATCATCAAATCTAGTGGTGAACAAACCTTAAAAACCAACCAATTAATGTTTTCATGTTATTCCTTTTTTTTTATTTTTCTTTTTCCACATATAATTCTTTAAATAGACATGTCTTTTTATCTTAACCAAATAACTGCCATAACTCTTCTATCAACATCCCATGATACCTTTTAAAAATAAAAATATTTTCAAGTAAACTTACCAAATCTCAATATCCACTGGGAAAGTCCTTTAGTTATTGCAAGTTTTTCTATTTTTAGTAAATTTTCTTATCTTCAACTCACTATAAAAGCCTACAATATGTGATCTATCACATATAATTCATTAAACTACAAAATGTCTTATACAAAAAAAAAATTGTATTTCTGGGGTCTTTCCCTTGTTTCTAGCTCTTACATGTGAAGCAAATTCAGGGTTTATAGGAGTTAACTATTCCTATTTTGAACCCAACGGATTCTCTTTTCTATTCAATGGTTTCAATTCCTGGTTGATGCATATTGCTGCTGAGCCTACTGAGAGGTACAAAGTCACTGAGGTTCTTAAAGATGCTTCTACTGTTAGCCTTTCTGTTTGTCGCACTTGGGCTTTCATTCATGGAGGTTATAGAGCATTACAAATATCACCCGGTGTTTACGATGAACTTGTTTTTCAAGTAGAGATTTATGTTTTGTGCACTAACAACATAAATATTTTCTTTGCTCTATTGTAGTGTAAAAAATATGTTTGGATCATGTCATGTATATTACTTAAATTACTGTAATGACCCTTCTGGTCATTTACACATTTTCACCTTTCTTGTACCGTTAGAGCTTGCTTGTAGTGGCCCCAAGTCATTTATGGCTTGTTGGGATCGGCAGTTCGGTGCCCATGCCAATTGGTTGGTCTTTATGGCCGTTCCTCATTTTAGATATTCAACTTTGGAAATCGTTGACTTCAGTCAATATTCTTGGTAATATCAAAGAATTAAATCAAGGTTCTAGGTCAAAGGAATCCCTTACACAAAAGTTCGAGTTAAAGAAATGCCTCGTGTAACACCTCGCCCGTTTGGAAGGTTTAAATTAACCCGTGCCTTCGGAGTAAGACTAATAATGTATAATATACTAAGAAGGATGTGTTATGAGGTATTATAACAGAAAAATAGTCGGATGATAAGTTTTGAAGTCAAGCAAGTCGCGAAGGAAAAGTCGGAAAAAGTTATTGTAAATTACTTTATGGAATTCTCTTTAAATTTGGGTTAAATGTCTTGGCGTGTTTCTCCCAATCTATAAAGAGTTAGAAGTCCCCCGACCTACCAAATTGAAAGTCTACGAGTGTAGTTTCCAACTCACTAAACCGTTTGTCCATACGACTTTAGAATAGAGAGATATTCACATTTTCGTAAGACTGCACAAGCAGGCACGTCAAGGTGAGCCCCCCATCTCAAGTCGGTTTAGCTTTTTAAAAGCTGATTTTCCCTTCGTTTTAACTAAAACTTTTCACTCAAAATCTACTAAAAATCATAGGGAAAGTCCCTAAATAATCCATGGATCTTGATGCTTTCAATTCAGAAGTTTAACGGAAGTTGCTCTACATCGCGAGCTCATCGTCGTGGTATAGTTTTCTCGTCATTTTGGATCCGTTTGTTGCTACTGCAAACAGGCAGTTCGTGGAACTGATATTTATATAGTGTTATCATTTGATTATCGGAAGCTCATGGTGGGTCCTTATAACAACATGTTTAGCATGGTATTTCAAAGCTTTTTGTCGAGGTAACCTTCCTCCTATGACCCTCCTTCGTAATTTCATGTTCTAGTAATGTTTTATGGATTTCTGAGCCACAAAGTGGTATTTTGGATCCGTAGCTTCGGGTAGCCCCTTTGTCATATTAAATTGGGTTGTTATTGTTGTATGTTGATGGTGTTACGGTGTTGGATGTACTGGAGATTTGTGTGATTCTTATTGGAGTTGCGGATGATGGTTATTGGATTGAATGACATGAAGTACGCCTTGAAATAGTGCCTCGGGAGCTCGTCGCTCCTTTGACATGTGGGTTACATATTGTTGTTGGATTTAGCTGCCATTTATTATTGTTATTGGCCTCATTTTATACTTTGGAGTTGGCTGGTCGCGAGGGTGACATTAACACCTTATCAATTGGCTATGGCTCATTCTTGCAGCCTTGTCAATTCTAGCAATTATTCCATTACCTTGGTTGATCAGGCTTCATAGAGACGCCTTTGGGGCTTCAGTTGAAAGTATTTTTTTGTGTGATTCGGAACTTCCCGGAGTAGTTCAAGCCTGGACGACGCCGTTCCCACAGCTAGTCATCGGATGACAGGTAGGTTATGGCTTTCCCTATCTAGGCTCTGTGTATATAAGCTATAACTGCATTAATTAGCATCTTTGGGTGGGTTATTATAGGTTGGTACCCCAGAACTTGTCCGCCTTGTTCGTCCGTTATTTCATGCGCTGTTTGTAGTATTCGCGTAGTATTGTACATTACCCTTGTGGTCCTGTGCGGCCTTGTGTTGACTCTGGAATATAGATGGTGGGTTATTTGGGAATGTCCACGAGTCTCGGACATAGAATTATCCTTCTAGGTTTATTATGCTTATTGAGTAGTTTTGGAGCCTGTGCAGGGCCGTTAGGTTAATTGTGAGCTGCTGGGCGGCTATTGTGTGTATGATCATACCATTTCTATGCATTTAAAGAGGTTTCTTCCATGTTTTACTACTGTTTTGGCTTCGAGCCTACTATAACTGTTTCCTAAACCTTGCATGGCTCGGGGGCCCCATTTTCGACGGAAATGATTTGGAAATGGTTTGACTTATTTTATGAATCTTCTTGGGATAAGGAAAGTTCTAAAAATATGTTTTATCAATAGTTCCACTTTTTTCTAGGCTCGACAGGGTCGAGTGCCATGCTTATATACTACAACTTTCATGATAATTCTAGGCTCAACGGGGCCGAGAGCTAGACTTGTTTTACTACAGCTTTCGTAATAATACTAGGCTCGGCGGGGCTGAGGGCTAGACTTGTTTTACTACAGCTTTCGTGATAATACTAGTCTCGATGGGGCCGTGCGCTAGAACCATTTGATATACCAATTTAGACCCGAATGCCCTCCGGGCAGCTTTACTTGGGGATTTTCGAGATGCGGGGCATCTAGTATGTTGGTCGAGGACCTCCATGGAACTTGCCGCTCTGGGCCTGGGACTTTGGGCTGTGTGTGCCGGAGGGAGGGTATATGGCAACGTAGAGGTATATGAGCAGTGTCCTTCCATGGAACCTACCTGCTGGGCCCGATTGGCATCAGAGGAGGTACATACAGAGATACCATTTCACCTGAGATCTTCATGCATCATATCATTCATTGTTTAAGGCTCCACCCTTGTTTTCTGTTTGTTGATTGTACGCTCCGGTAGTATGGGATGCCGGAGGGTTTGTTTTCACTTGATTGTGTTCCTCGATTGTATTGACGGCCGTTGGGACTGTAGGTAGATTATATTTACTCCTGTCTTTAGTTAGAGCTTGTCTTGGTACTCGGTTAGCGAAGGATTAGTGATGGTTAACCTGTTGAGGCTTCGGTTGTGGGATGTCTGATTATTTAGAGGTCTAGGGAGTCCTATCTTATTGAGACACTTTGGTATGGCCTTTTGAGCAGAGTGTGAGATTCTGGCTCTATTCTTGTGGGAAGTTGAGTGGTATCTCTCAGTTGTTGTGGGTTAGTTATTCCATCCTAGGGTTGGACTTGTGGGGTGGATTTCTGTTATGCTACCTTGTAATTGGATTGGTGTTGTGATTTCCTTATACTTGTTGATTTTATTTTTGAGTATGATACACTGCTTCCCTTCTTTTCCTTTACTTGAGGTTACCGGTATACCGCCACTTTCTCAAACTCTCTCCCTCTCTCTCTTTACTATGCTTAAAATAAAAATTCCTTCAAAAGTGTTCCATGTAGAGATGAATGGAAAAATAGAAGAAATTGGTGCTACCGAATGAATGAAACAATAAGGTGTTGAATGAATAAGTTAAAAGAGGAGCTTGGGTTGTCAAAGGGAGAAATAAGGTGAAGTTAATGTATGAAAATGTGAGCGGTGCTTTGAATGATCGCGAGTAGTGTTAGGGAGGTTTAGTCACTTGAGCCAAATGTAATCCTCACCTTAGCCCTAGCCAACATCATTGTATGCAAGTCCTTAGTGATTCCGAGCTTGGTAACTCTACATTAGTGGTGAATTACATGAAGGGAAAGCCTATGGTTCAATGTGTTTGCTCTCAACTTTTTTGAGAGAGTGAGAGTCTCTTTAGTTCTCTTATAATCCTTTTATTATGAATTGTATAATGGTGAGTGAGATTCTCTCTTGTGGTGAGTGGCATCACACACGTGAAAGGAACAATGAAGTCTCTATTTTAATTGAGAGAAATGAATGAGACAAGATGTGTGGTGAATCTCGAGGAAAACCTTGAAGGTCAATGCTAATGACTTGAGAAACTTGATAATCTTATTTTCAATGACAAATCCCTTTCTTGTGAATGAAAATGATTCCTTCTGATAAGAGCTTTTAAATGAGTACTTGCTTTGAGAGTATGGTGATAGCAATTGAGATTAGCATCATAGTTGAGTCTTTTTGCTTTGAGTCTTTTGTTTGTTAGTTTCCTTAAGTTTTTGAGTAGATATAATCATGTGTACATACCTTGTATTTTTACGAACCTATTTCATTCCTTACCCTGTGAGTTTCTTGATTGAGGACAA
This sequence comes from Jaltomata sinuosa, assembly GCA_003996215.1. Taxonomy (NCBI): domain Eukaryota; kingdom Viridiplantae; phylum Streptophyta; class Magnoliopsida; order Solanales; family Solanaceae; genus Jaltomata; species Jaltomata sinuosa. The sequence goes on from QJPP01003341.1 coordinate 109,831, forward strand.
GCAATAGTTCAAGTTTGGGGGTTTGATAAGTTGGTAATCTACCAACTTATTAAGACTTTATTCATGAATTATTGCCATTTTTTATGAGAATTAGAGGTACTTATTGCCTTTATTGATTTAAATAGAAGTACTCTTGGTTAAATTAAGTAAGCAAAAGAGATGAACCCAAAGAGCTTAAAATGGAGTTAAAGTACGAAAGCGATCAAAAGGGGAAGAATCTGTAAAGAAAGGCGAAGATATGTGAGAGCCACAAAGATGCACCTGCATTTTGCAGGTCCCATCACACATGGAGGATCAGAAACTGCCTGAGCAGTCACTCACATGTGAGCCGTACTTTGTCAAGGGCGATCACCCATCCCCTCTCACCTAACTCGCACACTGCTAGAACTTTACTGCCTAAAAAGATGGGCACCTACAATGTGCAAACCTCAGGGGGTGATCACATGTGACTTCGCACATCCATCGCACATGCCCCAAAGGGAAATTATATTCAATTGTGTGTGACTTATTGGGGAAGGTTCTAAAGCCCTTTTTGGGATCTGTACTAAGAATTATTTCATTAGTTTTTACTTTCCCAAGGAAGAGTATTGAGAGTATGTTATGCAAGGACTCCAGGTGCGTTCTCCTTTTCTTTACTTGTGTTTCTGTGTAATTGTATCTCTGTGCTAGCATGTTTTACTTGTAGTTTTTAGTTGTCTATTCTCTGTGCTAGCTCTTTGTGCTTCCTTTATGGCTTCAGTGACTGCTTTCTTGCTATCTGTTACTTATTGCTTTTATATCTTATATGCGCTCAGTCGGTCGATGATGCCTACTGAGTACCTGTTGTTTTGGTGCTCATACTACACTCCTGCACTTTCTGTGCAGATATTGGTTGAGTTCTCATCGTTGATCGCGTTAGAGACTAGTGCAGCTTTTGGATCTTCGAGACTAGGGTGAGCGCCTGACGGTCGGGGCTTGTCTACATCTCATCTGTTGTACTGTTGCTCCTTGTACTTTCAGAGATAAATTTGTATTGTATTTTGTTACTTCTAGCACTTGTACTCTATTAGAAGCTTCTGTACTATTGATACCAAGTCTTGGGGTTGGTGTAGTTCCTATTTTTTATATATATTTGAGTTTTGCTTCCGCTTTGTCTACCTTTACATTCGTCTTCCGTTTATTTCAGCTTGTTGTGTGTATTGGTTAGGTAGTAGCCCATTACTAACCGTTCTGGACTACGGGGATTGGTTCGCCTACTGGGGATTGTAGGTGCCATCATGACCTAAGAAATCGGGTCGTGACAGCTTGGTATCAGAGCTCTAGGTTCACCGGTGTCGTGGTACAGAAGCAAGTGTCTAAGTAGAGTCTTGCAGATTGGTACGATGACGTCCGTATCCTATCTGTGGGAGGCTACAGGACATTGTTAGGAAAAGTTTCATCTTCTTGACTCCTTATTGTGCGTTCCTGGCTTTATTGACTTCTAAAACTTTGGTTGTTCATTCATTATCAGATGCCTCAGACGAGTGTGATAGCGGTTGGTTCTGAGGCTTCTTTTCCTATTGCTTCAGTTCTTTCGTCAGCACCAGGACTTCAAAGTGAGGGTTTACCACATCAGATAGAGGGTGTGGGGTCGGCCCAGCCACCGATTGGATTTATAGCGACCTCAGCACTTCAGGACACCGTGGCTAGGACTCTGCGTCCTCCGGTGAGTGTTTCAGTACCTGGTTCTGCGAGTGGTGCTTCAGTTAGGGTTGAGCTTCAAGTTCTTCAGCAAGGTTATCTGTCGGTATTGGAGTACGAGGCAAGATTTTCCCGTCGAACTTCATCTGGTAGAGGCTATTTTCAGTGTGGTGAGCGTGGGGACTTTGCTAGTAATTGATCCATGATTGTGTATCCCGGACAACCTGGTTGTTATCATTGTGGAGAGATTGATCACCTTTATAGAGATTGTCTCCGACGAGGGCCGTTTGGGACTTTAATTTTGACCACTCAGTCTAGAGTTAGATCTCGTCAGCTTGATTCTCCTCTTGGTGGGCCAGATGTAGAGGTTCCTGACACCGTTGCTCCTGGTCAGGACTTTGCTACCTTCGACTTGTGTTAGTCCTGCTCGTGTTGCGATTCTATCCCTTCTGTTGTGTAATTGCTTACATGCCTACCTGCTACTTGTTTAGTTGTTTGGCTGCCTGAATTGTAGTATCGATGTGTTATTTTATTGGTAGTTTATTCTTTAGTAGTGGATGGGGGTGAGTTAGCCCTGTGAGGTGTTTTACCCAGAGTTGTAGCTTGTGAGTAGGCTTTGTAGAGCTCGCTTCTTTTTTGTTGTGGTTCAAGGATTGCTTTGAGTCTTCTTTTCTAGCGGTCCTAGATGGTTGTTGCCTAGTCCGTTATCTAGCGTGGCTTGAGATCCGTGTGATGGTTCGGTGTATTACCGGTAGTTGGGCCAGAGTTGAGATTTTGCCTTAGTTGGGAGATATTGGTTATGCTAGTGTGCATAGGTCAGTTTGGCCTCCCGAGTGTCTAGAGTCGACCCTCTTTTGTTGATTAGTTTTGGAGGATGATGCGCCTAAATTACACCTCCAAAAGAAGTATAAAGCGGTCGCTGTTCAAATATAGAACCCAACTAAAGGTTGAGGTCAATCCCACAGGGAATATGGTAGGACTAGGGTCAATCAGTGTTTACTCAGTCTTTTAGTCATTTATTTCCCGCAGGGGGGGGGTTGAAGTAACAAATAATTGTAATTCAAACGTAACAAGTAACAAAGATCAATTCCAACAGTTATTATCAATAAGAGAAGTGACTAGAGTAGTGTTCCCCATGAGATCATAACTTAGTAAGGCTTTTGTACTTGGTAAACTAGTTTGGTGCTTAGCATGCAGAATCAGTAAGTTAGGTTCACCTAATTCCTTGGTCCTGTAACTAGGTGAATTTCACCACACGCCTTGAACCAGCCGCGGGTGTCGTCTTACTAACCCTTACCCTTGATCCCAGATTAGCTATTCCCGGACAAGGTCAAGCTATTAGATGAGGGTTGATAGCCTCAAATCTCGTTGTTAACACCCCTTTTCCCATCCTTTACCTCCTTGGTCCGGCAAAGGATAAGGCGAGTTCTAACGTTGCGCACCGTTAAAAAGCAATCAAAGCGAAGGGATGCACAATACATGTATAAACACCTCCCTAGATTACCTAAGTATCTAACCTACTTCGTTAATCCTTCATGGTTCCCACAACCCTAGTTGTGGATTTAGCTACTCATGTTCATAAGCATGCAATTAATGTTTGTTTGAGAAATCATCAAGAGATACTTACGAATAAGAATAAAGAAAACTGGAATCTTGAAGAACAATCTCAAGAACACTCCAATACCAAGAACTTGTGTCCGAAATCAATACCAAAATCAAAGTAACAAAATATCTGAAAGTAGTCTCAAAGTATCATGTAACAACCGAGTAACCTCTCTAAAATAAAACCTAGGGTAGAGTATTTATAGACAAGGAAGCCAAATCCTAATTAGATTGGGAGTAGCTGAACGCGACTGATCCGATGGGCAGCCTCACGGGCCGTCGCTGAGGCGATGGGCATCGTGGGTACCCGTCGGCCTTCTTTAGGTCTTCAGAAAAATCACTGCCACGTTCTCACGGGCTGGCATCGATGGGATGTCGCAGTTGCAATGCCCGTTGTTGTCTCACGTCGCCTGACTTGGCATCTTTCCAGCTCTCCTGCCTGGTTTTCATAGGCGGCTTGTCACGGGATGTCGGGTTGGCGATGGGACATCGTGGAGCCCATCGTCCTTCCTTGGCTCTTAGCATATCTCCCTGGAGCATATTGACGGGCAAGGACATGCCCCGTCGTGTCTTCCACGGGCATCGTTCTAGCCCATCTGGGCTCCACAACATTGGTGAATCCTGCTGCCACCCTTTAACGTTCTGCCCCACGGGCCGTCGTGGATGTGACGCCCATGGTGGACCCTCTTTTGCCCAGAAATGCAACTTTTTTGGCATTCTTCTCTATTTCATACTTTGTCCCTACACACTTAGAAAACTACATTAAATCCAACTAAAAACACTCAAGAACTACCAAAAATCCTATGTTTTAAGCGTCGAAAGTGCTGTCAAATCCCGGCACATCAACACCCTCAACTTAGAATCTTCGCTTGTCCTCAAGCAACAGACACAAAACAAAACTAAAATGATGCTTAAGCAAAAGAAAACCAGGAACTACGGTAGTCATGTGGTTTAGCAACTCAATTCATAACAAGTACCCCCCTTTTTTTTTCAGAAAAAAAAAAAACCAGTGCATATTTTCTATTCCTTAAGACAACACAACGGGATCCAAGGATGATATTACCTTATCAATAGACGACCTGGCATACACATATGAGATTTACACTAATAGTTAGCAGTCAAAATCACTCTAGTGGCCTCACTACAAATAAGTCCCACTCACACAGTAACACAATTATATTTTGGGGACTGAACTAAACACTCGCACTCAAAAAGATATTCAAGAAATACGTGCACAATACCATAGGCTTGCCCTTATCTTCTATGCCTCAGTTTTCGAACAATTGGGTTAGGAGAACTATAGGACTTTCTCGGCTTGTAACGTAGGCTCGGGATGGGTATGGTAGATATAGGAAGTAGTGACTACGCCCTCCTTGACATTACGCTGTCGTGCTTCCTCTCATCAGACCACCTTTACTCTTTTTCCTCCCTTTTTTTCCCTTTTGATTGTTTCTTTTTCAACAAGTGACAAGTGCGGCTTTTGTTTCAAAATCACTTATTCTTTTTTTTCTTTTTCTTTTCTTTAACATAGCCGCCGCACCCGTTTTCTCTCCTTTTTTATTTCTAACCTCTGCTATTCATACCCAAACTTCTTGCTCACCTCTACAGTAGCCACCCTCAACTTAGGCGATTTGTCTGAGTTGAGGTACACGATGTCCAAGGAGGGACCAGGGCCAAACTAAAGGTTCATAACAAGAAACAAGGAAGGTGATTAGGCTAAACAACAAAAAGGTTCAATGCAGGATCAAAATCAGGGATCAAAGGGTATTAAATCATTTGGTCGATCTTTTGGGATAAAGTGGACTAATTCAAAAATGGCCTATGATCCTTTCCTAACCAACCATTCTACGACCTTGGCAAGACTAACCGGGCAAGTTCTAGATTGGCACACAAAGCAATAATCAAACAAATTTAGCTCACAAACACAGGCACAAAGTCGACAGTCACATGCTAGCTATTAGGTTCGTACTCTAGCTTAAGTCAATCATCAAATCGATAAACACAATGTCATGCAAGGATCCACAATGGTTAGTCTATCAAAACCAGATGCTAATATAACACTCAAAAATTTGGAGGGGGTCTCTATTTTTATTTTTATTTTTTTCAATTCAAATTCAGTTCAAAAATCACATCATAGACTGCACTAAGCTCCTTCTCTTTTTTACTATATACAACCTATCCTAATCGTGCCGGTTCAACAGAAATTAAACTCCTTAGGGAAAGAACACAGGAAAGAAAACCCTAAGGAGTTGGGTAGCTTGTGAGTATCCTCATGGGTTGCCTCCCATGCAGCGCCTGATTTAACATCGAGGCATGACCCGGGTCTCTTGGCTACTCAGACTTCGCCAAAAACCCATCAAAAACCAACTCTCCTAGTACTGCTCCCACCCCACCAAAAAGAAAAGGTCATTGCCCTCAATGCACAAAAATATAAAACAAACGGGGGTGAGAACATACCTGTAGCGCCTAAGCGCCAGTATCGAGTGTCAATCCTTTGAGCCCTCAAGAATGGTGCTCGTAGTACTTTCCTCAATTGAGGCTGCCTCCACAGACCTCTCATCAATATTAACAGCTGCCCGAGCAGCTTCATCAGTAACCTCTCCCACAATGGGGTTTAAAGAAGGGATGTCTGTCTGGCCAGCAATACCACTAGCTAACCCACCTCGGCCTCTGCCATCCATCTCAATCTGGTGCTCTTCCAAGGATGCTCTGGCTACCCTGTCCTCTGCTTTCTTTGCCCTCTTCTTAGCTCTGTCCATTTTCTTCTGTAGAGACTTTAGGCTAAGCGGAGCATCTCCCTCGTGAACCTGCTTATCCTTACTTTTCCTTTTCTTTTTGTGTGTGGCCGGCTCGGGAGGGGGTGTATCAACTCTCTCGGGCTCATTCTCCGCAGCTGAGCCCAAATGTGCTATACAGAGCTCGGGATCCACGAAATCCCAAAGATTGAGCGTGGGCTCCTCTGTGACCTTTGGCAATACAATCGGTGCTCTGGCTTGGGTCGGCGGAGGATTCTTCAATTTGTCTACATCGGCCCTCAGCTCTGCAATCTCTTTTTTCATGCCTGCTAACTCAAGCACACCCATCTCATTTAAGCGCTCACCTACCCTGTCCTCCAAAGCATCTATCCTGGCGTTGACAGTGAGGAATGGTGCTATGGCCCTTTGGATGGAGGCATTCACCATCGGCTGAAACTGTAGAGCGAATGCATTCATTTGCTTTCTGAGATCAAGCATCTGCTGGACAGTGTTCGCGAAGTTCACAGGGTGGAAGGCAAAGATGGAATCAGTATCCGTGTCAGAAGGTGCGATGGAGGAGCCTGGCTCAGCTACCGAGGTGGATGGACCCGCAACATTTTGCTCCGATTGACTACCTTGTGGGGTAGGTCTAGTAGTGGGGGACGCTGTCACATCCGATGTCGGGACATGCTCCTCAAGAGTTAGAGCCAATGGCTCTGTAGTGCCAGTCAAACCAAGTACCCTAGTCTTGTCTTTGGACCTCTTCGGATGGTGGGTCCTAGTAGCTTGAACAGGCTGATCTACCCCAGCATACCTGGGCACCTGACCCTCCTCACATAGCTCTGTGATCAAACAAGGGAATGGATAGGAGGATCCAGGCTTGGTCACTCTGTCTCTGATCTCCTCAGCTATGATCCTCTCGAAATTAAAATTACGTTTAGACACGAGGGAGGCCACTAGAATAGCTCTCTCCAAAGTCAGCTGGTTTTCTGCACCAGTCAGCATCAATCAGAGTCGTACAATAGCCCAACAAAATTTAGCTTCGAAAGATAAGGAGGCCTTCGGAATAACTGGTTTGTCTTGTTCAAGCCATAGTGGTGTTCCGGTAGTAGTTAGGCGCTTAGCCAACCATTGAGTCCTTTTCTTTTCATTCTTTACCCGGTACTCATAATCAACCAGGTCTGTGGGTTCCTCATTGCCCGGCCCTAATAAGAATCTATTTATTGTTTCTTCCAAGATGTTGATGGGGATTCCCCTAACCAAAACACTCTCGAAAGCGGGAAATTATGTGATCTTTTGTCCTCTCTTGCGTAACCTTTCCTGTATAGCCTGATAATTAGCATAGAACTCTCTCACGAGAGCTGGCTGGTGATCGGGGAGGGGCTTGGTAGTCCATCCCAGTTTGTAGTGTCTGAAGTACGCATCCAACTTGGGGAATTGGTTCAGCTTGAAAGGATCAATTTTCCACTCTTCAGCAATGGGCCTTCTCAGATGGCCTCTTCCGGTCACTTCAAGGCCGTAATCATAGATGGCCTTTGACCCTTTAACAACCCATCTCTCAGTCTCACGGGCACGACCCAACATAGCTCCAGCTCTAAAGGGTGATGGGGTGCTATTCTATGGTGTAATTATCTCGGTGTCTGAGTCAGCATTACCCCTTTTACCCTTTCTGAACTATGCTCTGAGCCGGAGCCGTCTTCATTTCCTGATTCTCCTCCGGTGCCACTAGAAACTTGAGTGGCCAATTCCTTTCCTGTAGGTGCCTCCTCACTTTCAGTGCCAGATTCTGAGGACCCAGAGGAGGATGCTTACTTGTCCTCGGGTGATTTGGTTCCCTCCTTTTCAGAGTGATAGGAGGATACCACCAGCTTCCTTTGTACAGACCGGATGAGGGGGGCGTCGTCAAAATCACTTTTCTCGGCTTTAGAATCAGTTGGGTAATCCTTTATCCGAGATGGTCGTGAGGAATCTTTGGCCTTGCGGGCCCCCTCACCTTAGTTGTGTCTTTGGAGCCATTTAGTACCTGCAAGGAACCATCGCTAGAGATCGGGGACAAAAATGCAAACACAGAAAAATTTAACACTTAAATTTTTTTTCATAAAAGTCACCTCCCACGGGCGTGAAAGGGCCGACATCCCGTGGCCCTGGGCGTCGGAATGAACCAGTGACTTTTTAGGCGAAATCCCACCTCCCACGACCCTGTTCCACGGGCGTGGGAGGTCCGACGTCCCATGGGACCGGGCATCGGTTTGAGGCAATGGAGTTTTTAAGGACATCAGTCCTCCTACGGGCTCCTGGCACGGGCGTGAGAGGTCTGACGTCCTGTGTGAAGGCCTGTAGGATCCAATCAGTGCAATTTTCTCTCTATTTCCTTAATTCTATCATACATAGCAATTTCTCACCAAACACACAACCATTAAAACACCCAAAACATGTAGCATTCATAAAACACAACTACTACCAAACCCTAACTTCCCAACACAACGTCATTCATTTATCCCATCATCAAGCATAATTTCTTAGGGTTAGGATTTTGTAAACATGATGGTTGAAATTTCAACCCACACAAAACCCTATGTTATCTATTGAAAACCAACTACAAGGAAGAAAAAGAACTTACTCTGTTGGTTTCAAAAGTTTCTTGCAACAAGCTTGATGAATGGGGTGATAGTGGTGAGGATCGGTGGTGGTGTGGGGTGGTAGGGTCGTGAATTTGAGAGAGCAAGAGAGTTTGAGAGAGAGAGGAGTGATGAGGGAATTAATTTGACCTCAAAAAATGAGGTCAAAACAATATTAGATGTGGGAAAAGAGAAACACAATTCCGGGTTGGGTCGGGTCAACCTGAAAAGATATATTTAAAATTAATGTTGACCCCCTGTTGACTGACCCAGACGATGGGCTAGCGATGCCCATCGGACTAGCGACGTCCCATCGCTGGTTTCTTTTACATGATCTTCGGCCTATATTTGGCATGTAGGGAGTGATGCCCATTCCGATGCCCGTCGAGGGTGCGATGCCCCATCATATAGGCCGTCGGAGTGAGGCAGTCACTCCCTTTTTAACACTTAGAAAAATTTAGGATACTTACCTGGGAGCCTTCTGACGCCCATTCCTACGCCCGTCGGGGCCGCGACGGCCTGTCACGTAGGGAGTGGTAATGTGGCAGGGCTCTCTATTCTCACACTTAGAATTTTTTTTCTTCTTCATGAGGGGCTTCACGCCCAACCCCACGCCTGTCACATGGGACGTGAGAGTGGTATAGACCACCAACTTGGTAACACTTAAGAGAAATTTAAGTGGGATTTCTCCAGTCCCACGGGCGTGGCATCTGCAACGGCCCATCACAGATCCCGTGGGGTCCCCCCTTTTTGCCTGCAGTTTCAGCACTTTGTTTTCATCTCTCATCCTCCTGCAAAAACTAACACTCATTAAATCATGGGTTTCCTCCCATGCAATGCTTGATTTAACATCGCAGAACGATGCAAGTGTTTTGGCTACTCAGACTTTGCCAAAACACTCTACAATCCTTTAACTACAACTAACATAAAGTAAAGTACAATTTCATGGGTTGCCTCCCATGCAACGCCTGATTTAACGTCGTGGCACGATGCGGCTTTCTTGACTACTTAGACTTCATCAACCTCCTTGGGTGGGACAAACTCATCTATGCTCCAAGCTTCAATAGTCTTGATCTTCTCTGTTGTGCCGAAATAAGATTTTATCCGCTGTCCATTTGCCTTGAACCATTTTCCCTTAAGGTTTTCAAGTTCAATAGCCCCATGAGGAAAACCTTGTACCACCTTGAAGGGTCCAATCCACTTGGACTTCAACTTGCCAGGAAACAAACGAAGTCTGGAGTTGAAAAGCAGGACCAAGTCACCTGGCTGAAAATCTCTCTTCTCTATCTTCCGGTCATGATATAGCTTCATCCTCTCCTTGTACAGAGCTGAACTTTCATATGCATTTAGGTGGAACTTATCCAACTCATTTAACTTCCCTAGCCTCTGCAATGATGCTTCACCCCAATCCAAGTTCAGCTTCTTCAAAGCCCACATGGCCTTGTGCTCTAGTTCAACCGGAAGATGGCATGCCTTACCAAATACAAGCTGATATGGAGACATGCCTACTGGAGTCTTGTACGCAGTCCGGTACGCCCACTATGCATCCTCAAGTTTCTGCGACCAATCCTTTCTATTTGCATTGATAGTCTTGGACAGGATTGACTTAATTTCTCTGTTGGAGACCTCCACTTGCCCACTCGTCTGAGGATGATAAGGGGTTGCAACTCTGTGTTTCACTCCATATTTCTCAAGCAAGGCACGAAACAACTTGTTGCAAAAGTGAGAGCCTCCATCACTAATAATGGCCCTTGGCGTACCGAATCTGGAGAATATGTTCTTTTTCAAGAACGCTGTGACACATTTACCTTCATTTCTTGGAAGCGCAACCGCCTCCACCCACTTAGACACATAGTCAACAGCCACCAATATATATCGGTTACCATCAGACAACACGAACGGGCCCATGAAGTCAATGCCCCAAACATCAAATAGCTCAATCACAAGGATGGGATTCATAGGAAGCTCATGCTTCCTTGATATTCCTCTTCCCTCTGACATCTGCTGCAAGCCTTAGAAAACTCATGGGAGTCTTTATGAATAGTCGTCCAATAATAGCCGCATTGCAGGATCTTATGGGCAGTCCGAATACCACTATGATGACCTCCAATGGGGGATGAATGACATGCTTCCATTATCTCCATCATCTTAGCTTCCGGCACACATCTCCGGATCATAGTGTCCGCACACACACGAAACAGGAATAGCTCTTCCCAAAAGTATTTCTTCACATCAGACATGAACTTTATTCTTTGGTGGACGAACATATCATCAGACACTAAATCACTTGCCAAGTAGTTGGCAATGTCCACAAACCATGGGATCAAGTCCTGAGAAGCAGCCAATGCTTGTTCGTCAGGAAACCAGTCATCAATTTCGAGCTCATCATTCAACTTCAGCATAGCTTCATCTTCCAGCCTAGACAAATGATCTGCCACCTGATTTTCTGTACCCTTACGGTCTTTAACTTTAAAGTCAATCTCTTGCAGCAGCAACACCCATCTAATCAACCTAGGTTTAGCATCCTTCCTTGCCATAAGATAACAAAGAGCTGAATGGTCAGTATGCACCAACACCTTGGTGCCAAGCAAATAAGATCTGAATTTTTCGAACGCAAAGACCATATAAAGTAACTCCTGTTCAGTCACTGTATAGATCTTATGAGCTGGGTTAAGTGCTTTGTTAGCATAGTATATAGGATGGAGGATATATTCATGCCTTTGGCCTAGGACTGCTCCTAGCGCCACTCCACTAGCATCGCACATTACCTCAAAAGGTTGAGACCAATCAGGAGCAATAATGATGGGAGCTGTAACCAACTTCTCTTTAAGGAAGTCGAATTCCTTCAGATATGCATCATCAAAAACAAACTTTACCTCTTTCTCCAGCAGCTTGCACAATGGATTTACAATTTTGGAGAAGTTCATGATAAACCTCCTATAAAAGCTAGCATGCCCTAAAAGACTCCGAATACCCTTCATGGAAACTGGTGGAGGTAATTTTTCAATCATCTCTATCTTTGCTCTATCAACCTCTATACCCTTCTTCGAAATTCATTAACCTAGCACTATGCCCTCTTTGACCATGAAGTGACACTTTTCCCAATTCAGCACTAGGTTGCACTCTTCATATCATTTCAATACACAACCCAGATGATCCAGACAATCTTCAAAAGAGTAACCTACCACTGAAAAGTCATCCATAAATACCTCTATAGTGTCTTCCACCATGTCTGAGAAGATGGACATCATACACCACTGAAAAGTTGCTGGCGCATTGCAAAGACCGAACGACATATTTTTAAATGCAAACGTCCCATACGGACAAGTGAAAGTGGTCTTCTCTTGGTCTTCGGGGGAATAGAGATCTGATTGTACCCCGAATACCCATCAAGAAAATAGTACCAACCTCTACTTGCAAGATGATCTAGCATCTGATCCATGAACGACATTGGAAAATGGTCTTTATCAGTCCTCGCATTCAGTTTTCTATAGTCCATGCATATGCGCCAGCCTGTGACTGGCCTCATCGAAATTAGCTTATTCTTTGCATTAGGAACTACTATAATTCCTCATTTCTTTGGTATGCACTGAACCGGTCTCACCCACTTGTTATCAGAAATTAGTTAAACCACACCTGCATCCAGCCACTTTATGATCTCCTTCTTGATGACTTCTTGCATAGGCTGATTTAACCTACGTTGATGCTCAATAGATGGCACACAATCAGGCTCGAGCTAGATTTTATGAGTACAGATTCCAGGTGGAATCCCAATAATGCCTGCGATGGTCCACCCAATAGCTCTCTTAAACTTTCTCAATACTGAAACCAGAGCTTCAACCTGCGCTTCACCTAAATCTGCAGCAATGATTATGGGCAAAGTCTCATTATCTCCCAAGAATACGTATCAAAGATGAACTGGAAGTGCTTTGAGCTCCAAGGCTGGAGGCTCCTCAATAGATGGGTGAGCAGGTGGCGTCTTCCTATTCTTCAGGTCCAAGTCTAGCTTCTTTGGTGCATAAGTGTAAGATCCCAACCCTGTAAGTGCTGCAACCATTTCGTCATACTCATCAATGTCGCCACCTTCAAAATTCATAATGACTGCTACAAGATCTTAAACACCAAGTCTCTCCTCAATAGGTATAACCAACTGGTCCTCATCAACAACATCAATAACAGACACCACTCTCATATCATCATGATACTTCATCGACTTGCACACATTGAAAGTCACCTCCTCATTATTTAGCCTGAACTTCATCTGACCCATTTCCAAGTCAACCAAAGCATGCCCAGTAGCCAAGAATGGTCGCCCCAAGATGATGGACACCTCGAAGTCAACCTTGCAATCCAGAATAACAAAATCTGCAGGAAAGATAAACGTGTCAACCTTTACCAATACATCATACAGAATTCCCACAAGCCTCTTTATTGTGCGATCTACCATAAGTAACTGCATTGTAGTCGAGAAGGGGGATTCTAAGCCTAACTGATTATAAACTGCAAGCGGCATCAGATTTATACTAGCACCCAGATCACACAAAGCTTTGGCAAAATAGAATGCCCCAATAGTGCACGGAATGGTGAAGGCTCCAGGATCTTCCTTCTTCTGTACTATTGAATGGGATGCTATTGCACTGCAGTGGTGCAAATTATTTACTGGTTCAAAGAAAACCGTCCTCTTCCTCGTAACCAGATCCTTCATGAATTTTATGTAGCTAGGCATCTGCTCCAATGCTTCGACCAAAGAGATATTGACTGACAACTGCTTTAGCATGGAGATGAACTTATGAAATTTGCCGTCCTCAACCTTTTTCTTTAACCTCTGGGGGTAAGGTGGGGGCATCAATGGCATGGGTTTCAAGATCGGTGCAACCTCTTGGATTTTCTCCTTTAGCTCAGAGGACTTTTTCTCAGATGACCCTTCACCACTGTCTTTCTCTTCAGATCTGGCTACAAACTCAGCATCATCCTTCTCAATCTCAGCCGGCTCATCAACAACAATAGGCAAGGGTTGATCAACAGTCTGCTTTCCGCTCCGAGTAGTCACCGCCATAACCTGTCGATCATTTTTTGGATATTGAACAGTGTCACTTGGGAGAGTTCCCTTTTGGCGCGGATTCATGTTAGTCAACAACTGATGCATCTGTGTTTCAAGCTTCTTGATGGAGACAACGTGGGACTCCACATTCTGATTAATACTTGAAAGTTCAGCTTTTATCTCCTTCATACTCGCATCCGTGGAGTCAACCTTTTGGAATACTTTGTTGATCAGCTCTCTCATGGTGGGTTGTCCATCCCGCTCATCATGAGTTGCAGGCGGAACGTAGAGACCACATCTCTCATTCTTGTACCCATCCTTCTTATGCCAGTCACCATCTCTATCTCTATCTCTATAACTGGCCCAATTGTAGTAGTCATCTCTATCTCTGTTCCGACCTTGATTTCCTTGGCCAGAGGCCTGAAAACCCATCCCTTGATCATTCAGATAAATTACTTCTTCTTCGGATGAGTAACCGTCTGACCTTGGTGCTTTACCTTGAGAACCTACGACTTTAACTTTCTCTACTCCCTCAGCCAGAAATTTCTTTGACAGCAACCCCAGTGTCTTGTTTATCTCAGCCTGTGTCTGCTTAATGTCTTCTATTTCATTCGTATCTACAGACTTGCCACTGTATAAGTACCTGCTAGCGTTTACGCCTATCTCGTATGCCATGCTCGATTTGTCTTTGTAACCCTATCTAGCATCTCTGCAGCCTCTGGATATGTGTTTTCCATGAATGCACCTCCAGTCACAGTATCAACTACAACTTTAGTATTTGCATTCAGGGCCTTATAAAATATCTCCATCAGATGCCTGGAAGGAATTCCGTGTCTCAGAACTTGGTTCAACTTCTTCTTGAACCTTAGCCATGCCTCATATAGTACTTCTGAAGGTAGCTGCCTGAAGTTGTATATCTCCTATTTCAGCTGCAACATCCTCGATGGTGGAAAGAACTGCTCCAGGAGCTGACTCTTCAGCTCATACCAAGTGTATATGGAATTGTCAGGTAGTTCTGAGAGCCATACAGTTGCCTCATCAGTCAATGAGAATGGGAATAGCCTTAGCCTGATAGCCTCCTATCCCACTCCTGGCATGTTTTATGATTTGCTAATGCTCACAAAGTTATTCACATGTAGGATTGCATCTTCCGTGGGCTTCCCTGAATAAAGTCCTTTCAGGTTCAGCAGCTGGATCATAACGCTAGTGATATCAAACTTCGTCCCATCAGCCAGTGGTGGGAGCACTATGGGTCCAGTGGTGACATATTCCTCCTCATCATAATCGTCTACATGATAATACAGAGGGGCATGCCTTTGCTGCTGCATCTATCGGCCCCTATTATATGGCACACGTCGAGGTACTGCCTCATCCCGGACACCCTATTCTCTTTCTTGCCTTGGTCGCTCAGCTGCAGCATTTCGAGCTGCAAGATCTTTCACAATTTTAGCATCTTTGGAAGCAAGGGCATCTTTGCCTTCCTTTAAGCATGCTTCTTCTTCCTTTTTCTTCTGCTCGGCTTCAACTAGTAACCGAGCTGTAATCTGCTCTTGAGTTTCATGCTCTCCATCCTTAGCCATATTTCTTAGTGTTTTGGAGAGCTCTGGATCATAAGGGATCAAGGGATTGCCTTGACACCTTGTACTTACCATGCACAAGTGTGCTACCTGTATCAAAACAAAAACAATAGAAAAAGTAAAATCAGGAAATAAGGACTAATAGTGAATTAAACACAATATCTCTTAATCCTAAACCGTATTCCCCGGCAACGGCGCCAAAATTTGATGCGCCCAAATTACACCTCCAAAAGAAGTATAAAGCAGTCGCTGTTCAAATATATAACCCAACTAAAGGTTGAGGTCGATCCCACAGGGAATATGGTAGGACTAGGGTCAATCAGTGTTTACTCAGTCTTTTAGTCGTTTATTTCCCGCAGGGGGGGGGGGTTGAAGTAACAAATAATTGTAATTCAAACGTAACAAGTAACATAGATCAATTCCAACAGTTATTATCAATAAGAAAAGTGACTAGGGTAGTGTTTCCCATGAGATCATAACTTAGTAAGTTTACCAAGGCTTTTGTACTTGGTAAACTAGTTTGGTGCTTAGCATGCAGAATCGGTAAGTTAGGTTCACCTAATTCCTTGGTCCGGAAACTAGGTGAATTTCACCACACGCCTTGGTACGGCCGCGAGTGTCGCTTTACTAACCCTTACCCTTGATCCCAGATTAGCTATTCCCGGACAAGGTCAAGCTATTAGATGAGGGTTGATAGCCTCAAATCTCATTGTTAACACCCCTTTTCCCATTCGTTACCTCCTTGGTCCAGCAAGTAAGGATAAGGCGAGTTCTAACGTTGCACACCGTTAAAAAGCAATCAAAGCGAAGGGATGAACAATACATGCATAAACACCTCCCTAGATTACCTAAGTATCTAACCTACTTCGTTAATCCTTCATGGTTCCCACAACCCTAGTTGTGGATTTAGCTACTCATGTTCATAAGCATGCAATTAATGTTTGTTTGAGCAATCATCAAGAGATACTTACAAATAAGAATAAATAAAACCAAAATCTTGAAGAACAATCTCAAGAACACTCCAATACCAAGAACTTGTGTCCAAAATCAATACCAAAATCAAAGTAACAAAATATCTTAAAGTAGTCTCAAAGTATCGTGTAACAACCGAGTAACCTCTTTAAAATAAAACCTAGGGTAGAGTATTTATAGACAAGGAAGCCAAATCCTAATTAGATTGGGAGTAGCTGGACGCGGCTGATCCGACGGGCCGCCTCACGGGTCGTCGCTGAGGCGACGGGAGTCGTGGGTGCCCTTCGGCTTTTTTTAGGTCTTCAGAAAAATCACTACCACGTTCTCACAGGCTGGGGTTGACGGGACGTCACAGTTGCAACGCCCGTCGCTGTCTCACATCGCCTGACTTGGAATCTTTCCAGCTCTCCTGCCTGGTTTCCATGGGCGGCTTGTCATGGGACGTCGGGCTGGCGATGGGACGTTGTGGAGCCCATCATCCTTCCTTGTCTCTTAGCATATCTCCTTGGAGCATATTTACGGGCAAGGCCATGCCCCGTCGTGTCTTCCACGGGCGTCGTGCCAGCCCGTCGGGGCTCCACAGCCTTGGTGAATCCTGCTGCCACCCTTTAACGGTCTGCCCCACGGGCCGTCGTGGATGTGACGCCCGTGGTGACCCCTCTTTTGCCTAGAAAATTAACTTTTTTGGCATTCTTCTCTATTTCATACTTTGTCCCTGCACACTTAACAAACGACATTAAATCCAACTAAAAACACTCAAGAACTCCCAAAAATCCTATGTTTTAAGTATCGAAAGTGCCGTCAAATTCTGACACATCAGAGGTTGGCAGGTATGTGGGTTGTTCCTATAGTCTCCTCCAGTTCCTAGTCCGTTAGGTGTTTTGTTGTATCCCTAGCTCCAGTTGGAACGAATTGGTGTCCGGACAAAGCGATGATGCACAATTGGCATGGATGGAAAGGTGGATAACAAGTCATTGGTAAGATGCAAGAACCATATTAAAGAAACCTCTAGTGCTTGCTGAATTTGAAAAGTCTATCCGAGGCCAAGGATCAAGAGATACATTCATGAGAAGTGTATATAGAAATGTGTACAATTTGGCAAAAGAAGGGGGAACCATGGCAGAAAGCTTAGTATGGCAACTCATGGCAGATGGAATGGAGAATTATGATGATGGTTATTGCATTGTTTTGGGACAAAACCTTTCGACTACACAAATAATTTCAGACCAATCTCATGTCATGACAACTTTGGCTCATTCTTTCAATCAACAAAATTCAGTGAAGGCATGAAGATCACCATTATGTAGGATAAGAAAGAAAATAATTAAGTTTCATAAATAGGTTCTTCGACTCTATTATTTTTCTGATTTTACAATAATCATATATATTATTAAAAGTGAAAAGATCTCAAGTCAAAAGTTGAATTACCATTTTACCCCTACACTAAATCAAACATTTAATTAAATATCTAATTAAATAGTATTATTTTGCTCCTTAAGTTAAAAAAAACCTTCTATTAAATAATCTTTCAATTACATGAAGTAGTACATCAAAATCATATTAAAACTATCTAATTAAATATTAAATAATAACATTTTAATTACATTTCAAAAAATAATAAATTTGTGATGACCTAATGAAGCCTATCCAAATTCTTGGTGTTAATTCCATTTGCTCTTACGTTGAAACAATTGTATTTTTTCAGCTTTCAATACATTTACCAAATAATACATTTACCTTTTAATAAATAAATAATAAATGAATCAATAAATTATGAAAACATTTATGTGAAGTTCATGTATCTATCAATCCATTAGTGTAGTTTATCTTTTACTATACAATTGTGTGAGCTTATCCGTTTACTTTAAATTTATTGCCTCTTTTAATTTTCATTCGTTAAAAAACTTTTCATGTACTCTATTAATTTTATATAATACACAGAGCACTTATGGAGAAAGCATACATTATTATTGTTATAATTTTTTTAATATTGAGCAATCATCTTTTCTTACTATTAATGAATTATGAATATTGAACAGTTATAAGAATTAAATAACCCTGCACGTTAGAGAAAATGGAAAGAACGGTAGTGTTAATATTAGTATCATTATATGTAAGTTGAATTAGAGCAATTAAGTATGAGATTTAATTTTAGTGCAAAAAAAAAGATGAGCCGGTACACAAAATATAGCATCATTATCTTTACGTTGCTAGAATCTTAAAAGCTGCATATTTCAATGCATTGAATACCATAGTTAATATTTTGAAAAGAAGTTGAAGAGACACTAATTAATCATGAAAGTATTATATAAAGTCAAGGAAGAGTTTTCATTTCTCTCAAGTTTCCCTTTCCATTTTTATGGGCTCTAAAGACTTATCCACGTTTTCAATACAAATCCATTATTCTTCTACCAGAAAAAAAACAAAAAAATCTATTACTCCTAGGCCAATTCTTTTTCAGCGTCAACGTTAAGGCTATCGAAACATGCTATTGTTATTGCTAGATTCGTCAAAGGATTTTCTTCTTAGTGCACTGGAGCATTAGTTCTTTAGTTGAAGAAGATATTCATGACACATATTTTCTAACCTCAACTTATGAGTTGTTATTTTTTTTTTGTATATTTAATTTTTTATTTCATAGCACTGACAAAGTTTTATAATATATGTACCATTTAAAATTTATCATTTGTAATACAAAATTTATATTAAGTATATTGGGATAAACGTGCAATGCACGCTCTCAAAACTAGTCAATTTATAAGTGAATTTGAGTGATCTTAAATCATTTTTAAACATCATATTTCCAAACATGTGAAGTTGATTCAATTCAAGAATGTAATTGCATAAATAATTTAAACGAAGGGAACATTATGTTTTCCATCCTCTTGTTTTTAGTTTGAGTAAAAAATATTATATATATTGAAAGGAATAAGTAACTGGAGATTGAATTTATCATTTCTTCTTCTAAGAATAGTTGTGCTTTTATCACCGACAATAACTTTAGCGATTTTTTACACCATTACTTGTGGAATGTTCTAAGTTTTTAACAACAAACATAATCAAGGAATAATAATGGTTAGCCTAGAATGAAGCTATAATAATTTAGCAACAATTAGAGAGAATTAACTTTTGACACTACTATTTCATGATTTGATGAACAAATATCAGATTTTAAGTGAACTCAAACAAAACATTGTTTCCACATCTCATTCAATTTGAAGCATTTAACTATAACATTAGAATGGCTTTTTTGTTATAATCTTTCAATAATCAGGATTAATAGATAAAAGGGGGAAAACACAAATAGCAACTTCGCCCTTTCCTTCTACAACTGACTGACCATATTAGTTTAGTGTATGCGTTGAAATCCGGACTCGACAGATGGACGAGTCAGAAGGTTACATGTGGCAAAAGCAACAGGTCAGATGTGAGTCAGTGAAAGTAATGCCAGATTTGATTCTTAAATGTGACCGAGATAAAGTAACTGCATTCTTAGTAAATTTGAATGATTGTTATTAACCAGTACCAGCATAGAAGTCCCTCTAACTCCAAAAATATGGAACCAGATACAAAAAACTAGACGAATAAAGTGTGTTCAAGAATTTTGCCATTGTAGAAGGTCCCAGGATTATTGTTAGCCATTACTTAGAAGCAATAATGAGCAATTAATAGATTAAATGAAAGTCATTATTTGTGGGTCTTATCTTGTGATTACTAAAATACTATTTCAGATGAATGGGGAAGTCACTCCTTGATGTGCAGAATAAGGCTTAGGATCTCTCTCTTTTATGACAGAGATCTCTCCATACCAAGAAAGCGAATCACAATGGATAGAAGCCCTCATTTTTCTTCCAATTAGTGAGATTCGATCTCTTACTTGGGAAATTATGGTCAAGCCCTCCCTTTATTCCTCGAAATCGAGCGGGCAACAAGAATTAGAATCAACCTATATAACATTTAGCTAATTTAACTTAACAAAACATTGTTTATGATTTGATTAACAAATATCATATTTGAAGTGAACTCATCCAAAGAATTGTTCCAACATCCCATTCAATTCAAAGCATTTAACTATAACATTAATGGCCTTTTTGTTATAATCTTCCAATAATCAGGATTAATAGATAAAAGAGGAAAAATACAAATAGCATGTTGGCCCTTTCCTTCTACAGCTGACTGGGCATATTAGTTTAGTGTATGGGTTAAAATTCAGACTCGACAGATGGGTGAGTCAAAAAGTGACATGTGGAAAAAGCGATAGGTCGGATGTGAGTCAGTGAAAATAATGCCAGATTTGTTTCTTAAATGTGATCGAGACAAAGTAACTACATTCATAGAAAATTTGAATGATTTTTATTAACCGGTATCAGGCTAGAAGTTTGTCTAGCTCCAAAAATATGGAACCAGATACAAGACACTAGACGAACAAAGTGTTTTTCATAATTTTGCCATTGCAAAAGGTCTCAGGATTAATGTCAGCCGTTACCCACTAGCAATAATAATCAATTAATAGGTTTTATAAAGACATGATTTGCCAGTCTTGTCCCTTGATACTTAGCTGTAAATAAAGTCTTTCTTTCTTGTTTGAGGACATTTGATTTCAACTCACTCACTAAGCTTTAAACTTATATTCATCTTCAAAGAACTTAGTTTTTCAAAGCCTCCATTGGTTCGTCATGTATTAAGCTTTTCTAGCGACATTACAGGTCATCGACGTTAGAATTCAGACTACATTTGTTCATTTATTAGATTAATATATTTGTATTATTTAACTTTTCCATCATATTATTACATTATAGTTCACTTGAGCATATCAGTTTATTAAAGGGAAAACTACACAAATTGGACTCAATTGTGAAACTATTTACCCAAAATGGACCCAGCCCAATCTATTTAGGCTTACTGGACCAGGGGCCCAAACTATTTACCCACTTGTTCACTTTCTCCTTTTCTTATTTCACGTATGATATCAGCATGACATCAACATCACTACTATGAATTAATCCTCTGTGATATGCTATCGGTATATTGATACTCTATCCGTATCATATAGGACTGAGCTTAATCCTCTGTGATACTCCATTGATATATTGATACCCTGTCGGTATCATGTAGCGCTGAGTTTAATCCTCTATGATACTCCATCGATCTATTGATACCATGTCAATATCATATATGACTGAGCTTTTTTTTAAAAAATAAATAAGAAATAATTAAGAGAAAATTATTAAAGTCACAAGCTTATATATTGAACTCTAAATTAGTAGAAAATATATTTTTATAATTTTTTTCTCTTTTTGCAAATTTTAAAAAAATTGTATCTAAACTATGGCTCTTTTTTAACTGCTTTTAAATTAAAATATTGAAGAACTAAAACATACCTCAACGATACCATGACAGTATATAGATATACTGTAACGGTATCATGGGTGATTGGGTCGAAGGACTGAAACAAACCTCAATGAAACACTGTTCAGTTACTCTTTGATACCATTGGAGTGTATTATACTTTGATGGTATCAAGGAGGAAGAAGTATTCCTTGAATGAAGACACTGCTCAGTTACTCTTTGATACCATCAGAGTATATCCATAAACTGTAATATTGTGATGGTATCAAAGAGGAAAAAAAAGGTGGGCACTGACGTCAGCCCATATATTTTTCGATAAATGTCATTTTAGGATAAAAAGGGGTATAAAAGTAATGGGAAATTTGAGGGTAAATAATTTTATTTTATTAAATTAAGCCATATCAGCCCATGTATCCTTAATCACATGTACAAATTCAATTGTACTGTTTCACTACTAAAAAAATAAGAAAACCCACCACAAAAAATTGACCTCGGCTTCATGATCGGTAAATTCCGATCTCATGAGATTGGCTTTGGTGATTTTTTTTTCTTTTATTTTGTTAACAAAATCGAACTCCTAAGGTCGGTTTCTTTGAAGAAAAATAGCGGAAAAATTATATTCAAACCTAGAAAGGTCAAAATATTACCCGAAAAAAATAAAATCAAAACAATCAACTTCATCAAGTCGGTATTTGTCATGATCTAATTTCTCGATTATGATGGCACCTACAACCCCCCGGTAGGCGAACCGATCTCCGTAGCCTAGAACGGTTAGTAATGAGCTACTAGCTAATAAGTAAGTGGAAGAACATGTAATATAAGAGGAAGCAAGGATTATACGAGAAGAAAAGTAACAACAAGAGTATACAAGGAAGCTAAAACCAACCCAAGAACCGGTATCATAGTATATAAGAGCCGGAACTACATATAAGGAGTATAAAGGGGATCCAAAATAATATATACATAATATCTCCGAGTAGTAAGAGAGTATAAAATACACAAGATAAACTAAAGTCAAGCTCCAGTCGCCAAGAGCTCACCCTCAGTCTGGACGATCCAAAAGTCTCCTCGCATGAGTGTCCACGAGCTAACAGCGAGGGCCCATACTAGGATCTGCACCAGAAGATGCAGAGTGTAGTATGAGCACCAAATGGGAAGAAAATGATACTCAATAGGTATCATAGGACGACTGGGCACATATAATATAAAAGAGCAGTAATAAGCAGAGCAGAAACAAGTAGTCACAGAAAGAAATGAAGAAGTACACGGAGGCTAGCAACATACATGGCTAGCTACAGAATATATATTACATGGACATGTGAAATGAAGAAATGACGCACCTGGGATCCTCGCAATAACAATATATATAATATATAATATATATATATATATAGTATATATTATATATATATATATATATATATATATAAGAAAGTTTTAAAAAGATGGGCAATATATCGATAACCTCAAGTAAAAGAGGAAGGAGGAAACAGAAAACAATAGCATGCTCGAATACAAGAATAAGAACCAAGTCAAGATACAATTACTACTTCCAATAACCAAATCATAGTAAGAAATCAACATAAGGGATAATAACTCGACTGAGCAATAACAAGCCTACCTACAGTCCCAACGGGAGCCCATACACCCAAGGAACACAAACAAGCAACGACAAAACCTCTGGCATCCCATACTACTGGAGCATACACTTAGCAAACACTAAACAAGGGTGAAACCTCACAAAAATAAATGGTATGATGCATGGTGATGTCTGGGTGGAACAATAACTCTGTATGTACCTCCTTAGGCGCCTAAAGCGCTCACCAGGTAGGTTTCATGGAAGGACACTTCCCGTACACCTCAACTCTATCGTGTACCCCTCCTCCAGCACACGCAGCCCCAAGCCCCTGGTCCAGATTAGCAAGGTCCATGGAGGTCCTCGACCACATACTAAATCTCAATCTCGAAAACATCATCCAGAGTGTGTTCGAATCCAATCTAGTAGCCCAAATCTCTAATATGCATGCCTAGACTCTGTCCAGGTATAAAACAGTGAAATAAGTCTCAAAAACTCCACTAAAGGTGCTCGGACATAACCGGGTCTAAAATGGTGGTAAAACAGATCTGGTGCTCTATCCGACAGAGTCTAATATCACCTCAATTTAATAAAAAGTGAATCTAGCACTACGGCCCTGCCGAGTCTAGTAGTAGTAGTAAAACTGTGATAAGACCATCTTCTAACTCTTTTACACCAAGAAGATCTACAAGTCATTCCCAAATCATTTCAAAGTCATTTTAGTTGAAAACGGTCCTCCAGGGCCATGCAAAGTTTAGAAAACCAGTAATAGTGGCCCGAAGCCCAAAAACCATGATAAAAATATGGTAAAAATCCCTTTATATGCATGTAAATGACATGCTCAATCACAAATAGCAGCCCAATGGCTTACAATCAACCTATCGACCCTGTACAGGCTCCAATAGCTCTACAACATAGATAACCAGCCTAAAATCGCAATAACAATGTCCAGGACTCACCCCCTAAAAAACCCACCATCTATGGTCTAGAGTGAAAACAAGGCCACACAGGACCACAAGGGTGATAATATCAATCTATGAAAAATACTACACACAATGGAGGAAAGAAATGAGGCAGACATGGAAAAGAGATCAAGGTCTGTGGTGCCAAGCTAATAAACCCAACCCAAGGGTGCCAATTATTATAATTTTATCATATATATGCGAAGTCTAGAGAAATTAGACTGTAACCTACATGTCGTCAGGTGACAAGCTGCTGGAATGACGATGTCTGAGCCCAAACTGCTTCAAGAAGCTCTGAACAAAAATCACACTATCAAGAACATAAATAACACATCAAAATGAAGCTAACGATACCCATATTTCTATAACCATAGTCGGGTTAAAATTCGAGTCACCGGTGGGCCTGTGAGCCCCACAACCCGAGGCTAAAAATGAAAGAGTACATAATGATCACCATAATCATAGGAGTACATGCCCAGAAAATTGAAGGAAATGGGCATGAATTTCGGGCTAAAATAGACCACCTAACACAAGAAATTAAGGAGCAAATTTAATGAAAAGTTGGGATTTAAGAAAACCTTACCGGATTAATGTCAGAGAAGTGCTCACGAAGCTATGGTGAGTTTACCCCAAGAAAATGATGGCCAGAAGTAAAGCAAATAGAGTTTGGGAGCTTTTATCAATGGAGGAACGAAGTTGAAATGAGGAAATGAAGGAGAAGGTTTAATTTATTACACTGCCACCAGATACCACAATTGCGACACTTTTATAGCAATTGCAGAGGCACAGATAAATAGTGACCTCTGCAAATGTGGAGAAATCACCGCAAATGCAGAACTCTGCAATTTTGGCCTAAACACCACAATTGCGAAAAAACACCGCAAATGCGGCATTTCACCGTAGTTGTGGTAATCGCAAATGCGATCAAATGTATAGGTGAAGTAAGATGAAGTTCTATAATTGCAAGAAGGGAAAACATTTTTTAAAGAATCCCAAGAAGGGAAAATATTTTTTCAAGAAGAAAGACAAAAGCAAGATGAAATGCTATAATTGCCATGTTCCAGGGCATTTTGCTCGTGATTATACCGAGCCAAAGAAGCATTTCTAAATGCATCTCTAAGTGCTACGTATGTTTCTAGCAGTGCTTTACTAACTGAATCTTATCCTATATGAATTGTAGACTCAGGAGCCACCGACCATGTGAATCGTGATAGAGAAGCATTTGTGGAGTTTCGTCGAGTTTCACCTGAATCAAGGTGGATATATGTAGGAAATAATGCAAGACTTGAAGTCAAAGGAATATTCACTTGCGAAGTGGACTTACGTGGTGGCCGATCTTTAATGTTGCATGGCGTCCTATATGCTTTAGAGATTTGACGAAATTTAGTATCTGTGTCTGTTCTTCTAGATGTTTGGTTCGATTTATTTTTTAGTCGCAACGGTGTTAGAATTATTCTAGACAATGTTTTATATGGTTTTGGACATCGTTATGATAGTTTTATCATTTTAGACTATAATCCTTCAACTTATGACTACTATGTTGACCATTGTGTAATGACATGTTATCTAGTAATAATGACGTAGATGTTATTACATGGCATACAAGATTGGGTCACATAGGTCAAGACCATATGAACAGGTTGGCAAAGGAAGGGCATTTAGGTTCTTTTTCTAAAATTGATATGCCAACATGTGAAAATTGTCTTGCTGGAAAGATTACACGTAACCTTTTGGGAAGGCTAAAAGAGCTGAGTTCCCACTGTAATTAATCCATTCTGATATCTGTGGTCTAATGAATGTGAGGGAAAGGTTTCGTGCTTATATTTCATTATATTTATTGATGATTTCAAGCGCTTCAGTTATGTCTATTTGATTTCTCATAAATCTGAAGCACTGAAATGCTTTAAAAGATATATGAATGAAGTTGAGAATTAATTAAATAAAAGTATAAATACTTTAAGAACCGACAGAGGTCGTGAATATTTGTCAAAACTGTTTGAAGAATTATGTACTGAAAAGTGCATTACTGACAGTTGATTGTTCCTTATACACCTCAACAAAATGGTGTAGTTGAAAGAAGGAATAGAACACTATTGGACATGACAAGGTCCATGATGGCACAAGAAAATTTACCTCTCTCTTTTTGGGAAAACACGTTATTGACTGCAACTTACATATGGGATAAAGTGCCTTCTAAATCAATACCTTCCACTCCTTATGAACTATGGACTGGTCATAAATCAAACCTTAATGATCTACGACCTTGGGGTTGTGTTGCATATGTAAAAGATCATTTTGGTGAGTTTGGTAAACTAAGTCCAAAAGAAAAGAAATGTATCTTTATAAGATACTCGAAACACTCCAAAGGGTATGTGTTCATTGGTAAATTAGAGGACGGAAGTACTACTGAAATTGAATCACGAGATGTCATTTTTTTAGAAAATATTTTTCCCAAAAAGGGTGAAATAAAGGATAGTGATCCTCTTTACGAAATATTGAATTCAGATGATCAGATAATATCGTCGGACATACTTGATAATCTGATAGATCAAGAAATGGTTCCTGGTCCAAGTGGGAGTTTTGAATCCCAAAGTCCTATGGAGGAATCTGAACTTCAATTACGTAAGAGTACCAGAAAAGGTATACCTAAACGATCTTATGAGATTGAGAATTATGTTTTCTTGGTATCTCCCACAGAATTGGATGAACCTAATTCTGTGACTGAGGCTTTATCGAGTCCTGAAAAAGATGAATGGATGAAAGTGATGAAAGAAGAATTAGAGTCCATTAAAACCAATAAAGTCTGGGATCTAGCTAACCATCCTTCTGGGCATAGAGCTATTGGGAACAAATGGATTCTCAAAGTTAAATGCAAATGAGATGGATCAATAGAAAGACATAAGGCACGATTGGTGGCAGAAGGTTTTACTCAAAAAGCTGGAATAGATTATGAGGAAACTTTTTTACCAGTTGTGAAGTTTACCTCTATTCGGTTACTTTTGGCTACT
This sequence comes from Jaltomata sinuosa, assembly GCA_003996215.1. Classification (NCBI taxonomy): domain Eukaryota; kingdom Viridiplantae; phylum Streptophyta; class Magnoliopsida; order Solanales; family Solanaceae; genus Jaltomata; species Jaltomata sinuosa. The sequence continues at coordinate 136,930 of QJPP01003341.1, forward strand.
GTTACACATTTGGATCTAAAATTACACCAAATAGACGTGAAGACTACTTTTCTCAATGGGGAACTCAAAGAAGAAATCTATATGGAACAACCTGCAGGTTTTGTTGTTAAAGGCCAAGAAAAGAAAGTATGCAAATTGAAAAGATCAATTTATGGCCTGAAGCAGTCTTCAAAACAGTGGTACCTTAGATTTCACAAGGAGGTGATTTCATATGATTTCACCATGAACGATGAAGACCATTGTATCTATGTGAAAAAGTCTAATGGAATGTTTGTAATTCTTTCTCTTTACGTGGATGATATTTTATTAGCCGAAAATAATTTGAAGTATGTAAAAATTTTTATGTCATGGCTTTCAAATTCATTTGACATGAAAGATATGGGTGAAGTATACTATATATTGGGTGTTAAAATTCAAAGAGATTATTCCAAGAAGTTTTCGAGTCTATCTCAAGAAACATATATAAAGAAAATTTTGAAACGCTTTCGAATGAATAGTTGCTGAAACTTTAAGCCTTGAAATGTGTTCAGAGACTGAAAAAGAAAAAGAAAAAGAAAACATGTCTCGAGTTTCATATTCTAGTGCTATCGGAAGTCTGATGTACGCTATGATGTGTACTCGTTCAGAAATTTGTTATGCCGTAGGTCTAGTTAGCAGGTATCAATCCAATCCTGGAAGAGATCATTGGAAAGCAGTGAAGAGAATTCTTAGATACCTAAAGGGAACTGCAAATTATTCACTATGCTATAGTGGATCTGATATACTCCTGAGAGGTTATACAGATGTTGATTGGGCTGGTGATCGGAATGATAGAAAATCAACCTCCGGTTATGCTTTCTTACTTAATGGTGGTGCTATTTCATGGAAAAGTAAGAAACAAACTTGCACAGCCCTTTCAACCATGGAATCTGAATTCGTGGCTGTAACGACCCGTTAGGTCATTTTGAGCACTAGAACTCTTTTTTCATAAAAGACCCTTCCCATAAATCCCTGATGGAAATTTTAAACTACTCGTTTAGCTACGATTATTTAATTAACAATGATTAAATTAATTAATTTAATTGGTGATTAACAGGTCAAGGCTACTATCCATCTTATACCCAATATCTTTTGGCCCATATATAAATATGGAATAAAGTTAGTGGGGGCTGAACTTTTAAACGGTAGTTTCTTTCCCTCGTTAAAGAGAAAAAAAAATATAGAGTTGTAGAGCACCGTTGTTCGGCGTCAACAAAGCAGTTGCTGCTTTAGGTAAGAATCTCCACCCATGTGCTATGTTATGATTCCCTCTCTCTATGTATATATATATATTAATTAATTGATGGTGAGGTAGATCGATATTGTGATTATATATTGGTGGATTGAAGAGGATTTGAAGTGCAAAATTAGAATTTTGAAAGGAAAAGGGGCCTACTGCCGTGACTATTCTTGGCTTAAGGGGGGAGAATTTGTGATGAAGTAATCATGGTGCAATAATTGCCTAATATAAGCTAATGGATAAGTAATGATGAGCCAATTATTAAAGTATAAGATGAACTATTTTGAAGGTTTGCAGTATGTGAGTTCTCTAATTGGTGGGTTGTTTTTGGGTAGGAATTGAGAGACTAATGATTGGTAATAATTACAGAGGTTTGGCATAGTGTAGATTTTAAGGTTCAGAGAATTGTTTGGGTTTAAGGGTCGGATTTGACATATCCCTGTAGCGTTATATTTGTTTATTAATTTATTTTGTTGGTTTGGGAGGTGAAAGAAATTCATAGCAAATTATCTTACTATTTACGAATAATGCATATTTAATAGATTGAGAACGTTCTGAAGCTTTGCGAAAGGGAAAGGCAAAATCTTGAGGCTTCATAATGCGTTGTTCGGCATTCGAGGTATGTTAAGACTTTCTAGACTTCGTTGAATGACGTTTTGCTAAGAAAAGATTAAAATTTAAAATAGAGAATGGGTAAGGGCAAAAGATGGGGGGTCTCGTATCCGTGATGTGACGGGCATTGGTACGAGTACCGGTGTTATGAAAGGGAAAGTTTATTACTATACAATATATGGGCATTAGCTAATGCATTATTGACTTGGTTGTTTTTTTTGTGTGTTCATGATTCTCCATTTAGCCCGTATAGTTGTGATAGTCGAGGTGAATGTATTTTCTGTCAGTTATTTTATCTAATGAGATGCATCATCATCCCCTATTTTATTGATATTATATCATGCACATGCATTGGCATTTAGTTCGAGCGTGAGTAAAAGTTGCGCACGTGAAGATCGTCGGTGCTGCGATTGTTTGATGATATAAGTTGGGCACGTGGAGATCATCCGTGCTGGGGATTGATTGATTTGTGATAGCACGTAGAGACCGTTCATGCTGGTTATGGACCTCGCGAGTCCCCCATGGGTCACGAACTCTCAATGTATTGCCGAGGAGTACCATGTATATATGATTGAGAGATTATTAGACATTTGAGGCATATCATCACATTACATTACATTGTATCACATTCCATTCTCCACACTTACTTGATGATACGCTTAATTGATGTTTGAATACTTTGTGGCATTTGATTATCCCTGCTTTAGTGAAAACTTGATTGCTGATTATAGTATAGACTAGTAAATTTGAGAATGATTCTTACATGAGTCCTGCCACTACTTTTTCGTTGTCGATCTATGATACATACTGGGTACACGTGGTTTCGTACTCATACTACGCTTGCTGCACTCTTTTGTGGTGTAGATTCAGTTCCAAACATTTGCGCATCTCGTGGAGCTTCCTGAGTCTGAGCTTGGATTATCTTGGAGTTGTAGTGAGCTGCTTGGCTGTTTCGCAGCACACACCTTCATCTATCTTTTATTTTATTTTTCTGTCATTTAGTGGTCGGACAGAGTATTGGCATTCAGACTTATCATTTTAGTTTTCACATTTGAATCGTATTGTAGAAGCTCTTGTACTTATGACTCTGAATCTTGGGTGGTATTTTTGTTCTTCCGCACTTTATTTTGAAAGACTTCATATCTAGTCTATCTATTTACTTTTGCATTCAACTATTTAATGGTATTTGTAAAAGTTATTAGGTTGGCTTACCTATCGGTTGAGACCATAGGTGCCATCACGACTTGTGATTTTGGGTCGTGACATTTTGGTATCAGAGCTCTAGGTTCATCGGTCTCACGAGTACAAGAGCAATGTCTGGTAGAGTCTTGCGGATTGGTACGATGACGTCCGTACCTATCTTCGAGAGGCTATAGGGCATTTAGGAAACTTCTATCCTTTCATTCCTTATCGTGCATACTTGCCTCATTTGAAATTCTAATCTTCTGGTCTTATTCTCTCACAGATGGTGAGGACTCGTTCATCTGTGATCGGAGATCAGGAGCTTGTACCTGCACCCGCACCTGCTGATAGGGGCACTACGCGAGGTAGAGACAGAGGGCGAGGTCGGGGTAGAGGTCGTGTGGCAACACCTGTTGGGGGTCAAGTACCGATAGTCGCTCAGGGCCCTGCTAGAGCAGTATCCCCCGACCCTGAGGTGGCTCACCGGGATGAGCCAGTTCATGTTGAGGAGTATGGACCAGCTCAGGTTCCACCTGGTTTCATCGCTACTCCAGTGCTTTAGGTTACTTTAGTTCGTATGTTGGGATTTCTTGAGGGGATGGCTCAGGCAGGCATATTACCTGTTGCCTCCGATGGTTCACCGGCTCATGTTGGAGGTTAGACTCTAGACCAGATGGTTGATCTAGGGTTTCAGACTTCAGGCACTCAGCCAGCTGCTACTGTAGTTCCCCGTTTAGATGGTGAAGTATTTTAAGGTATTGCATCACATTTGTCCAATAGGCCTGTCATGACTGTGGATGAGCATAAGATGTTTGGGAGGTTTCGAATGATGAATCCTCTGACCTATACTAGCGATTTGAGTGAGGATGCGTATGAGTTCATAGTCAACTATCATGAGAGGTTGCACAACTTGGGATTAGTAGAGTCTCACGGAGTTGACTACACAACATTTCAGATGACCGGTCCTGCCAAACAGTGGTGGAGAGATTATATTGATAGTAGGCCAGCTGGATCATCTCCACTTTCATGGGCTCAGTTTACTCAGGTATTTCTGGATAAGTTTGTTCCACGCAGTAAGAGGGAACGAAAGAGGGATGAGCTTGAAAAACTAGAGCAGGGGGGTATGTCAGTTGCCGAGTATGAGAGTAAATTCCATGCCTTGGCTAGATACGCATTGATGATACTTCCTACCGAGACTAAGAAAGTGAGAAGGTTCGTTAAGGGGTTGATTATTTCGATTCGTATGGGTATTTCTTAGGTTTCTACTTCTGGGGCTGCATTTCAGAAGGTGGTAGATGCTGTCAAGGATGTTGAGATGATTCGGCATGAGGGAATTGAGCAGCGCGAGGGAAAGAGGGACCGTTATTCAGGTGATTATGGTCGTGCTCCACCTAGGAGCCGAGGCTACTCAGGGAGGGGTTATTACCCTCAGTCAAGCAGACCCATTCATGCCGCTATGCTAGTGTCGGAGGTTGATTACGCAGGGCATAATACTTCCAGTTCGATACAGACCTCACATAGCTCATCTTCTAGACCTTCAGGCCGTGGAGGGCATTTCGATCATTCATGTTCCTCTCATTAGCCTATGCGTCGTAGGGGTTGTTTCGAGTGTGGTGACATGGGAAATTTTGTGAGGGATTTCCCTAGGACCATACGTGGTGGATCGCATCAGGGTTCTCAGGCTGTGACTTCTAGAACTCCACAACCTCCGACTGGTAGAGATGCACAAAGTGGAAGAGGTGGCTCTTATTCAGGCAGGGGTAGTTCTCATTCAGGTAGAGGTGGTACTGATTCTGGATGAGGTGCTGGCCGTGGAAGTTCACAGTCTGATGGTGGTCGTGCTCAGTGTTATGCTTTTTCGGGTAGGCCAGAGGCAGAGGCTTCAGATGCTGTTATCACAGGTATTATTCTGGTTTGTCATCGGTCAACTACAGTATTATTTGATCCAGGATCTACCTATTCTTATGTGTCTACATACTTTGCTTCGAGTCTGGATATGTTATGTGAATCGCTTGAGTTGCCTATGCATATTTCTACTCCTTTTGGGGATTCCGTAGTGGTAGATTAGGTATATAGATCATGTGTAGTTACCTTGATGGGATATGATACTGAAGCATACTTGAAGGTCTTAGATATGGTAGACTTTGATGCTATTCTTGGGATGGACTGGTTATCTCCTCACCATGCGATTTTGAATTATCATGCCAAGACAGTTACATTAGCTATACCGGGGATTCCTAGAGTAGAGTGGAGATGTTCTCTTAGCCACGCTCCAAAAAGGGTGATATCTTTCCTTAAGGCTCGTCGATTGGTAGAAAAGGGGTGTTTGGCATATTTGGCACATGTTCAGGTTACTAGCATAGAGACTCCAGTGCTTGAGTCTATCCCGGTGGTGAGTAAGTTTTCTGAGGTATTTCCGACGGACCTACCAGGTCTTCCACCCGATCATGATATAATTTTTTGTATTGATTTGGAGCCAGGCACTCAGCCTATTTCTATTCTGCCATATCAGATGGCATCGACTGATTTGAAAGAGTTGAAGGAACAGTTGCAAGATTTGCTGAGCAAGGGTTTTATTAGACCGAGCGTATCTCCTTGGGGTGATCTAGTGTTATTTGTGAAGAAGAAGGATGGATCTATGCGTATGTGTATTGACTATCGGCAATTGAACAAGGTTACAATCAGGAATAAGTACCTGATACCCCGTATTGATGATTTATTTGATCAGTTGCAGGGTGCTTCAGTTTTCTCAAAGATTGACTTGAGATCCGGTTATCATCAGTTGAAGATTAGGGTGGAAGATATCCCTAAGACAGCTTTCCGAACACCTTATGGCCATTATGAGTTTTTGGTGATGTCTTTTGGCCTGACTAATGCTCCAGCAGCTTTTATGGACTTGATGAATGGGGTGTTCAGACCGTACTTGGATTCCTTTGTTATTGTTTTCATCGATGATATATTAATATACTCTCGTAGTAGGGAGGATCATGAAAAACATTTGAGGATTGTGCTTGAAATTCTGAAGGAGAAGAAGCTCTATGCAAAGTTTTCAAAGTGTGAGTTTTGGCTTAGTTCAGTGGAATTCTTGGGGCATGTAGTGTCCAAGGAGGGCATTATGGTGGATCCTAAGAAGATTGAGGCAGTTCAGGATTGGGTCAGACCTGCTTCAGTTACTGAGATTCAGAGTTTCTTAGACCTTGCAGGTTATTATCGACGATTTGTGGAGGGGTTTTCATATATTGCATCTCCATTGACTAGATTCACCCAAAAGGAAGTTGTTTTTCAGTGGTCTGATGAATGCGAGGCGAGCTTTCTGAAGCTAAAGACTTTATGGACTACTGCTCTAATTTTGACCTTACCCATAGAGGGAGAGGGTTTTACCGTATATTGTGATGCTTATCGAATTGGTCTCAGTTGTGTGTTAATGCAGAATGGAAATGTGATAGCTTATGCTTCGAGACAGTTGGAGGTTCATGAGAGAAACTACCCCACTCATGACTTGGAGTTAGCGGCGGTAGTGTTTGCATTGAAGATTTGGAGGCATTACCTTTATGGTATGCATTGTGAGTGTTCACGGATCATCGTAGTCTACAATATATATTCAACCAGAAGGATCTTAATTTGAGGCAGCGGAGGTAGTTGGAGTTGCTCAAAGACTACGACATGACTATCCTTTATCATCCGGGCAAGGCGAATATTATGGCGGATGCATTGAGTCAGAAGGAGGTAAGTATGGGTAGTTTAGCTTTGTTACAGGTGGGAGAGCGTCCATTGGCTATGGATGTCCAATCTTTAGCTAACAGCCTTGTGAGACTTGATATTTCAGATTCTGGTAAGGTTTTTTCTTACATGGAGGCGAGGTCGTCCTTATTAGGGAAGATTCGGGCTCACCAGTTTGATGATGGGAATTTATGTAAGATTTGAGATAGGGTGTTACGAGGAGAAGCGAAGTAGGAAATCCTCGATGATGAGGGAGTTTTGAGGATCAAGGGTCATATTTATGTCCCTTGAACAGGTGATTTGACTAGACTGATCATGGAAGAGGCCCATAGTTCGAGATATTCTATTCATCCAGGAGATACTAAGATGTATAGTGATTTGAAGCAACATTATTAGTGGTGTTGGATGAAGAGGGACATAGTAGATTTCGTATCTTGGTGTTTGAATTGTCAGCAAGTAAAGTATGAACACCAAAAGCCTGGAGGTGTGACTCAGAGGATGCCCATACCTGAGTGGAAGTGGGAGCGGATTGGTATGGACTTTGTGGTAGGATTGCCACGAACCTTGGGTAATATAACACCCCGTACCTTTCAAAACCTATGTGACTAAGTAAATATCGACGAAGGTATTTGAGCTCGAGATTGTGAAAGGGTACTTTAGCCTAGAATTTGAAATGGTCAAATGTATATAAGTGTTAAGTTAAATTATAAGGATGAGGGTTTTGAAAATGAGATAAAACAAGTGAGATACTTGCTCGACTTATCTAAGCTCTTAGGTGACAAGTAGGTGCATCACCTACCTACGTTAACGAACTAATTTCCGAGGGCCGATTACGGGCAGCAATACCATGGATTATTAGACCTAATGGTAGCCCAAATTAAGCTTAAAGTTGGCCCATTAAAGCACAACCAAATCTGGCCCAAACAACTACAAAAGGTAGCCACCAATATTGACCATATTTTGACCCAAGAGAAGCCCAAAATCAGCCACAAAACTTAACCCTTTTGAGGCCCAAGAAAAGGGTAATTTTTGACCAAGTTTCTTGACCCATTTTGGCCCAAATATACTCAAAAAAGTCGGCCAAAAAGGTCCCTTTATAAAGGCCTTTTGTTGATCAACATTGATCACAAAAAGCTGGAAAAATTCTCTCTTATCTCCTTTCCTTTTGGCAACCCTTCTCTCCCTTTAGGGTTCTAAAAAGATCAAGATTCATTCAAGCTTAAGGTGAGTTAAACAACTTGTTATCTTGGTATTAATATACTACATATAGCTAGGATATCCTATGGTAAGAAAGACATGAACTATAGCTAGGAAAAATTCTCTCTTATCCAGGGAAGGCTAATGTAGTGGCCCATGCACTTAGCCGCAAATCCATGGGAAGCTTGAGCTACGTGGAAAATAGAAAGATTGAGATGACAAGAGAACTACATCAGTTAGCTAATTTGCAGGTTCGACTACTAGACCAAGGTAATGGGGAAGTTGTTATTCAAAGCACAGCGGAATCCTCACTTATGACAGAGGTAAAGAAAAGACAATATGATGATCCAGAATTAGTAAGATTGAGGGAGGAAATTCCACAACAGAAGCAACCACTAATAGAGCTTAAGGAATATGGGGTTCTGAGGTATCAAGGTCGTCTATGTGTACCTAACGTCGGGGAGCTTCGGGAGAAAATTTTGGCAGAAGTTCACTATTCCCGCTATTCAATCCATCCAGGAGCGACGAAGATGTATCATGATCTTCGACAGATTTATTGGTGGAATAATATGAAGAGAAATATTGCAGAGTTTGTAGCTCAATGCCCGAATTGTCAATAGGTAAAAATTGAACACCAGAGACCCGGAGGTCTAACTCAAAGTATAGTGATACCTACCTGGAAATGGGAGGTCATCAACATGAACTTTATTACAGGCTTACCCCGTACTTATCGGAAGTACGATTTCATATGGGTGATTGTAGATAGACTTACAAAATCAGCTCACTTTTTGCCAGTCAGGACAACTTATACTGCTGAAGATTATGCCAAGTTGTATATTAGTGAAATAGTTCGACTTCATGGTGTCCCAATTTCCATCATTTCAGATAGGGGTGCTCAGTTTACAACAAATTTCTGGAGGTCTTTCCAGAGAGGCTTAGGTACTCAAATAAGTCTCAGTACATCTTTTCATCCACAGACAGATGGACAAGATGAACGCACTATTCAAACACTCGAAGATATGCTATGAGCTTGTGTACTAGATTTTAAAGGGAGTTGGGATGACCATTTGCCACTAATTGAGTTTGCTTATAATAATTGCTTCCATGCAAGCATTCAAATGGCTCCTTATGAGGCTTTATACGGGCGAAAGTGTAGATCACCAATTGGATAGTTTGAAATTGGAGAAGCAGGATTATTAGGGCCAGACCTAGTTAATCAGGCAATGGAGAAGGTGAAGCTAATCCGAGAAAGATTACTAACAGCCCAGATTAGGCAGAAATCATATGCAGATGTGCGACATCGGGATTTGGAATTTAATATTAGTGATTGGGTTTTCCTAAAGGTTTCACCCATGAAAGGCGTTATGCGATTTGGTAAAAAGGGAAAGCTTAGTCCAAGATATATTGGACCATACAGTCCATCCTGTATTTCATGTATCAATGCTACGAAGGTGCATAGGAGATCCTTCACGTATTATGCCTATCAAAGATGTTCAACTTTCTGAAGACTTATCCTATAAGGAAGTACCAATTTCTATCCTAGATCGTCAAGTTAGAAAGCTCAGAACCAAAGAAGTAGCCTCAGTAAAGGTGTTGTGGAGAAATAATAATATCGAGGAAATGACGTGGAAAGCCGAGGAAGAAATGAGGAAAAAGCATCCCCAGTTATTTATGACTTGAAGATAGTATAGAGGTAAGTCATATTCTTATGTTCTTGATACTCTTCCTACTATGCAAATATGATCAGGTTTGAACATGTGAAAATGATTACATTTAATAGTATATAGTTGTATCGCCCTGTGAGGCATCGTGCTGGACTTTTGCTGAGTTTCAGGTTTTTGGATAGTCCCAATTATAAAGGAAACTCTGCCGAAATTTCAAAAAAATCCTAAGGGACTAGAGCTCTATATGCATTACCCTCATTCGAGGACGAATGATTCTAAGGGGGGAAGGATATAACACCCCGTACCTTTCAAAACCTATGTGACTAAGTAAATATCGACGAAGGTATTTGAGCTCGAGATTGTGAAGGGGTACTTTAGCCTAGAATTTGAAATGGTCAAATGTATATAAGTGTTAAGTTAAATTATAAGGATGAGGGTTTTGAAAATGAGATAAAACAAGTGAGATACTTGCTCGACTTATCTAAGCTCTTAGGTGACAAGTAGGTGCATCACCTACCTACGTTAACGAACTAATTTCCGAGGGCCGATTACGGGCAGCAATACCATGGATTATTAGACCTAATGGTAGCCCAAATTAAGCTTAAAGTTGGCCCATCAAAGAACAACCAAATCTGGCCCAAACAACTACAAAAGGTAGCCACCAATATTGACCACATTTTGACCCAAGAGAAGCCCAAAATCAGCCACAAAACTTAACCCTTTTGAGGCCCAAGCAAAGGGTAATTTTGGACCAAGTTTCTTGACCCATTTTGGCCCAAATATACTCAAAAAAGTCGGCCAAAAAGGTCCCTTTATAAAGGCCTTTTGTTGATCAACATTGATCATAAAAAGCTGGAAAACTTCTCTCTTATCTCCTTTCCTTTTGGCAGCCCTTCTCTCCCTTTAGGGTTCTAAAAAGATCAAGATTCATTCAAGCTTAAGGTGAGTTAAACAACTTGTTATCTTGGTATTAATATACTATATATAGCTAGGATATCCTATGATAAGAAAGACATGAACTATGGCAGCCCCTTTCTTAAGAGTTAACACATACAAATTGTGTAACAATTAAGAGATTTCTTCTTCTCTTGTTGGTGTATGTGTAGGGGGTACTTAAGCTTTTCAAGGCATCAATAAAAAGAGGATAAAAACACCCCTTCAAGTGTGGTAAGTACTCTGCCCATAATCATATTTTTGGATTGAAGTTCGGATGGACAATTGTTGTTGAATTGTTGTTAAGAACACACAGGACGACGATCAGAAGCCGTGGGTTCAATGTGTTGCTATTGTATTTCGGCATGGTGAGTTGTGTAGGGGATGTTTGATGTGTTTTGTATTATTGGAGGCAGTAGGTTGGTGTGTGTGTGATGTGTATTGGATAGGGGAGAAAGGTGTGACGATACACCTTTAATTAATGCAAAATACATAAATCTGCCCGGGAAATGTTTAGCTACTGTTTGGGGAAAGTTGCATCAGGTTTAAGAGCTAATATTAGCTTCATTATACCCTTGTGTTGTAGATTAACTTAATAAAGGAAAGTACAAGTTGTGGTAAGCACAATCTTCGGAAGGAACGAGGTATGTTAAGGCTTCTTTATTCCTTATCGGCATGAATCTAGAAATAGAACTCTAAATCTTTGAAAGAAGGAATTTGAGTATTTTTTTGTAAGAGAGCTGATTTGATAACTCAACAAGTCTTACGGAACTAATTTATACATTATGGTGATTCAAGTCGCATTCTTATAAAAATCTGATTCTTTTTGCACGAAACGTAAGTTATCCTTTTGTCGAGTTTCTTCTTTGTATTGTGATCTCTAATCAAGCTTTAGAAAGTATACAAGGAAAGTTAGAAAGTCAAATCCCCATTTTTATGTGTTTGGTATGTTGAGTCCAACACCTAGTAAGCCAAGGCTAAAGAAGTTATCTAAATGAACCTTCATAAATAACAAGAATAGCTTTGAAGGTCAATCTAGTAATACACTTATTATGCGTGGTTTGCGTGTTAGTGTGCACCGAGGTGCTACTGCCATATTGAGGCTATTATATACATAGTGTGCACTGAGGTGCTACTGCCATATTGAGGCCATTATACACATAGTGTGCATCGAGGTGCTACTGCCATATTGAGGCCATTATATACATAGTGTGCACCGAGGTGCTACTGCCATATTGAGGCTATTAAATATAGGGTGCACCGAGGCGCTATTGTAGTTCAGTGTAGGTTATAAAGAGTGATTTGCAGCGTGAGTTAATGCATGTGTTGTGTTCTAAAAATAATAAAGGAGAAAGAGCTTAACGAGTCTTACCAATTACAGTTTACAAGTTTCATATTATATCTTGTTCGGATTTACTACTTGCGACTTGCTTTTATGTTTCTACCTTACATGCCAGTACATTATTGTCGTACTGACGTCCCCATTGCCTGGGGGCGCTGCATACATGCCTACAGGTCTAGACAGATACCCAGACAGATCTCTTCAGTAGGAGTTGCAGAGTTCAACCATTTTGGTAAGCTCCATTCTTCCTGGAGCTGACGAGTCAGAGGTCTAGCTTATATTTTGACCAGGTTATGTATATGTACAACTTATGGGTAGTCCAGGGCCCTGTCCTGGATATGAGATATTTTACTTACTCCTAGAGGCTTGTAGAGGTGTATATGTACATCAGTGTTGGGTATGGCCTTGTCGGCCTTGTTATTAGATATCTACTATGATAATAGCCTTGTCGGCCTTGAGTTGCTTAACTACTATTGAGCTTTTAGTGTTTCAAATTGCTATTCTTAGAGACCTTGCCAGTCTCAGACCCCCAGCAGGTTCAATAGAGATACACTCTATTTTGACACCCTCGGCCTTTTGGGGCTCCGGGTGTCGGTCATGCCTCCCATGGTTTGGGGCGTGACAAACTTGGTATCAGAGCACGTCGAATCCTAGGGAGTCTACAAGCTATGTCTAGTAGAGTCTTGCTTATGGGTGTGTTGTGCACCATACCTATAATCATGAGGCTACGGGACATTTAGGAATTGTTATCCTTCTTTCATTTGCTAGATCGTGCAATAGAGCGAGGTCATAAGATGTTTGAAGTCTAATTCATGTTTTTCTATTTCTTGTTTACAAAAATGCCTGTGACCAGACAAATGAGTAGCCGACGGGTTGGCACGGATACGGGGGAAGGTACTAGTCGTTCCCCGCCTATCCGATTGGATAGATTTGAGGCTCAAAGTGAATCACCGACACCGGAGATCCCAGTTTATCAAGTACCTGATGAGACTAGAGGGGATCCAGTACCCCTGACCCCACCTGCTCCAGTGGCATCTGAGATAGCTAGAGATGAACCAGCACCTGTAGCTCCTCCACCTGAAGCAGAGGACCAGGACATCAGGAGTGCTGTTCGATTATTGACCCAGATAGTAGCCACACAACAACAACAAATTGGGGCATCAACGAGTGTTAGGTCAGGTGGCTCAAAAAGTTCTAGGGCTCGAGAGTTTATCAGCCTAAGTCCTCCTATATTTACAGGCTCTGACCCACGTGAGGATCCTTAGGAGTTTATTGATCAGACTTATCGAGTACTTCGAGTCATGCATGCAATAGTAGTGGAGGCAGTGGAGTTTGCATCTTTCAGGTTACGAGATATGGCCATTTTATGGTTCGAGGCTTGGGATAGGTCTAGGGGATCAAATGCACCCCCAGCTGAATGGGAGGAATTTTCAGAGGCCTTCCTAGCTCACTATCTCCCACAGGAGGTTCGAGAGTCCAGACTTGACCAATTTCTAGCCCTTAGGCAGGGCAATATGAATGTTCGACAGTACAGCCTCAGGTTTAATTCATTAGCCAGGTACGCCCCCGATATTGTGAGTACGATGCGAGTTAGAGTTCATCGATATGTGCCTGGCCTTAAGGATGAATTGATTAAGGGATTAACAATAGCAGCCACACAAGAGGATATGAATATTTCTAAGATACAGGCTATTGCTCAGACTGCAGAGGATCTTGAAGTACAAATTGGAGATAACCGAAGCCGAGAAAGGGATCAGAATAAGAGGGCTAGATCTACTGGGTCCTATCTAGAGCCACGAGGTATTGTTAGGCCACATTTTTATAGGCGATCACCCCACCCTACTAGTGGTGCCCCATATCAGTTGCAAAGGCAGAGGTATGATCGTTTTTCTCATACTGGACCAGGCCACAGTTCAGGTGCATCCAGTTCCTATCGCCAGGGGCATTCAGGTCAGATGAGGCCACCTTTGCCACCTTGTGTTCAGTGCGGTAGGAAGCATTCTGGGATATGTCGCCTGGGTTCAGATACTTGTTATTCGTGTGGGCATCCTGGTCACTTTATGCGAGACTGTCCGAGTAGAGGTAGGAGTGAGATATCCCAGCCTACAGGGTCGATGGTAGCTTCTTCATCTACTATTCGTCCCCCTAGGACAGGGCAACAGGCTACACCAGGTCGTAGTAGAGGTAGAGGAGGAGGAGGAGCATCCAGTTCAGGCGGTGGTCAGAATTGCACTTATGCTCTAGCCGGTCGCTAGGACTTGGAATCGTCACCTGATGTTGTTACAGGTACATTGACTATTTTTACTCATGCTGTTTATGCACTTATAGATCCTGGCTCTACTCTTTCATATGTTACC